>OX457027.1:91653724-91788724 GCA_949752745.1 Protula sp. h YS-2021 | reverse complement strand
TCAGTTTCGCCATGTTTTGGAATATTTGTTCAACGGCTCTTCTTTAGTTTTCAGTGCGTATAAATTAATTAGTAAACAAATCCCCAAATTGTTATTTAGTCCTTAAACTATATCAGTATCGACGATAGTTGGTGCATGTAACCGAGCTTTGTTTATTCTCTGTACTGTAGTTTTTGTCACTATAATGTCACTCACAGTTTCGTATACTATGCTATAGTTCGGCCTGCAACACCAGTTTTAAAAATTTGCATTCTCAGTTCATTTATAATGCAAAATCAAATTAATGTGTTGATTTGTGCAAAACATGGTGCATTTTATGAATGATGGAAAGGAATTGCAAAAGAGAAATAGAGATAATTCAAAAATATTTCTTCGACGGTTATTTTTTCTTTGAGATTGTTTGAGATTGGATACTTAGGATGACTTTGATAGACATGTGTTGTATTCTCGATAAATATTGTTACGATGTAAGAATTCTATGCGATTATCCTAAGTATTAAGTTTTCTGTGGAACATTACATGAACATTATCTTTTGTACCATAATGTTTCTGGTGATGGCTGCAGTTATATAATACATTTTCTCGGGAACAATACACAAATTTTAAGTTTTTGGCCATGAGGTTTCCGGTAATGGATGCTTTTTCTCGGAATATTACGCCAATGTTACTTTTTTGCGGTCACAGATTACATTACAATGTCTAATATGAAGCGACAATACCCTAAACGATCATCAAAATACCTTCACGAAAATACATGTGGGACCTGGACAAGCATTCCATACCACGTTGTGGGGACATCTTGAAAGTATTAGCTATGTGCGGCAAAAAGACCCCAGAAACAAAATGAGATAACTGCAATAAAGTGGATTGCGTGTATTTACGTCTTGGCGTTTTCATTATTTGTGCATACATTCGATATCACCTGCAAGAGCTGAACTCTGAAATACCTGTTTCGTCACTCTTTTTGAATACTATAACCTTTCTTCGCCTCAATTACAATATTTCTTGGTAATGTTTTTATTATAGTTTCCTATATATTTAAAATCATTAATTTTAGCGGAAAACTGAACAAATAGCGTATTTTTTCATGTATGTGTGCTAACACGGTTAATTGTTCAAGCTCCACGCCACTGACATTGCTATGCAAATAAAGGTATTATGAGTATACTTCATATCTTGGGTTTGTTTAAATAGGTATCTATATTTTAGACCGCGAGCATCAGATCAGATCAGCTGGTAGACATCTCTATTTAACGACGGTATCATTATGTCAAACATCACTTACACCGAATGCTTCTCTGTTTCTCTTTTATAACCAGTAGAGTGGTCTGTTAATGATAACAAAATAAAAATAATGCTCACAAGCACTGAAATTGCTTACAGTAAATCAATGAAATACAATTGTCTGTTTCATAAACTGTTACACTGCTTTACAAATAGTTGCTGTGGAGAATAAATAACCAAAAGAATGGAAGACTGTCTTATGAATCTTCCTTATTAACTGTCTCGTTATTTGTATCTGAAAGAAGCGCATCCAATAAAATGTCATGTAACTTGCAAGGATTCCAATTGCAAGTAGTCACGTAATACCTTGAGGGCCAGGAAACCAGTGTGCCACTGCTTTTTTGCACTTATGTATTATGTGTCGAAGCCTTAGCTAAGCATATTGCCCCTAATTTTTACCAGTTCATTGAAGTAATAATATATTAATACTCAGAATGATTAACTGTATATTTATATTGCGAATGCTTCAAATAGCGTGTCGAGATATATATGCAGGATTCTAAATTGAATTCTGCAACTCATTTCTTTGAAATAATTTCTACAGCTCTCTTGTGGTATCTCCAGTAACGAGTCATGCGATTGTGAATTAAGTGTCATCCCCTAGCAATAAAAATTTCAGTGTTTTCTGCAATGAAGTAAAAGGATTATGAGATACTATTGCACGTATCGTAGGCCAATAATCGCAAGTGACAAAAAGTAGTTTGGGGAGCAGAAACTCTATCAATTTGAGGATGGAAATGAAAATCTGGTTCGTATCATATCAGGTAAATTATATGAAGAACACAATCACAATTATTTTAAACAAAATGGCATATCAAGACGTACGCTGAGCTGGTACATTTAATCGAAACGCGTTTTATGAACTGATATGTTTGAATATTACTGCAAAGCCTTGATTCTTGTAGTCAATGAAAAATAAAGATTTAGCACCTATTGGTTTGCCTCGTTGCTTTATTTTTAATCGCCTTTTATGTGTCAGGTATAATATGTAGCGGAATACATGTCTGTTAGCAATTTATTAGCCGCTTCTAAAATCATATTACAGGGTAGCAGTAATGTAACCATTGCATGTCACAAGAAAAACAAACAAAAATAAGGAGCAGCTGTCCATAGAAAACATTCGGCTAGGTCTCTTTATTAGATATATTTTAAGGATTTACGATTACAAATGACGCTTGTTTCACCGATTATATCGATATTATTCACAGAGGATACAGCATGTCATACAGTATTTTTCAGAAAATATTAATTGTGCAAGGCAGTATTCTACAGTAAATATTAATTTTGCAATTCAGTATTCTTTAGTAAATCTTAATTATGCAGCGCAGTATTCTTCAGTAAATATTAATTGTGCAAAGCAGTATTCTTCAGTAAATCTTAACTGAAAACTCATAAAAAAGTGCTAATTGATTTAACAAGAAAGTTTGATGAATTTATATACTTTTTTTCGAAAATGCAAAGGTCGTCCCACCTTTTGATCAGTCTCTCGTAATAAACAGCGGCTTGACTTTACTCCAAATAGCCTAAGATCAACGAGTGTAAAGTGTATCACACAATACAAAATTAACATTTTTTGTCTTTCAGTCTCGCCAATCAAAAATACGTCACACAACAACCATTGTTCTGTATTATGCTTAATATTTAATTGAGGAATTTGACAAAGGCTGTGTTTTCACCATACAAGTTGTAATCGTCAATTGTAAACTGCAATTTTATAAGAACTGGTTTTTCAGCCAACAAATATCTGTAACTGTTTCGGATTTATCCCCTCTGGACACAAACTGAGATTATGTTTCGGATTGTTCTTCGACCCCTTTTTGCCTATTAGCCTATTAATTGACGAGAAAATTAGTTAAACGTATATATTAATATCATTTTTCTTACTACTTCCAATCCTAATAAATGAAAACAAATGTTCAAAATAGTCACGGGCTTGCCACATCTGGTAAAAAATAGTAACAGGCTTACTCTTTCTGGTAAAAATAGAAGCAGGTTTGTCACATCTGATAACTAATAGTCAAAAGCTCACTATATCTAGTAACAGATAGTCACAGACTTGTCAAATCTGGTAAAAATAGTCACAGGCTTACCATATCTGGTAAAAAATAGTCACAGGCTTATTACATCTGATGAGAAATAGATACAGGCTTACCACATCAGATAAAGAGTAGTCACAGGCTTACCATATGTGATAAAATATTCACAGACCTACAATTTAAGCAAAAAATAATCACAGGCTTACAAAATATAGTAATCTAGTAAAAATAATCAGTCACAGGCTTGCCATATCTGGTAAAAAAATAATCACAGGCTTACTACATCTGATGAGAAATAGACACAGGTTTACCACACCCAATAAAGAGTAGTCACAGGCTAACACATGTGATAAAAGAGAACCACATGCGTGCCAGAGCTGATAGGGAATGGTCACAGATTTACCACAGGCTTATCTTCCATAGGCTTATCTTCTTCTTTTTAAAATAGTCACATAATTACACATCTGATGAAAAATTGAGATCAGTTTGAGATTATAAAAAAGGTGTTGTTTTGGCTGTCAGGCCAATCCATATTGAGATTCCATTTATAGTCTAGGGTGAGACTGACATTTGTTCGCTTCCTTCTAATTGCGTAAAATGATTTCATGGTCCGGTCTGTAGCTGTAATGACATTGCCATATCTTCAGGTTTCTGCTGAAATGTATTAATACTCCGCTGCTTTAACACGTATGGCAGTTTTCATCAGATATTAGTTTTAGTTAAACACAACTGTAAATAAATGCTTTATGCTATGATAATTATCTGTTTGTCTAATTAACTATACAAATGGAGGAATCTGAGGTAATAATGAAGACTTGTGAAAGGGTGATGATAATTTTGTTCTTCTTAATTGAATATCAGTAATTTTCATTAATGTTGAATTTTCCAGCAGCTTTACAATAGTAAGCGGAATGCCATACGTTTGAGCCATATTTGGGTCATTTGATCATTTCTCACACCAACAAACAACGTTGACATGCGATTAAGTCCAGGGAGTGACGGTTAGCTCATTTGGCTTGATCGTTAGTCTGGTAATCCTCAAGGTTCTGGGTTCGAATCCGGCCAGGAATGGTAAGCAGGGGATTTGCATTCACTCAGGGAAAGGGGGTTTAACGGTTAGATCATTTGGTTAGATCGTTGGTTTGGTAATCCCAAGGTCCTGGATTCCATTCCAGCTTGGGGTGGTAAGCAGGGCGTTGACGTTTGGTCCAATTGTCTCAGCTTAGCGAATGCAGTGAGTTTGATCATCTATCACGCACTTCAAAATTAACGTCCACTGAGGCCTTCGGCCATAATTTCAAAAAGTCTGGAAAAGCTCAATAACACAAGAAAAAGCGGCTTATACGTCAAAGTAAGCATCAACGAGGTATCAAGTAAATTGTCCTGTGAATGTCCTGTGGGTTTTTCAAGATATAAACCGTTCAGGTACACGGGCAAAAGAATTCATCAAAACAGCTTTGTAATCGGTCTCGCTCAAAGGGTTAGTATAATTGTATTTGCTTCATTGCTATAAAGATCTGTAAAGAATAAATATGATTATCATCGTAATACATTTTTTAAGTAAATAGCAATGCTTAATGCTTAAACCACTGCAACCTATTACTTAAACTTTATTAATTGTGATAATAAAGCTAAGTCTTTAATGTTTTTAGTGAGTAAGAAAAATGTAACATTCTTGCAAAAATTACTAGTGAAGGCCAGTTCCATTTACAGGTGATTGAAGCTTCGTGACAACTCTGTCTGCGTCTGCCTGAGATTCTTAGAAGCTGGAAATTGATATAAATACATAACTATGATCATATAGTCTTTTTCCAAAAAAAACTCAAGAGCATCGATGATGTGGAGTTAATAAGGGATGAAATCAGCCAAAGCCCCTGTTTCTCATACAGAGGACGGGAACTTTTGTCATTTAGGATGGAATGGCTAAAAGACCGACTGACTGTTACTTTTATATTCTCCGAGAGAAGATTTTTGCACATATTTTTCACTTCTTTGAGGAACTTCAAGGGAAAATTAATCTCCCGTTTTTACAACAAGACTGATTGTTCCACTTAAATTGTTCCACTTAAATTAACGCTTATTTAGGTTACTTAACTGTACACACTACTCATGTTAAAATAAACACAAAAATAAACATGTATGTAAGTAAAAATTCCAAAATCTTGTTTTCACAGCTACGCGCTTCTCGAAAGTGTATTTTTGGTTGTTAGTTTACATTTTGATTTTATTCGGACTTTTTACCTAGCAGTATTGCATGGATAATGGACACCTAACGTTTTTGCATTATTAAAAAATTTATATATTTTTTTTTGTTTTTCACTTTTTTTTGTTCTTGATTTCTCATGACAATTTCAACAACTTGTGTATTATTCACATCTTAGAACGCAGGCCTTTCCAAGGATTTTATCACTCGTGCATAAATAAGACAGGACGTTACAGGACAACTTATTTACAGTCACAAACCATTAGATACAGCAAGAGACAAAACGTATATGGTGTTGCACAAACGAACGGTGGAAAGGGTAACTGAGTTGCGTTGGCATTATCCTAAAGAAGAGGACCTGCTCTAAAACTTCTAAATATTTAATAGATAATGCCACCCTTTCCACTTTAGCTCAACATTCGAACTCGAAAGGGCCATTTTATATACTTCTATGTGTGTCTGGATTTCTTACAATAAAACTGAATGTTGAAATTGGTAGTCATAGAACCAAGATTTTCAAATAAGATACTTTATTAGGAATATGATTATTTGCTTTATCGGGCGAGGCTATCACGAACTCTTCAGCGTTGAAGTAATTAATTCTCAAGTTTCTGAACAAAGTTTTTTATAATTTTAACAGTGTTTGTGCAGTTAAGAAAGGTACGAAACAAGTCATCCTCAGTTAGACAATATTTGCTCTTGTTGGTCTTTCTAATGCCTACAATGTTTTAGATTAGCTCATGGTAAACCGCTACAAGTTTACTGCTTCTGCAAGACGCTTTCAAAGATTTCAAAAGATTTTGGTCTGTCTCAGACACAAAATTATTAAACGCGATTCTGGCATTGACATCAAATCCTACATTAATTACGGATTTAAGAGCATGTAAAATTAAAAATTTTACCTTTAGGTAATATGTTCCACAATTAACCAGTTACCGTTTGCATCCGTTAGGTCTTGTGCAAGATGGATGACTTTGTCAAACCAGTTTTATTAATATATGTTATTGTTCATCAGAATTTGTGCTGAATCTTTGCTTGTTTGAAACACTTCACGAAAATTTTTCAAAATTTCTTTATAAAAGGGAGTTATATATGTCAACTTGCTGACATAAAATTTCAGCTAAGCAGATAACTAAACCCACCACGCCTGGCTGTATAGAAATGCAGAATTTCACACCATATATTATTTTTTAAGATTCGTGGAATCCATGCCAATTTTAGTACTTTATCTTGCGACTTAAAGTCGATTGTCTTAAGCCCCCTTTGGAGTACTCACTAATAAAAGTGCTATGCTTCACTTAAGCTTTCGTGTAATTCCACAGGAACATGTTCGTTTCATATTGAGCTCGTTCTATATCAGGTTGGAGCACGTAACGTTCGAGAGTAAATAAATCAACTTTGATATTCCTAAAGATTTACTGATAAGATTTTGTCTATTAGTGATAGATCTCTATTGGACCAGACTTGGTATTTATCTTTTTTTCTATTTTTCACAGATATTCGTTTTATTGCACTTGCTGCTATTACAGCCTAGGGAAACACGTAGCATATTAAAACATGGTTGGGATACATGTAACCCAAGTATACTTTCTTTTGTCTTCCAAGGTCCCAGCCAGATAAGCATTGTATTTTTCTTTACTAATACGAAGACCTAACATTTCAGCGAATGATTCCAATGTAGTAAAGAGTACCGGGATCTATTCAGTGTTGTCCAGTATTGTGGTAGTACCATCAGCGAATTAACTTATTTTGAATTCGGTCGTATTTACTTTAATGCCAACAACTTGTTGTTACTTCTTATCAATATTGCAAGAATTTCGACCGCGGGGACGAACAGGACGCACGATAAGTCACAACCTTGTCTAAAAGTTGTGTAGAACTCGAACCAACCGGTAGTAAGCCCGTCATTTAAGAAAGTACTGTAAATTTCTGTGTAGCTGAGTTTAACCCATAATACTATCTTTCAGCCAAAATTTAATTTTTATAGAACCACAAACATAAAGTCTCGTTCAATACTGTGGAAGGCCTTTTAGAAATCCATTTGTGGGAGTAGTGGGGGTATTTTTCCCGTTCGGTAAATTCCAAGATATCGAAAATTAGTCGAATGTTTTCACCAATGTACCTCCCTTTGATCCTCATTACTACGTTTTCCGGGTACTCGGTAGATTCTTCGGGCGATTGTATTGGAGAGTCTTTTGTAGTCCGTGTTTAACAGGGATATCGGTCTCCAATCGTTAGCTCGTCTATGTAGCAAATTTTTCGACGCTCTACGTAATGAAAGTGTGAGGAGGTTACTTAATTTGGAAACTTCCAATACCTCAATCAGGAATTTGGCCTGGGATATGCCAAAACTTTTCGTGGAATTCCGCCAAGAGACACACTACAAACTCTGCCGGTACTCTGTGCAGACAAGCTCTAGCGCAAAGCAACTTCCCTTTTCCGAGTAGAAATCTGACATATTTATGTCTATTTTCCAAAATCTAGCTAATTGAAAATTTTACGAAAATATTTAACATCTGGCATCTCGTCTAAAAACTTGTAGAGCGCTGGTGATGCAGTCAACACAAAACAAAAACTGTTAAACTTCAATAAATACACACGAAAAAAAGCAATTCTAGATTATGAATTTTAACTATTGGAAGGATAAAGAAACAGAGATATAGAATATGTAATAAATTTTAAAAGCGTTGGAGACAAAAATACAAAAAAGAAGGAAAATTTCTTATTTTACGCAAAATTTAGGTAGAATTTAATCCCCTTGTGGCTTAAAAATATCGAATTTTTAACTAAAATATGACCGACCAGAGCTTTTGAAAATAGGACGCGTTACCACTGAAAGTGAACTAAATACCGAAACAGTTGAATCAATAAATAATTTTGATATTAGAAAGAAAAAAGAGGAAACAAAAAGTGGTTTTAGGACAAAACGTTTTATAATCAATATTTTTAATTCCACAAAGATCTGGCTGCAACACGTAGGTTTTTAAGCAGAGAGATAGAAAAACGTGTCTTACACCTATCAATATCGAAAAAAGTACTAGGAATAATTTCGATTTTCCGAAGATCTTTAATGCAAACGTTCGATCGATTACAAACACACTGGATTAAATAGCAGTAGAAATAAAGCATAACAAGGTGGATATTGTGGTCCTAACAGAAACCTAGCCAGCGGAAAATATTCCATCTGAATCATATGAGACAAATGAATTCACGCTAATCAGACAGGACAGACGCACCCGTGGCGAGGGCGTTTGTATGTACGTTAAACACAGTACCCCATATCGACAGATATCGACCTCGAAAAAGAGACACTGTGGATATCTATACTTCCACTCGACTTCCAAAATATGACTATTGCAGGGGTGTATCATCCGTCCAGTGCAAGCAATCACGATATGAGTGCACACCTTGCTCCCGGGATGGACAGAATCTGTTCTTCGGGTCAAATCCAGGGTTCATCCTGATCGGCGATTTCAACGCATTTCCCGCCTGGAATCTAAGTAAGACCCATTCATTTAAACAAAGGATGGGAAAACGGACTAAAGACAAATCAATCTTAGATAAATGTTACACCAATCTCTCAGATTTCTATGACTCAGCCAGGCTCTTACAACCCATTGGAAAATCTTACCACAACCCAATATTTATGTCTCCAAAACGAAGCAAATAAACAAACACGAGTAAAATGAGGCAAAATGAAAAAGTAATCTTTGTCTACTGTATAAATACGTGAACGATGCAACGCCATCGTCCATGCCAATTGTGCGCGGCAATGAAGGCTCAACGCTACAAAAATCCATTTATATTTATTTATTTATAAAAATCTATTTATATTTATATAGGAATTGACAATCAAGAACGATATGATCCTCAACGCTTCATAAACTTACGAAAATATAATCTCATTTCAGCGAATAAAACGTACTTTCGACCCCATTGTGATAGAAAGCATACTTGTAGACCGTGTCACACAACGCCAAATTGGTGAGAATTATTTTATAGCAGAACCTCAAGTAGGACGAAAACACTAACGCTATCCTAGAAAAAGCTCAAAAAAGCCTTTGTTTCATGCAAAGGCTGATAATAGCAGGAGGGTCTAAAAGCGATCCGGAGTAGTTTTATATCAGTGCCATTAGACCAATTTCTGAATATGCCGCGCATGTTCGGTCTACATGTTTGACAACTGAAGACAACAAAAGACTCGAAAATATTCAGAAACGAGATGTGAAAATAATTTTTCCGAGCAATGAATGCACTAAACTGCTAGAGATTCTTAATATAAAAACTTTGCATGACGTAGAATCGATCTCTGTAAAGCATTTTCCAAAAAGATTTAAGATCCAAAAGATAAGATAAATCATTTGCTCGAATTTAAAGAAAAGTCGAAGTACGATCTCAAACATGGTGTAAAATATAAAATTCCGAAAGCTTGAACTAAAAGATATACGAACTTATCCATTCCAAATATGCTCAGTAACTTCCAAGAGTGATGTATAATTTCTAGTCAAACTTAGTTGACACTGCATTGCTGTTTCCATTTTAGAAATCTACATCTACCGCATAATTGATTTCAATTATTTATTTATTATTATTATTCAGAAAAGAAGTAATTCGAAAAAAGATGAAGAAGAAAGAGGCTTACTTCCATAGAATTAAAAAGTGAAACTGAATGTAAAGCTGTCTGAACTAAAAACGTATTACATTTATGATGTTGTATTATGTTTATGATAATACACTTTTTAAGAGGGCGTTAATTATAAATTCCGTGAAAAGCGGTCTAACCCACTTAATGTCCACCCCTCGCTTGCCACCAGAGCCGAATTCGAATCCGGAACCTTGGGATTACATATCAACATATCAACATTTCAACTGAAATAACGTCACCATTTAATGTGAACTTTGTTCGCTATAAGCTTACGGCATTAAGTAGAACTGAGATTCTCTCTCTTTTTCACAGTGCAAGCCTAACCTTCAATGCATAGCAGAATTCTTACAAGGACTGTGCCAAGTTTCCTGTTTTATATGAATAAGTGCATATTTTACAACTGCATTATAACTTCAAACTCTAACATTTGAATATAATGGTAAAATTATTCTTTATTTGAAAGAAACCTTGCCTTTCTGTTTTCGCGATAGTCGCTAGTCGTACAGTCGTCAAAATACCATTAAGAGTTTTTAAATACAGACATGAAAAGGGTGATATCGCATTCTGAATGGCTACTCATAACTCATAGAAAGACTGGTAAAGAGTAGAGTATGTCTACCACAGGTGTTTTCTGTGTTAGCTCATCTATTTTTTTTCTCAGAGATAATTTAGATGGAGGCAATTCTCGACTTTATGTTTTGCTTCTGTTATTTTCATTTAATTATTGAGTATCATGTTTCAAGTAATTGAGATTGCGTTTAGTAATTAGCAAAACAAGTAGCTCTTAAAGAATCGTAGGAATATCTGACTGTTCATAATTATCAGTTAATTGTCTTGTAAAATATATATATTATCATTTTTCTGTTGTAAAGTGAACTAGAAACGTGGACTATTTTAGCATAAACATAACACATTAACTAATATAGTATCAATTTTCTCTGAAAGCGTAAAACATAATGATTTATTTTTTGTCTGATTTTTTTTCGCGATTTCCTACAGTATGCATACACGTACTCATCTTTCAAACTTTCATTTCTTCCCTTAATAATCTGAACTTCTACTTTCGAGTAGTCGCTTTAGCACTTCAAGTTTTATCTTAGCAGTACAGGTCTACATTACAGGCAGGAAAAATAACCCCATTTAGTGAAAACAAGTGTTGTTAGACGACACTAGGCGAAAATGAAGGCTAGGATTAAGACCGCTTGTAACAGTACTCTCTGTCAATTACACTACTTATTACACACACAGGAAATAAAGTAGCTTGATGTGTATCAGGTAAAGTAACAATGTTTGCTATCAGCATCACAATATATTTGACGGCATTGTGCTTTGTCCTTATTTTTGTGTATTCTGTGATCTGTAATATTCTGTGATCTATAATATCAAAATGAGGATATCACTAAAATAAGAGAAAGAAGACTCCTGCTCACAAAATATAAACGCCCCAAAACACACAGTAAAACTTTAAAAGTTTTCCATACCTCTACCCATTGCATAAATTTCATATATGAAGCAGACGAGACAGTTTAAGTAGGACATAGCAAGGCGCCTATAGTTCTTACTGCAGAATACTATCTAATATCTAGCGCCATTTTGCACAGTCAGATCCAAGCTACGTATACAAAACACCTTGTGAACATCCCGAATAAAGTCATAACAATATAGCTCTACGTGGCAATAAACTTCAAAGATTACACTTTAGTATTTTAGGCTTTTTGCAAACACAAATTTAAATCTACACCGTAATTCATGCAAATATAAAAGAGAGGGTTTTGCTTTCATATGATGCTACGGGAAGTGGAGACTCTCATTTGAGCTTTAACTGGCACCGACAGTTAAATTCGCTACACACATACCAAGTACCAAATATAAATATAAATAGCAATTTGCATAAGGTTTAATCTCTTACTAGTCTGTAGAATCATGCTTAGAATTTCGAGTGTAGTTGAGTTCATCATTATTTACCAGACAATCTTCAGTTTAAAATGTGATTATCATTGGAGCTGACTTTGAATATTAATATATGGCAAAAGCACAGGCATATCAAATTGCTAATGGTGAAACATTACATAATGTAGTAACATAGGAGCTGCAAATGTTGATCCTCATTTCAGATTTTGAATGTTCCTTGAAAGAATACAAGGTATTTTACTACTTCATCAAAGTTTTATCTTTTACCAGTTTACATTTTTCGACACAAAATTTTACATTTTTTAATTGCATAAATTATGCAATCATTAAGTTGCATTTTAATAATATAGCAAAATTATAACTGATCACTGTGTTTGTGGTGAACAAATTTTCTATGAAAGTGTAAAGTACTTTCTTTCTCCGATTTTTAATATCAATGTATGGATGTTTATAATGTTTGTCAATATATGTATAGTACAGAATATGTAATATGTGTCTAGTATAGAATATGTAAATGTAAGCAGGCCATAGAATATGTTTTATATGCATTGCATCGAATATGTAAATGTGTGCATGGTATAGAATCTGTAAATGTATGCAAAGTATAGAATATGTAAATCTATGCATGGTATAGATATGTAAATATCTGTGTGATATAGAATACGTTTATGTATATTTTTATTTGTAGATGTTTACATACCACACTTTTACAGTGGGCTCCCTATAGTGCCCATCTTTGCTAAATTAGCAATAGACATAGGCACGCGAGACACAACAAAAATTCATTAACTATATGCGTACGATGACAAGGAGGAAATAGACTGTAAGGAAAAGACCGCTTATAATAATACCTTTACACCGTTTATTACTGAAACAGGAAACCAAGCTGGTTTGTCTCATGTTAAGTAAGTGCGCTTCGCTTTCAACCTTCACTGTGGACGTCACACTTTCTTCATGAAGGTCATACATAACAATCAGTTTTGTATAGACAATTTTATGTTGTACGATCCTAACCGACCACTATATCAGATAAGATGGACCTTGAAAAGAGCAGAAATAACTAGTAAAAGGTTGTCTGTCAATTAGATTCTTTGCCATGCTGATTGGAAAATAACAACCGAAGGATTCCTTACTTTTTTCGATTTCTTCTTGAATATTATTCATTCACGAATAAACCGATAAATCTTTCACAACAATATTTTTCTACTGCAATTAGTCCATTGTGATCACTTTTCTACAGCACGTTATATATATAAGTTGCTCAGGTTATACATAATACATTACTCACAGTACTGCTATTGTTTCACTCCTTATGTGTTTATATTCTGAGGCAAAACAACAATGTGATCCATTAAGTATACATATGGATATCTACGCTTTCAGTACAAGTATAGTGTCAGCATGTTTGCACGGCGTTTAAGCACATTTAGAATGTTTAATCTGCGCAGTTTTTCCATAAATTCGCAATAATAAGAACGAAAAAGCTGAGCAAAAATATCTACTGTAAAGTTTCTGAAGTTTTTATTTGATAGATAAAGGCATTTTACCCCAGTACAATGGACAGATCAATAGATAGAGTGGATCTGTGCCAGTTTGTAACTATGCAGTTTCTTACTAATTACCTAATCAACACGCATTTGGCAGAAAAGGGCATACATGATATGCTCTATAGTTTATCATCATATAATGCCAGACAACGAGCAAGGCGTCTGCGGCAAGTGAGACGGTTACAGAGTGTAGGCTGATTTCTCATTCAAATGCTTGCCAATAAAATGCTTAGATCTCTAGTCACGTCACTCATTCAGTCTGTCCTTTTTACCCTGTCTGCTAAAAATCTGCCCTCAGATGATAACATTACCTCTGCCGTTTGGCTAATTATTAGCGAAATGGGCTTTTAATTTAATAGCTATTTTCTATTCACTTGAAGTGTCTGCATATCGTCTGAAATACCCTGAATATATTTAATATGTAAATCTCATGGTTCTGTGTTCCCAGAAGGCTGTGGTAAAGACACAACCTTCATATCCGTGTGCGTGTGACAACAATTTGAATTCCAATACAAATTTGGAAAATAAATTGAAAAAAAAGTCGAGTCATTTAATTCAGGTCTTTAATTCTAACCGCGACAATCGATGTCACTTGATGCATTCATTAATTCAAGAATAAGTGGCCTGCTATACCAATCGTGTGGGTCTCTGCCCGTCCGTCTGTCCGTCCGTCTGTAAAGTGATGTTTTTAACTACCCCATCGGATCGTAGTAACATTTTGTGAAATATGGCCCAATCAGGGGGAAAATGCACATTTTTTATCTTCGAAATTACCAATATGGCATAAAGATCACTTCCTTTGCAAAAAAAGCATACCCTACAAATTTTGTTCAATTGGTTCGAAATCTTTTCAGAATGTTAGGTTAGATCAAAGCTCGATTTTTGAATTACGTCAATTTAGCACATTGCCGAAATTCTAAATGTCGCTAGTTTTCTCTATACTTTTTGTATTCTCTTTTAAATTTATAACACTGGTGCCTCCATGCACCTGAATCATAGTCTGTCATTTTTTATCAGTTGGTTGTATTGGTTTTATATATATATATATATATATATATATATATATATATATATATATATATATATATATATATATATATATATATATATATATATATATATATATATATATATATATATATATGTTGTTGTTGTGTGTGTGGGTGTGTGGTATATTATGATGAGAGGACAAAAATAATATTATTAGCGACACCAATGCACCATTGCATGGTCATCACAATATTTGCTCTATCTCATGTCCGAGAAGGTCAAGGTCACTGAGGGACCAAAATTGTTAAAATGAACACTAAATCGCTGTATCTCTAATTGTTTTAGAGATTATAGTCAGCTTCCAGTTTTTTCTACCTTGGGGGTGTCTTTTTATTCTGAAGGCTCATGGGCACCGACATTTGACGGGGTTTTTTTGGCCAAGAACCATTTCGTCAAAAACTTCTCTCCTAGAAATTTAATGGAAACTTTAAAGGAAGCTAGTATGTGTACATGCCCAAATGGTTGTTACTTGTTTGGCGATTTATAAAAAATTGGCCGAAATATTATCGAAAACAACATATTTTAAACTCTTAGCTGAGCTGCCGCAACAGGCAGCAGGCACTTTCACCTACCTTGCAATTACGTTATAGGACATAGGGCTATGTTTTTACCTACGAAACATAGCTTTGTTTTACCTACGAAACATAGCTAGAATTCGACGATTTCTAACTACTCAGGCCATTAAGTTGTTAGTTCACGCATATGTAATATCTCGCTTGGATTACTCCAACTCCCTACTCTACGGCGTAAATAAATCATTAATTCGAAAGCTTCAAGTCGTGCAAAACTCGGCAGCTCGTCTCGTCTCCAAAGTGAGCAGATTTAACTATGCAACGCCCCTACTCATCGAACTGCACTGGCTGCCTGTTGAACAGCGGATAGTATTCTAGTCATTGTTTTTAACTGTATTCATGGACGCGCACCTCAATATCTAATCGATCTAATAGCACTGTACCGGAACTATCGCTCGCTCCGATCGGGCAGTCAAGGATTATTGGTAGAACACAGAACCAACAATAGATATGGTGATAGAGCATTCGTGAATTTTGCTCCTAAACTATGGAACTCGCTGCCTATTCATTTTAGATCTATAAATAACGTTGCAGCTTTTAAAAGAGCTTACAGTTTCGACTGAATCAACTTAAAATGCCACATCCATCTTTGCACAAACTAACATACCCAATGACATGATTGTTCCGATGCGAAAACAAAATGCTTATTTTTCCTGCAATCTTTTCTTCTACTTTTCTTACAATTTTCATCAGATCGCAGTAACCTTTTATGAAAATATTGCCCACTCATTAATACAAACGCCCATTATTTTAATTTCGCAATTCACCAATTTGGCAAAACTCGATCATCATCTTTGCGAAAAAAGCCTACTTGTCCTACAAATGTCGATGATTTAGCTTAGAATTTTGCAGTTAGTTTGGGTAAAAATGTACAAGAGCCAATTATTATTTTTGCCGATTTAGTACATTTGTGAAATCCCAAAATTCTCAAATTTTCGCCAAAATAAATGTTCCGCATAATTTTTGTATTCTTATTGAAATTTTAACACTAGTACCTCCAATGCATCTGAGTCAAAGTCTGTCATTGTTTTGGAGTTTACCAAATTTTTACTACATTTGGTGCGTTTTATTAATTGTACACATTGACAATATATGTATATGGCGAATGTGCCACGTCATATTACTTTTTTAAAAAGAAGTGGGATTGGCGTTTCTGAACTTTGTCAGAAATAACAGAAAATGACACACTAAGTTTTAATACAAATTTGTTCGACAAGCTCTAAAAACTCCATAAGCCTTTTAAAACTTTACCCAGTGAAAGTAAACAAGTTGCAGATGAGCCACGCCATATTATTGTGGACATAGGACACAAATAGACTCACGAAGCGGTTCAAAGCATTTAGAATAATGTGAAGGGTTAAAAAGGGATTATGAATACATCAATCGCGACAGTGTCCAGTGGGACTACAATCTATAAATTGGTTGGCGCACTTTTCCATGGCTTGCTTTACTTGATAGCCTTTTCCAACAGAAGGCGGTCAACCTGCTTAATTTTCTTTTCTGTGTCACATTTAGTGTCACATTTGGAAACAAAAGAGCACTTTTAACCATTATATATATATATATATATATATATATATATATATATATATATATATATATATATATATATATATATATATATATATATATATATGAGTGAGAATCAGACTGTAGGTCTGAAGTGATCTTTTTATTGTGAGAAAACAAGGATGCTGAATGAAATTATCCTACCTTCTATTTAGCGAAATTAGAACGAGTCTGGCCGCACAATTACCGCCTCTCCTCAAAGTTTTCTCTTTTGTGGACACTTATTTGTGGTGACAAATATCTAACGAAGCACCCTTGGACACAGTGTCTCTTTTTGTTTAGAAAGGAATTATTTTTAAGTACACAGCCTGCTGTTAAGAGCCTTTGTCATATGTGAGTGTCCCCTCCTCTACCCAACCCCCTGCCTGGATGTCTAGCTTTACCTACCAAATTATTAAAACCTGTAATATATTTTCTTATCTAAGGAATAGGAACCTTGTAATTTTGTAATTATTATACAGGCTACCTTTTTGTATAAAAAAGGTTAATTTACGTCGTGATGTCTGACTATGATACAGATATAAAATCTGCATTTGTCTGTTATTGCATTTGTCTGTTATTGCACATAACAAATTCCCTATCCTGTTCAATGTCAGCGGCAGTTAGAAATGCCTATTAATGTTTTTAGCAGGCCGTCTATGGTTTGTTTATTGATTACACTCACGTGGCGATTTTCAACTCATTGGTCGTTTATCTTAACTTAATGTAAGAGTTTGCCGTGTTTTCAACAAGTCTGGGGACTTAATGTGTTTAATGTGGATTTGTATTGACAAATAAATGCCTCCTCCTGACTGAGACAAGTCTCCCACGTACTTCATCTGATGGCAAATCGTTGCTCTAATTCTGCACCATATCAACCAAATGACGTTATACCCAGACACCATCGATACTTACCAAAATCTAATACCAACTCCTGCGACAAAGCTGCAACTGACAATTTATCAAACAATATACCTATAATATTTCAGAGTAAAGACAGTAAAAGGAAACATACTGCTAAGACAGCAATAACACACTATAAAAGAGACTATAAAACCGGAGGATTGCAGGGCAATAACGATCAATAAAATCATTCAGAAATGTAACTGGAATAATTTGTTAAGGGTTGAAAGAGCGAAAATTCCAATATATTCTCACATATGGTTACAAATTAAGACATAAGTACAGAGCCGCAGAGACATATATCTGATTCCAGAAAACAGATCTGGAAACAAGTAATTAGATAATTAAAAAGTTATTCAAAGTTATTTAAAATGCTAGTTGCATATGGTAGCAGAGTCCTTAATTTGTCTTAAAGTGTCGGAAAAGGATGAATTGAAAGAAAGCTTTGAATCTATTACATTGCCATTTAAGCATAAATAAGTAATAAGAAAATAAGAAAAAAAGTTTTCGTTATTGTTTTTAATACAGATTTAAATCAAGTTTGTTTTGCTATAGAATAGTTTCTAAATTGGTTTAGTTATTTTACATTCAAGAATCATAACGACTTTTATAACAACCATTATTGAGACCATTATAACGATCATTGTAACGACCATTATAGCGTAAGTGTTAAGTACATGTATGATTTCTGTAAGAACTTCACGCTAATTGTTTTATGTGCCAAATGTTTGTATAAATATTCGTTAAAAGGCATTTCAATTATGCAGCTTAAAATCGTGTTATACTCACACACACACACACACACACACACACACACACACACACACACACACACACACACACACACACACACACACACACACAAACACACAAACACACACACAAACACACACACACACATACATACATACACACATGCAAAAGACGTCCAGGGAAAGAAAAGATAAGGTGCACATGTAAAATCATGTAAAATTAAGTTTTGTCTTTGTGAGTAAAGCATTAGATTTTCAGGGGTCCAGAAGGTCCATAATGTACAGTTAATATACTTTTGGAGAAACTTTGTCGTTACTTTTTGTTTTAACGGCAAAAATAGCGTCTTTAGATCCTGACGAATAAAAGCTTAACTCAACACCTTTAATAGGGTAAAAGTACACTAAAGCCACACCAAAAAACAACTGTGTAACTCTGCTAATGCTTTTTCTATTGTAATCAAATCTAATTGAGAGAAATGATTCTTTAAAGGAAAGCTTGATTCTAGTTCAAAGTTCACTTAATACTTATTTAATTACCCTACTTGTAGAGAGCGCCGATATTGTTTCCGTAGAAGAACATATTACTGTTGTGCTAATAAAGATCGAATTAATAGTGTTATCATTCAATTTACTTTAAAGAGTCTACATTAAAGTCTATGCACCTTTGCTAAGGCCAAAAGTCATAAGGCAAAGTCAATTTTGGAATTTTCAAATAAATAATTCTTTGTTTTCGGTTTTTGATCTTTTGCTTGTGCCTGAACTCCTATAATGCATAACAAAAACGCTTTAAGACCTTGAGGTAAAATGTTTAAGGGGCGAAAGAAGTTACTTATCATATATGAATTATTCTTTTTTGCTTGTCATATGTTTACTATTCCATAAAGGAAGTGCCTGTATTCATTGAATGAAAGACATTGAAATGAACTTATAGGCCCCAGGGCATTTTCCTTAAGAAAATGCTTCAGGCCTTTCCGGTCAATAATTTCAGCATTTTTTGTTGTTTTGACTTCTCACTTTTTTACTTTTTAATATGAAAAGAACTTATTACAACACTATTTCCCGACTTAGGGTCTATGTATTGCAATATATACTTTTCTGGCAACTCCACGATTGACGTGAAAATATATTTATGCTCTTTTCAAGTAGAATATGGGAAAATTGTATATACTTATATGCATTTTATTTTTAGAGATTTTTAAAGTTTAAAAGGGATGCCTTAAAATATATTTAAGCATAAAATAACTCACCAAATTGGTCACTGAACATTATTTCTGTGATATCATAAATTTTTAATGAAAATGATTTTATTGCATTGTGCTTAAATGTCAACTCCTTCTAGCTTTCTATTGTTCTATGATGTTATAAAAAATATCTAAATGCGTCAGCACAGATTTCCTTTTAGCTATGCAATGCTTCCTTACCTTCCGTGTATTTCATGGACGAGTATGGTTTACAATGCACTACAACTCAACCGTGATAACTATGTTTCTGTCAGAAAGGACTCAAATCTCAATTCAGTGACATTTAAACTAAACTGAAGAACGAATAAAAAATACCGCGTTATCCATGACTGAGCCCGTACTTTTTGTCAATTTGTTATATTTTTATGTAATCAATCAAGCTATGGACGTAGTAATTATGAAGAGTCTATTAAAGCACATTCTGAAAGACAGCACTAAGTAATGCCAAAAAGAGAAATACATATAACATTTGAAAGAAAAGAAAACACAGATGACGGTTTCACTGTTTCCATTGGGAAGCTGATGAAGCAACGATTGGTAGCATTGTGACATTTTGTCGTAACACATGTCACTGCATAAGTCATTGTATAAGTCTCTGCATAAGTCACTGCATAAGCCACTGCATATACAACTGCATATTATGATATCAAGTTTTTGCATTGTTTTGATTTAAAGTAGAAAAAGGGAATGGGGGATTTTTTTTTGTGTATCTGGTCGTATGTACAGTTATTATTTCTATTTCGCAAGCAAGAAATATAACTAAAACAATGACAGAAACATGTAACATGACAATACTAAATAATATCTGACTAATACTTAACTAATTAATACAGAAACAGGAATTTCGGCAAAAATGTAAATAGCAGGCCGCTTCGAGATCTTAAAGACGTTGAGCCAAATCTCAGCTTTTGAAAATGTGTCCTTGAGAAAGTAACCGTAATTACGTTTTTAACATGGCCGAGATAGTACAGTTCTTTGCAACACAACACATATCCCCCCATCCCCACTAACCCACTCCAACCCCAGTCACTGGCTCACGTACACCCACGAGGCTCTGTTTGCAGTGGAATTCTGTGTCAAAGCAAACACGCCATAAGCTGTGCTTGTATCTTAAAACATTCGTTGATTGTTGCGAGAATTGATTACTCCCATGATTACTTCAACAGCGTTTATGTCTTTAAAAACAATGTGATAACTCCCACAGCAAACTATTTTTCAGTAGGCATACCCTAGGTAGACACCAATTTCCGACTAATGGATTACTAGTAGAAACTGCTCAATAAGTTGCCATGGTATTTTTAGCATTTCGTGTGCTTTTGTAACAAAATGGCTTGTAATAGAGTTGGATTTTAGAATGCAAAATCATTTGATTTTTTATACTTTTATGTGATCTTCCCTTAATCTGCTCTTCCCTTTATTGATCTTTCCTTTATCCGTCCTTACTTGTATATGCTATTTCCTTTATCTCCTCTTCTTTTTATGTGCTCTTCATTTTACGAGCTCTTCCCTTTATGTGCTCTTCTTTATATCTGCTCTTCCATTAATGTGCTATTACTTTAGGTGTTCCTCTTTCTATTGGTTCTTCCTTTTCATGTGGTGTTTCTCTTATGTTCTCTTCCCTTTTAGTGCTCTTCTTTTTTCTGCTCTTTTATTTTTGGCAAATATAATGAATAAACTGCCGTTGTTAGTATCGAACTCGATTTAAAATTGTCTTGAAAATATTTTAAACGTGCTAAAATTTGCTTGCAGTGATGTAGACATTAGTATTAAAGTCTCTAAGGATTCATTCTGGTGCAGTATTCAGATTGTGACTTAACTCTTCTCTGTCATTTAGTTTTCTTTGCGACCTCACTGTTTAATACGTGCGTACGTTGTTCTCTGTTTTTAAGTCTTGGTTTCTGATGGTTCTAGAATTTTTCCTTCTCTTGGGGAACTCTGATGCCATCAAAAATTCCGGAAAGCAAAATGCGTCGATACGTCAATGCCTATTTAATGTTTAATAAAAACAAGCTGTTTGCATAGCTGTGAAAAGAAAAGACAGTTGCATCATGGAAAATTGGCTTTTATATCTAGCATATGAACAGACAAGAGGCAATTATTACCCGAGCTATACTTTGGACTATTTTAAAGGCTACGACTGGGTTATGTTTAATGAAAAAGCAAATGTTTAATTACCATTTCAGTTGTGTTTTACTTGTATTTAACTAAAATAACCAAGTGCAATGGCTGTTACTGAAGCTATTTACTGTCACGGCATGGGGTAAATCTTGAGCTAATTCACTTTTTAAGAATAAATTAACAATTGAATATATGTTGCAAAGAGCTATAAGAGACAAGTGAATTAGCGGAGAGAAAGTGAGGAAGAGAGAGAGAGAGAGAGAGAGAGAGAGAGAGAGAGAGGGAGAGAGAGGGAGAGAGAGAGAGAGAGACTGAAAAAGAGAGGGTTAGAGAGAGATGCACAGTGAGAGAGGGAGAGGGGGGTCTGAAGATGCAGTAATCACTGACTTTTAGGGAAATGTCTGTGTTAGAATTATCATTCGATGTGTGAGCTAGGATTAACTTATCCCATTCATCATCACCACAGTGAGGCAGTCTGATAGTCATTATCAATAGAATAGGATCCCCACACGTTATAACTATACACCGCTAATAGGCACCATCAGAGGGTACCCATAGGTTATAATTACATACCGGGAAAACCTCATAAGCAAACAAACAGTCACTTAGTTTTCCTTACAGCAGAAACACCTGCCATGGATTTTACCGTAAATGAAAGAGTCATCACAGATTGAGCAGTGATTATTTTTTGGTAATAATAAACCAGAGATATAACCAAATACCTCTCTTTGTAATCAATAAATGAGCGATCCCTAGACAGTTATTCAATGTTTTTATATTGTGTAAGAAATGTCTTTTAGCTCTGTGTCTGAAAATAAATATTGTGTCAGTGTACATTTCTCTATAACTTCAATCTGAGTGATTAACATATCGCATGGAAAGTTAAATTTGTGTATTATATTTACCTGTAAAATATCTCACATAAAAGTCACCTCTCTAGATTCTGTGTTCATTGACAGACGCGAATTGTTCCACAAGAACCTTTAAGAAAAATGTTTACATTTTTAATAATTTTCAACAGCTTTCTAAGTGAAGTGCAAAAAAATAACAACAAAAGAAGCGGTATAAGCAGCGATTGTGACATTTCGCTAAAAAGCCAGAAATCAACTGATAGCCAGGGGTAAGGAGGTAGGTTCCAATATGGTGGGTGTTACTGTCTTGTTATTCATAATGATGTGCAGTGTTCTAGCATGCTAACACGCATCAGTTTTGTGGTAAATACACAACTTAAGCAAACAAAGTAAGTAAGTTTCCTCCAATGTTATCATCTAAACTGCTGTGTAATGAAGGCAAAGGTCTTACTTTAAATGACTGAATCGCTAATATGACTAACGTGGATTTTCTTATGACAACCGTTGGGATTACTTTGCTTTTTATAGCACAAAAAGTGGTTACTTAGCCCTTAATGAGGCATATTATGCACTATATATTTTATACATATTATATATATTATAGATGTGATAAAACCATTATGCATTAGTAATAATAATGTAACAAAGACAAAACCCTGAAATAGCATGTCGTAAAAGATTTAAGGCATTTTGAACTTGGTCATTGATTTCGTTGTAAAATTAAAACTGTTGTAAATGAAACAAGTTGCCATAAATATTCCAGATAGCAGAAAACAGAGTTAACTTTATCAAACAGCACAGCTGTTAATTCATATGATAGGTAATGGTATATACATGAGTATTTTAAAGCAACTTCTTGAATACCACAGCTCTATAAATACTAATAAATTACATCAACTTAATATGCTTGTCAGTATACTTTACTGTCGGGATAGATCATGGAACTGGGTATTTTCTATTGGATTCCGACATTCGTAGATTAGTAGAACTCCTATGAACGAAACGCACAGCGGTGAGTTTATTTGCCTTCCACAAGTGTCCGAATGCAGTTAAAACATAGCAATCACATGGTCTATCAATAATATAAAACAAACACACATATTCATCACATCATAAATTATCGTTTGCTTCTGAGATACTCCCGTGTACTGTGACGCCGCCTGTATGCTATCTGGCAACACGGGTTTCGCCACAATTCATCACATCATAAATTATCGTTTACTTCTGAGATACTCCCGTGTACTGTGACGCCGCCTGTATGCTATCTGGCAACACGGGTTTCGCCACAATTCATCACATCATAAATTATCGTTTACTTCTGAGATACTCCCGTGTACTGTGACGCCGCCTGTATGCTATCTGGCAACACGGGTTTCGCCACAATTCATCACATCATAAATTATCGTTTACCTCTGAGATACTCCCTGGTACTGTGACGCCGCCTGTATGCTTTCTGGCAAACGGGTTTCGCCAGAAAGCCCTTGTCAGTGTCACATTGGCTTGTAACTATGACGTTCGAGTGAGTGTAGCAAGCGATGTTCCATATGGTTAAAGAAAATAAAATTTGCTTGTCATTTCTTCAACCGGAAGTGCAATGTCACTCGGTACGTGTTATGTGTGTGTTACTCATGCAAAACAATTAAATCAATGGTTAGTTACTACTACATCAAACACTATATGGGTCTTTAATAATGTTTTTGTGAAAAAACCTGTAAAAAAGGCTGTAAAATGGAATAATATCCATGATATGTCTAAATATCGTCTGCACACCAATATTGTGTGAAGCAAAGACACTGGGCCTAAATTCATAACACTCCATCACTTCGTCACACAAGATTAAAATGGAACAAATTTAAAGCTTTTGGTTCTCTATCTGCGAAGCATCATTGTCTACTATGTTTTCAAATATTGCGATTTGCAACTGATTTCCAAATTATCTGAAGATAGCACATCTACTTTGCATTAAATAGATTTAGGCAGATCAATATTTCATTTCAGCAGCATTGTTTTAATGTGATGGTAAATAGTTGTCACGAAACTGCCGTGAAAAAATCATCTGTTGATATGCAATCCCGATACTTACAAATCTGTTTTTAATAAAGTAAACAAGAATAATCTGAAACATATAAAAGCATGGTATTTATCCTTTTCAAATGTTTACATTCAAAATATGTTTAATAGTAATAGAAGTCTTGCAATTAGAAAGGCTAACCTCTGTCGTTTCTTTTCTTAGTTTGAGACAGAAACAGAATCTTCGAGAGACTTTTAAACTAAAGTTTCATTCAAACCTGCTTGATAGACAGATATTATTTAATTTAGCTCAAACTATTACAGGCATACATTATACTAATTAACTAATTTGATGACTGTAATTATGCAAGAATAATTAATCAACCCAATGTCATAGACAGTTTGCGCAGATGTTCAAATTCCAATTCCACAAAATTTCGAAATAATTATTCAAAATTTTATGTGTTTTTATGAATATGATCTCTCTTGCGTAAAACGAGATTTCACCGTTCATTTTATTTATTTACTATGTTTTATTTATTATTTTTATTTATATTTTGTTCTGGATACGTTTCCAAAGAACTTGCTAAGAAGTTAAAACAGTATTGAAGTGAAATAGTTGAAGCGCAAATGCCTCGCTGTGGTACTGTGTCCTGTTGTAATAATATGTCATCACAATGCACTAATTTGCATCATTGAACTGAATAAATCAGAACTCTTTCATCAAAGCATTTCTTCTTACACGAATATTTCAAGTCTATTACACAAATATCATTTTGCAAAATCACCATCTTTTCTTTTTTTTCTTTTGAAAATAACGATAACAGCCACGTAATGTATTTTGGGTCAATTAAGATTTCAATTGAGTTTTGAGTTTGAAATTGAGTTTTCGTCAATAATTCTAATAATTGCTGGCGAATAATATAAATAAATAGAAAGGTAGATACTAATATCCGCTTCTTTTATTAAAAATTTTCTGGTAGGTATACTATGTCCTTAGCGCTTTAGATTTCAGTATAAAAACCGGTTCTTTGCCATTTTTGCCAATTTTTCCGAATTATAAGAAAAACATTTATGGCAAGACAATTATCAATGACTGCTGTTTTCATCCAAATTTTTTTAAAGATTTAGCTGAAAAGTGCCAACCAGTTTTAGCGAATCAACAAAAAAATATTGGTAGCTTCTAATGTTTGCTTTCCTCATTCATAATTTTAAGAGAGTAATATTATATCCCTAGCATTAACTAAGGGCTTTTCAACGCACACACGCACTTATTTTTAATATTCTTGTAAATATTGCTTCTGTAAAAATCTGGGGCTAAAAAGTAATTTGTCCCATTTTGTGCCCTTTCCTAGACTAATCAAAGTCCATACACAAACGATGCTCTGAAAAAATAAATATAGTAAATTAATCATTGTGTATTTTATTGTATAGCCCATTACGACAACTATAACCTCATTTCGCTAGCGAATTGTTAAATACTTGATAAAAAAACGCAAAAATACCTCCTTCAAAGGTTTTTTTCTTGAGTAATATATTGCAAACAACACAGCGTGAATACGTCTTATATGCCGAGTAGTGTTTGATTTTTGCTAACTTAAGGTTTTATTGACTGGTCAGGCATACGACGTGTTATCTATTTACGCAGTGAGAGCTCGCACAAAGCTGAGCAGCTGTGTGGTCTGTATTGTACGTTAAATACCGCACATTTACTTGCAAAAAAATGCAGTCTTTTCCCATAGCGTTTTAAACAACAAAAACGAAATAGAAAGCGAAAATAAAAAGTGTCATGCACATGTTCATATCAAGCTCTACTTAAGACCCAAGCTTCGTCTCCCTACGGCCTGTAATGCCAGTGGAGGAGATGACACAGGAAATCCGAACACTGTCAAGAAAAAAGATACTAAAGGCTACTCGCACAAATTCATATACCCCTTGCAAGTCTAGGCCCAAACCCCCCCGACCGAAACCCCCCCCCCGGCCCTAACCCCCCCGTCAAACCCCCCCCCCGACCCAAACCCCCCCCCCCGTTCTCAAAGAAAATGTGTAATGTTAATTTGTTCTGGCGCCTCGTTTCGCACTCGTACGAAACATAGCCATTTGCTGAATTTTTTGCTTCATGTACAAATGCCCTTCTGATGTGGTGTATTCCATGATGGTAGCATGATATTTCACAGCAATCTGGGTCACCAAATTACCCATTCAAGTGAATCACAATGTATATGAGTCACATCTACCGCAAGAGAAATTGTAATTTGTAAACTCGACTCAACCGGCATATGAATTGCAAATTTTAATGTGTACACACTCATCAATCGTAAGAGCATTTGCCATTTCAAAAACTGAGTGCTATCATCAATAGATTATGAAGTTTCTTTTATAGTGATAATCAATTCCTTCAGTGGTTCGGAAATTGCAATTTTAAACGCCGTGTGGTCTCTTCAATGGGCATTTGCAATTACAAAATATAAAATAGACCTGAGAACCGGGGGGTTTTGGGTCGGGGGGCGGGGGTTTAGGCCGCCGGGGGGTTTTAGTCGGGGGGTTTTGACGGGGGGGTTAGGGCCGGGGGGTTTCGGTCGGGGGGGGGGGGTATGGGCCTGTTCCCACCCCTTGCAAGCCAAAGGCTTTTAAAGAGTTAATAAGTAGCTCGAGATACAAAACTGCTTGTGAAAAGCCCGCTTCTCACTTCTCACAAAGAGAGGGTGCACGCAACTATCCATTCCTTCCACTCTCTCCCATTCTAACATAGCGGACGACAGCTACAACACAGAACACAGAAGACTGGCATTTGTCTGGAAGCTCTTCTTTAAATAAGCTTCCTTCTTTCCTCCTAACATCAACAAAATTGTATGGTGACTTATGAGACTATAACATGCTCTTTACCACTGCTATTGTGGTCTTCTAAAAGCACGGTCGAGAACAGATTTAAGCAGGAAGTAAAATTACCAAACACATTTAAAGCATGTGAAATAAAGTGATTGCGTTTTGAAGAGGTTGAAATCAATCGGACTGTATGAGTTTTGCAATTGATGCTTGTTTATTTTTCGTTTTAAAGTTAACCACAACTTGAAATAGCAAGTAATACTAATTGGCATCTCTTGTTGTGTACGACAGTTTTATATATGGTTGACATCTTTCCCCCAAAGATATCTGTGGATGGCGCTATAGAACATTTCACTTGCAAGTAATGTCACTAGTTATTGGTTAGTGTGTTATCTTCTTGCACTTCGACTTCTTGGAGTTGCCTTTGTCATCTAAGGTCATATCTGTCATGCGGCTAACTGTATGTATGTAATCTCCTTTTCCACAAAGGTATGTCACACTTACAGTTTTCTATACCTACAGCTATCAGTAATTCCTGGGTCTCCTTGGACTGTGTGCCACTTGTTAATTGACTACATATCATGACTTTCTGGAATTTTAGGACAATTTTACGATTTGGCGACCCCGTTATCTTTTACTTCTTATAGCATATGGAGATTGGCTATTTTGATTTTATTTTAAAAAAGTTAATACAAGGGAACCCATTTAAAGCTTTAATCTCCTATTACACATGGTGCTAAGAATATATGGACATTGCGATGATATCCCTCTTTCATCTGGCCACAGAGCATAGTTTTCTGGAATATGAGAGTCGTCTATGCGCCTAAATTGTCCCATCCAGGAAAACTTACTACGAGTGAGTTTATCTTTGCAAGACTTGGGTGCTTTATCTTACCACTTGATACCACATATTCTAAAACATCTCGTGTGTAAGGAGTATATGCCTTCTATACAGAGTACACCTTTCTCTCCCTCGGAGGAGTGTGTATAACGATCACCTATAAACAGTTTGAAATCACTGTAACTCCAGAGCCGTGCGATAATCTGCCAAAAATTGAACTGGCTTTCGCTGTACCAGTGCGTTATTTTTAGGCCAATGCTTCCATCAGGTTGGTGTGCCCGACAGATATAATAATGTGTTGCAATATTGCAGTTTTTCAGGCTGGTGAAAAAGTCGAATTTTGTTGCTGCATCAACAAGTCTGCCAGTAAAGAAATTTATGTCCTCAAGGTTGTGATTAGATAACGCACAGCCATCGCCAAAGATCGGATTACGGATCCCAGTTTCGACTACTTTATTACGTTCGACAAATCTACGTAGTGTGAATACGCTGCATCAGAACACAATTCAAAATACCCACCTTTGTAAAGGTCACGAAATGTATATGTAATCAACAATGAGAACAGAATTCCACAAAGCGTGGAAGCTAAGACATAGCCTTGTTTTGTACCATTGCTGATTTCGAACAGAACCGAGAAATCACCGTTTTTTCTGACTCTTCCGATCATGCCATCATTGAACGCACGTATCATCATAACTATGTTATCTAGGCAGCCCGCATCTTCCACTGCCTTTCCCTACTCAGTGTATCGAGGGCCCTTGTAAGGTCCACAAATACTGTGTAGAGCCCCATGTTCTGCTGACAACATTTTTCCTGCATTTGCCGCATGGCAAAGATCACATAGTTGTGCTGCGTCTGCTGCGAAAACCTCATTGAGATTCTTGATATACATTATTTATAATGTCTTTGAGCATCCGATTCAGGACGACGCGTGCAAGTATTTTAATAGCATTTGATAATAAAGAATGCCTTGGCTTTTATCACAGTTCAGTCTATTTCTTTTCCTTTTGTATAGATGTATTATGGATGCATCGTTCATGTGTTGTGGAAACTGTAATAATTTTATCAGTGTGGTTACCATATGAGGACCATTCCTGCAGTTTTCGGAAGGAGTACCATCAGGTGCTTTCCCTAAGGACAATTGCTTAATCGTTTTCGCTACTTCTTCACATGTAGGAAGTGATTTCAGGTTTGAAAGAAGTGAGTTCAGGTTTAACGGCTGCGGTGTGCTTTCATTAACTTTTTTCGGATAAGTTGTAGGGAGAGTTGAACTGAAGTGTTCAGCCCACCTTTTCATGATGTCATTTTTGTCGATGCGCGACTTTGTTTCGTCAACATTTAGGACTGGAAATGTGCTATTCGCTCGAGGCCAAAAAACTGCTTTAAGGCCATCACGCAGCACTTTCTATTCGTGTTTGCCTGCAACTACTTCTTGAGCTTTGCCCCTCTAATACCTATTTTTCATGCATCGTAAACGCTTTGGTATTTAAACTTTTATTTGACAATATTCATTTTCCTCGATTGAGTGTTTTTGACACTCACGTACTGAAAGTGTGCGTTGTGCATGTCATCCATCATCTTGGATATTTCAGTGTCGTTCTCATCAAATCAGTCATGATGTTTTCGTTCGGAAGCTGCGTTGTACGTCCTGAAGCGTAATGCCCTCCATGCTGCCTCAATATCCACGTCATCAGCTAAGGATTCATTAGTTAATTTTAAAGGTTGCTTTAAGCTCTTCTACCTTGTTTGTGGAACCAAAAACTACCGTGATCAGCTTCTTGCTCAGAGACTGTCGTTGCTCTTTCTGCTATGGAACTAGAGAACGCTTCAGTTTGCTTCAAGCAAGGCGATTATCAAACCAACAACTGGAACCAGGCAAGGCATGAGTTACCTTGACATCAGTCATGTCTTGATGGAAAGCAGTAACTGACTATTGGAATTAACTTTGTAAATGCCTTGACTACCAAGTGTCTCGGGCCACACCAGATTTCCTAAACTGACATTGAAATAGCTAAGGATTATCAATTTATTCGTGTAGAAAGCGCGGTTAATGACATGATCTAGATCGCCATAGAAAGTCTCTACGCCTTCTTATGTTTGGGTCATTGTTGCTGCGTACTCAAATACTAGAGTCGCAAATTGTGCTTTATTAAATGTGAGTAGCAGGGTCAAAGGTCTATCTGATATGTCTCTTGGGAGTAATTCTAGTTTGTTGGCGATACTCAAGCGGATTGCACAATCTACGTCCCAAATTCTAGGCTGGCCTTGGAGTTTACCTTTCCAGAAGAACGTGTCCCATGTTAGTTTCCTCCAATTTCGCTTCTACTGATAACCCAGTCTCACTTAGGGCTGCAATGTCGACTTTGTAGTCTTTCAGAGACTAAGCTTCTAAATAGGCCTACTCTAGGCTAACAATAGGTCATTCAATGGGCTAACAAAGGCCCTGGTCTAGGCCGAGCGACCATCACCCTTGAATCGCCTACGCGCGGAGTTGTGACTAGAGGCTGCTAGTGACATCATTCACCTGATCCGTTACTACTTCTCCATCTCCGCAAGACTTTTAGTTATTAGTTGGCATGACGCAATTCAAACAAGTAATCGTAGATTTCAGAGGTCCTCACCTTGTGGCGAACAGTTATCTGGATAAAAAATGCTTTCGGGTGAGTAAATTTTGTGACTGAAACAGAATTGTAGCTATAAATTTCGAGTTCTGATAAAAATTTATAAAATTGGTTCGTTCGTGGTTGAGATATCGGAGAATTTACTCTATGTACAATACACAGCTTAACTACAGATGTGTGTGCTTCATTTGTTGGGAGCCAATACTTCCCCTTTTTGGATGAATTTATAAATGTAAAATAATTTTTCCGTTTGAATCTAGACAAGTGTGCATAGCCCGCATAATCCTCACAGGCCCCCATCAGTTAAACACGGCCATCAATAGTCAATCACGAGCTGAAATTTTCCAGGTCCAGTTCGTGTATTTTCCTTTTCCATTTACAATACCGATCTGTGTTTGTTCCCATAGAAGCTACATACCAAGTTTCATTAAAATCCTTTCAGCAGTTTTTAAGTTCTTGAGATATCGTGTAAAGAAACTCCGATGCTGAATAATTTCCAGGATTTGGTAAATTTTGAAGTCCATTTGGTTGATTTTCCTTGGGCCAACCTAACTCATTTACACTAGCAATCTTTGTTAATTCCCATAGAAACTACATCCCAAGCTTCATTAAAATCCTTGCAGTTGCTCTTGAGATATCCTGTTAACAAACTCATTCCGATGCTGAATAATTTCCAGGATTTGGTAAATTTCAAAGTCCATTTGATTCATTATCCTTGGGCCAACTACCGATCCTTGTTAGTGCCCACAGAAGCTAACACCAAGTTTCATTAAAATCCTTGCAGTTGTTCTTGAGATATCGTGTTAACAATAGTCAATCAAGTCCAGCTGGTCCATTTTCCTTGGACAAACCTGGCCCATTTACAATACCATCTGTGTTTCTTCCCATAGAAGCTACATATCAAGTTTCATTAAAATCCTTTCAGCAGTTTTTAAGTTATCGTGTTAACAAGCTCACACAATAGTCAATCAAGCAATCAAGAGCTGAAATTTTCCTGGGACGAACCTGGCCCATTTACAATACCAATCTATGTTTGTTCCCATAAAAGCTACATGCCAAGCTTCATGAAAATCCTTGCGTTAGTTTTTAAGTTATCGCATTAACAAGCTTTTGATGACAAACCGACCGTCAGACCGACAGACCGACAGACACGCAGTCGATCGCATATATTTCCCACAGGTAGAACCTGAAGCAAACACATTTGTTAAGATCAGCCAGGGGATTACAAAGTTCCCTAAATAGAACCTTTGTTTTCAGGTCCACCGGACAAAGAAATACATTACGAAAAATATGCAGCCTAATTGAGCCTTAAATTGACGGAAAAGAATAAATTTCTAAATATTTAGCGTAATGGGACCTTATACCGGAAAGTACTATTCCCTAAATTTAGAAATAATAACCGATGACAGACATATATTTCTTTCCCACACTGGGCGGTTCTTAGCTCGGACCCATCTGAGCAATTCAAGCTATTTTCGACATTTACGACCACAATACCTTCATTGTATAAAATTTCAGGTCTCTGCATGAAATAGTTTCGGCGCTACGGCGTCGGCAAAACAGTGCCCAAAATGTTGGAAGTAAGAAAATTCATTAACTTGCACAAGTTGTTTGTTTTAGTCGATTTATAAAATAATACGCTGTTGCACATCTACATGACATATATTTTTACTGGGGGAAATATCAAACCAATTCGCCTAATAGTTAGCGAGATATGGTGTCGACAAAATAGAGGGTTTGCACAAAGTTTTACCCCACGGTATCAAATTTATCACAATTTCTCATTTCGTCAATTTTTGGTCGATTACAAAAGATATTACGCCATTGCATATCTATATGATCTATATTTTAACTCGAAGAAATATCAAACCAATCAGCCTGATAGTTAGCGAGATATAGTGTCGACAAAATACAGCGTTTGCACAAAGTTTTACCCCACAGTATCACATTTTTCACATCTTCCCATTTCGACAATTTTTGACCGATTTGAAAAATAATACGTTGTCACAGATCAACCTTTTTATTTTCACTGTATAAAATTTCAGCTCTCTACATGAAATAGTTTCGGCGCTACGGCGTCGACAAAACAGATCCCAAAATGTTGACGGAAGGACGGAAGGACGGACGGACAGATGGACAGAACCCATTTCTATAGGTGCCCCTGGGATGGGGGCCTTATAAGCCAAAAAATGTTTGTACAGAGCAATACCTCTCTCGTCTAAACTCCGCTGGTATCAGATTGATTAAGAGCTGGATAGAATGCACTATATGCAGATGTTATTTGGGTTTCCTTTTCTTGGACAGAGTGCCGAAAAGCACGAACTGCTTTCCAAGTTCTGCCGCAGTTGCTGGAAGTTGACGAAATGGGTTTTCGTAGGGGTGTAACACTGTTGGTTTTCGTTTCGTTAATCAACTCAAGCTGTTGTGCTTTTAACTGTATTGATGAGTATAATACCCTAGCAGCTCCTCCCCTTGCCAGGTTTTGTCCACAATGTTAAAGTGGCTTACCGAGGTGTGAGCGGGGTTTTCTTCTTCTTCCCGTCACTAATCATACCTATTGACCAGAAGCAGGTAGACTAGGGCTCCTTCCAAATTGTCAGGGCCAGCTGTCAGGAACCAGTTGTTACTAAGTTACACTACCACTAAATACTGCAGCCCCAACGCTCGGTGTGTAAGTCTAACATAGAGGTGCTATCACTAAGTGGCTCCTCTACCAGAGAGTTTTTTAGAAGATAAATAACACATTTTAAGCCTATGTTTGTCAGTAGCCAGAGAACAGAATTATTATATAGTTTTTGAAACTTGTCTCATTGGGATACTAATGACATTTCGTACGCAAACACTAATCCTTGTTACATTCAGTTTTTTGGGCAAGTTCTCTTGGAGTTGTAGATAGTTCTGTCAGACCACGTATTTATTCTTTGAGGGTCTTTCCCACGCCCACAATGCATAATGCAACAGCCAAATGACTCACAAAAATAACCAAGCTTCGGTTGGTAGCATGTGTTCGTATAAAGTCTTTATGTACAACCTTGGATACAACAGCTTTATTACAAATATTTCTCACTTCTTTATGGTAATGAATATGCATGGAAGAGACTCGTACTTCCGCCTTTTTCCACCAATATAGCAATGCAAATCGGGGTTAGAAACTTCGTCACATTGGCTGTATGAAAGTAGGTTAAATTAAAGACATCACATTCGTTTGCTTTCTTAGTTCACCTTCCACAAGTTTTTTCTCACAGCTGATAATATAATAACAATAATGGCTGTATAATCACAGAGATTATGTTAATTTTCCATATAAGTATATATGGTGTTATTATGTTATATTCATATCACATTTTCATAGCACCTAAAATCGCGTAGTAACTTTTGCCGTTCATGATAGGTTGATCCTTTTCCAGGACAAAACAGAGTAAATAGGGTATAATATAACATCGCTAGTACAGGTCTATCTATCACTTATCAAATTAAGCAATTTATTATGATGATAGCGATTCAAAACAACGTAAGAGGATGTAAATTATTTATATTATTAATATGCACTGATAACGTTTGCTGATTACAAAATACCATAAGTATCTCGACTGTACTGCACGGAACATGGAATTTAGCTTTGGCTTTTTAGACCTCACTAAATGAAAAGATGCGTTTAAATAAGTCAATGAATTTGAGTAAATAAACCAGTTTAATAAACCAACAACACTCTCCTGCTTTCAATTAAATGATATCAATCAAGAAAGGCGTAAGATTCTTACCGCTTGGTATAAATAAAATCTGATTTGTTTTTTTTTGTGAATCAGAGAAAATGCTGAGCATTTACTTGTAAAAGGTTACCAAATTTTATCAAAAACAGTTGAAATAATTAAATTATCTCGCTTAACTGTAAAGAAAGCGAAAACACAATTGAATGCTAAACCTTATGTCTTCACAACACAAAGTCTCACTGCTAAACTCCTACTTCGGATGATTTTTAGCGCTAACTCCTCCTGACCAAAACCTGTTTCTATCACTGTTTTTCAACACTGTCCCCAGAAAGGTACATTTGAACCTCATCAGTTAACTACCACAAAGCAGCTTTCGTTTATTTTTTCCTTACTCTTAAGTATGTACAGCAATACATGTTTTTTGTTCATTTGAAACATCTGTAATGCAACAACAGATGTTTTCTCATGTTATCTTCGACCAAAACTATGATTAGTCTGTCAAACAACATTTTTGTGTGAAAAAACATCAACCAGTGTTCTCAAAAAACTTTCTATTATTATTTTGACGCAAAAAGATCTTCTTTATTGGAAAAAATGAGACTTTCCTAACGTTTTATTTGTCCGAGTACCGTTTTTCAAATCATGTTGTTTCGTAAAAATGTAAAAGAAACATATAACAGTGTGTAAAATCTTTCTGTTCACAGTTTCTTATATAGAAATAATTTTTACGTTGCAACAAGAAATGACACAGAAATTGATGTCTTGTTCTTGCTCTTTGACCTAGACCGATGAAGTGTTTATAAAATTAATTTATCGATGCAAATAAAACAAACACCGCTCGTTGTTCTCGTGGAATCTTATTTTATGACTAAATGAAGACAGCCGTACATTTCCAAGCATTTTATAGAGTCTCGTTTTCAGATCTCTATACTAAATATAAAAAGCAAATTTTTTACATATGTGTGTAATAAACACAAAAAGTAAATACTAATATAGATATATATTATAAGACTTGATTGCAGGTGAAAGTGCAAAGTTATTTTACTGAAATGTTTCAAAAAGTAATTAAGAAATACAAATTCTAATTTAATTAAAGTTGAATAAATCTGTCATTCATTCGGATAAAGAATTCATGAATCATGGCATATGAATTAAGTCACCCTTGGCTTTTAGATAAAACAAAAACAATTACAAGTTCTAGTTTTAATAGCTAAGTCAATAATTTGAATAAATGAGTTATAAATGCTGAATTCAGTCAAGTTGATTATCCCAAGTTATCTTTAATCAGTAACTTTTTTATTATCTAGGACATCGGCTGTTGCAAACAGCTGTTTCTATTACCGTACGCAGGTAATACTTTACTAAGCAATCTTTATCAAACCGGTAGGCTACACTAAATAGCAATTGTATTTAAGCATATGTGCTTACTACGTTTCCATTTTAACCTTACATATAAAGGTCGTTCAAAACACTAGCAAGAACTTGTGTTATCCTTTATTCTTTATTCTAAAGCACGCAGTTACTAGAGAAACTAGAGAAAAACTAAAAGCTTCTACTTGCTTCAATAAAATACACACCTTTCTCTTACATGTATATTCTGACAATTAAACGCTTTAATATTCATAAAAACCCCGCAGTTGTTATTATCTGCGCCTTGTTTGACTCAATGTGATTTCTCCATCTTAATACTTCATACCGATTTTGTCAATGGGTGAATTAATATAATACACGCCATTAGTTTAACACCATCAAGCAACAACTGAAGCACTTGGTGACATTGTGAATATACTTCTTCATGTCAGTCTTGACTATTCTTAATTTTGGCCTAAAAGTTTCAGTTCCACTTACTGGAAATTTTGTAATATGTTTTAAATATGCTTTTGAACCGTCGCTAATCTTGTGATTAATAAACCGATTCAACTGCCGATTCACCAACGGCAGTGACGCTGTGGTGTTAATTCTATAGTGTTAACATTACCAGCACCTTAGATTAATTTGCAGCACGTTACTTCTTTAAATTATTGATTAAATTACTGATTGTAGCTAAAAAAATTTGTTTCCCGGGAGTAAGATTTCTCCCATGATATTGTAATGCATAACCATTAAATGCTTGATTATTTTGTTCTGCTGAGCAATAAATATACTAAGAAACAGACTAAATAAACCAAATTTAGAAAAATAAACTTAAGCATATGATTTAGCTTTTCGCAGAAGGAAGCATAAAAATGACATCAAAAATAAAGCAGTTTATCAGCAAATTTTGCAACCATTTCATAACACGATTTAAAAGTAATCATTCTTGGTTCACTACAGATAATTAGTCTCTAAATATTCTCAAGTATTATAAGTAAATGTATCGGTAATAGGTTTCGAACTTATTTGGGAAATACACTTTAAAAGCAAACGCTCTTAAGTACTACATTCTATACCATTCTACATTGATTTTGGCAGTTAATCATTAAGAAATTCACGGAATTTACAAACTTAGATTACTGTTAAGTTTTAGTTCTAATTTTGTTCTACTTTAATTTCAGCTCGTTTCAAGCATTTCGAATCTATTTACATCTCATCACATTAAGAACTGTTCGTTTTAACAAATATGTAGGCTCCATTATACCTTCGTGCCCACATTACTTTTAAGACACATTTCAAGAAGGCTGTAAATTTATATTTACATCACTTATATAGACCATGAAATAGCAACATGGTGAAAAAAACCTGAAGATGACACATAAATCCATGGTATTGGGACAACCACAGAGAGAGTTTCAATATTTTTACTCTAAGTTAATAACAAAGAATTCATAAAGAACTTGACAATATCAGGATGCCTGAAATTATTTGTTTTGCACTTTAAATTGAGGATAACAAATCCAGCATGGTATGTGAGATGATTTTATGAATAATTCAAAGAACATTACATATATTCCTACCAAAACCAGATAGGAAAATAATTCCGCATATATTCATTCTTTTCATCTTTTCTGTGAACAGAGCTGGAACTACTCACATAGCAAAGTTCCCAAGAAAAGACTCTGTAAAACTATGTTTTGCTAACCAGCAGCTATTATGAAGTACAAATTAAAGAATATGCATCTGCGTTTACTTTACCAAAATAAAACGAATCACCGCGCAGGGCACTTTGCTGCAAATAGCGTATGTCGACAACTTGAGAAATGTCAGATATCAAATACCAATATGAAACTTTTGGTTAGACTTTTTGACGTAGCATCCCTTTGATTTACAGGTGTGGATCAATTCAAAACTTACTTGGTTTTTCGACAAAATTTCATCAGCGTAAGTTTTAAGGATGTTGCTGAGTTGTTGATAATGATTGAATCTGACTTCAATCATATTAAGGATTTAAATCTTGATATGGCAAAATCTGAAAATTTAAAACTCTTTCAAGTAATTTCTTTTGACAGTGAATACCTGCTGAGTTTTTCCAATCATCTGAATTGATCTTGAATTGTCCCTTTTTATGTTTTAGACCATCTATTATTGCATCAATGTTTTAAGAATCAAATAAAATTAATGAAATTTCAAAACCTAAGAATTATTACAACCACATTCCTAACCAATTGTTTCACACAACAAAAAACGACCGATATTTATAAAGTGTATTGTGACACCATCTGAAAGGCAAACCGTGTTTATTGATAAAATATTCAAACTGCGTTATCAAAACTAAAGAAATTAGATGCGACTTCATAAAATGCACATTAGGATTTGAAGATTTCATGTGTCCAAGGCAATTACTAAGGTATGATTCTGAATGTTATCATGAAATAAGTTTTCTAATTGCTCCTATGTTACAGGAAATATACTTTGGTAATTTTCTGCGCAGCGGGTATGGATTACAAAGTATATTTTAAGCTTATATATGGCTCTACTTGTTTCAATGGATAGGACATTTCTGAACGGCATTATATTACTCACTGGCATTACGCTATGTTTCAGTTTCAACTCTTAACACAAAATGTCCTATATTTATTATTCTTTGACTAATTTTGCTCGGAGTCTGATATGAAACATATTACAACAGAACGAAATTCGTAAAGGCCAAGAGCAACTGGATGAAACTGTGTTTTAATGAAATACTTTTTCATTGAACACAAAACACTTTTGGGCCTTTTTCGCAAATGTCTAATTCCAAATTGGAGGTGCGTTTATTTGCTTTAAGCTTATAAGCGATACCGAGTGATCTTGAATGTGCAAAAGATTAGTGCGTCTTACTATAATAGATCTGTAAATGAACAGCATACGAATTGTACCCAAGTCTCTCCTTTAAACATGCAACAACCTGTAAACAATTGATTTATCTTAAAAAAGCAATGGGATTACCCAAAACAACGCAGAAGGTTTTAGAGCACCTGGATGTATGTCATGAGTGATCAAAGAAAGACTTCAACGTGGCTCTATAAGCCCCACTTTAAATACAAAGTCTTACCACTCCGAGCCTGATTCGAGCCCGGGAACTTCGTTATTTACCGAATTAGCTCTAACAAACTAAGCTAATCGTCAACCTTTACTCCTTTGACATTTTTTGCAGTGAAAAAGGAAATTAAAGCATGTTTCGCTCCTATTATCACCGACTAGAAAATGCGATTTGTTTATCAAATCACATTTTCCAATAAAAAAGCATCTACACTGCGTTCAAAACGTTGATATTTTTAAGTACAAAATCTCTTATATTGGAGAACTGATGTTTAGCTCATCATTGACAGATAACGGCGTTTATCAAATGACATTGCTCGGTGAAAATATAGACACATCTCAGTGTACAGCACTTACATTCCATATTTCTTTTGCATAGAAAAAATATTTTACATGAAAAAACAACAAACAAACTGATGTTTTGCTCTTGTTATCTTCGACCAAGAACTGTGTTGCGTTTATCAAATTACATTGATCGATGGAAATAGGCAATAACCCCGCGGAGTGTTCAAATCACGCAATCTTATTTCTTATAACCAAAGGACTCTTACATATTCTAGTATCTTACACTTTCTCCTATCTCCAGATCTGCAGATTAAATACAAAAAAGCAAACAACATGATAATATCACTACAACACTGATTGAAAATTGTTAAAATTTTCTTTAAATATAGACAAAAGAAAAGCATTATTAATTGTGCTCTTAACAGAAAAAATTTGACAAATACGTAAAATGTATGAGTGAATTAAAAATACTCTTGCACGATGATTAAAAATGCTATGTCATTGATAAGATATTGATGCTCTAAAAATACCTTTAAGCACATAAAAAGCAAAAAGAATTTGAGAACAAACCACACTCAACATTTATTTCCATCTGCAAAAGTCCAGGCACAAATGATTTTCAATGTATTTGGGCAACTGAAACATAAACTACGCATGTGTATTTAGATGTCGTTCACTTTTCCTTCAAAGCATCTTTATTAAATATAAACCGTGTCAATGAGTGAAACTCTTCTCTTCTATTTTCTGGCAAGCAGTATACGATTCTGATTTAATTCCTTAAGAGTGATAAATCCATGACACATAATTCAGAATTTACGCGGTTAGTTAATTAACTAACCCGTGAGTGAAAATCTTCTCTTCTATCTTTGCTAAACAATATTGATCAGGCAAGCAATGTAAGATGCTGATTTAACTGCTGAGTAATGATAATTCCATGACATATAATTTACAATTTACCCTGCTATTTGATTAATGCACCTGTTAAATGCATGGTTTTGCTACCAAAATATTGGTAATATATTTATTTCAATAAAAAGTCGTATCTTGAACTCTCAAGCAAAAATATTCTATGTAAAGTTTGAACACATCCATGTTTAAAACTCTACGAAACGCTGTCACAGAATTGTCCATCACTTCCCATTAAACACTGATGATCGATGTGACTGACTGCTGATGTTCATTTACAAATTTGCAAATTCCATTTTTCAGATCTTTTTCGTTGAAGCCTTGATTGAGACCTGCAATCGATTCAATAAGATTTATCTATTTACTTTTTTATTTAATCTGTAACACACTTACTTATAATCTTATGTTATATTATTATATTATATAATTTGAATAAATAATTGATATATTTGAATAAATGAGTCGCAGCTGTCAATTTTTCCAAAGTTAGCCGGTATAAGTAGAGAAAACCTGATCAAAATCCCTTACTTCCTTCAAAATTCCGACAAAGTATACACATTTCCCTAATATTTGTACTACAACCAATTAAACGCTATATATCCGAGTTTGTCAGTTATTTTCGCCTTGGTCCATCAAAGTATAATTGCTCACTTTTTGGTTTAGTATTCCGTACATTTGAGGTATGCTTTCGAGGGCAACCAAGCAAATGGTATCTTAATCAAGCATTACGTCATTCAGTAAAAGAGACATCTTTAAAATAAACTTTTCCTCTCTAAGATCAAAATGTTTACTTCAACAAGCTTCCAGTCAAAGATCATTTTTTTCTTTTTTAACAAACTTTTCTTCTCAGAACTTTAACCAAAAACAATCTTCATATATTGGCCAAAAATAATACAGTGAAACCCAGCTATTAGGGACAAAAAGTGACTGAAAACTTTTGTCCCTAATGGCGGGGTGTCCTTAATTTCAAGGTGCTGTTAATTTGTTTTCTATTTGATAACTACTACTAAAATCTTTGGCTATTTTTCTCACACTTTTTCCATCACTGGCTTTGATTATTTTAACTTTATCAGACAGCGAAACTTCATTCCGTTTTCTTTTCACACCACCCATATTCAGACTTAACACTTATTATAAAATAACACCTTGTTTTACGTATTAACTGAGCATAAAGGCAATAAATTACTTGCTCTTTTATACGCATTTTAAAAGACGGAGCACATGTCAAAAGGGATTAGTTGTATAAAGCTTCTCTTAAGCACACATCTTAAGCCCCAATGTCTTTACATGCACTGTGTTCAATGTAATGTACTCAATACCCACAGATAACAATAGAGAAAAAACAAACACTACCGGGTAGCAAGCTGATAGGAGTTAATACCGCACGAAATATGGATAGCAATTTGACTGTCCACAATAGAGGGGTTGTTTTAAATGTGTAACCGTACTTACGGGATAAAAAGAGTGTCCCAAATTCTGAATAGAATGTGTCCACAATAGAGAGGTCTAGATATAGAGGAACTCTATGGCGTTTTAAAACAGACTGAAAAATGTTGTCCATAATTGAGGGGCCTCCATAATAAAGGGGTGTCCATATCCGGAGTTTCACTGTATTTACTTAACCTCATTAACGGCTTTTTAGTTCAAAACAACATTGTTAGGCTCAATTTACAAAAGCTTGTGATTGACTTGGAACAGCAACAATCTAGAGGATACTGCAATAAGGTAAGTCGTGTCTTAAAATATATATTCCTTTGAACCGATATTTAATTGCGTGCAACTAAATCCGCGATGTGCTCAATTATATTTGAGATCTATATTTAAATCATTCAGCGAGCATAAATCGAGTGATTATTATCATGTATTCTTTCATATATGTTTAAAGATAAAGAAATTTTTTGCATTGTAATACCTGCCGTGCAAAACGTGAATTGTATTGCAGTTAATGTTATGATATACATGCGTTAAGTAAACAATTTTGCAAATTCACTGCGATATTATAGAAAACAAAAATACACTTGGGGTCTCCACCAAATAAACCACTCAGATATAATATAATCTGCTTATTGCATGAATGTGTTTTGTGTGTTTTGCAAAAATTCCGCAATGTAACGGAGCGATACGCAACAGACGGCAGGACATTAAACGGACGGGCATCAAACGGACAGATAGCGAACAGACATCAAATAGACGGACATCAATCGGACGGACATCAGACGGACGGATATCAAACAGCCATAAGCAGCATGCAATTAATTAGAAACTGTAAAAGAAACAACACGTAGTCAGAAACAGGTAGATGCATAGAGATGCCACATACATGCTTAAGATTCTGCTATAAAATTTAGGTAAAATTCTCATAAAAACTCAGTACAAAAGAGTTAAAATAGGACTGTCTGACGAATTTTAGCAGGTCATAAATTTTGCGGATGTCCAAACAAATATACTGTGGATGTTCAATATAAAGCTAAGTAAAGTTCGACAATGTAGCCTTTAGCGGATATTGTTAATAAACTATCTAGTCAAAGAGTATCAACATAGAAGGCATACAATATCTGAACTCCACAATGAAGTTAAGATTTGAACCAAACCTTTCCAACAAAATTAGTTTTCAAAGCGGACAGTGAAGTAAAACAAAAATGAAGGTGTGGTTGGCACAAATCCTTATGTATCACATAAATTTACCACATTAACATATTGAATAAAGTCTTTTTTATACCTATCTTAATGTTAATAAGGGAATTAAAATGATGCACAGAATTAATTCAGCATTATCAAGCAAGGATTTAAGCTGTACTATCAAGTGCAGTATGGGTTTAACACGTTATGAGACATTGGTTACTGATTAGCATTGAATGCTTGTTCATTTATTCTGCTGAGCAAATAGTCTGCAAATCTTCAGGAAAAGGTAAATCTAAATGAACTTTAATCACGCATAATTTATGAGGGAATCTTGCAATGAAATGTTACCACAGATGAATGGTACTTCAATACTTATCAGATATCATGCGTTATGTGTGCACAATCGTTTTTACCTTAACATTATTAATGAAATATAAATTAAAAACAAAGTCTCTACAATGAATTAATCCATGACATTTGTTCTGATGCTACATATCTTGGATAAAACAAGCAAGAAGTATATTCAGGGTTTTCGCAAACTTAGATCAATGTTTATTTTAATTTGTCTGCATAAATGCGTGTGTGTGTACGTGTGTGTGTATGTGTGTGTGTTTAAGCTTACTTGAGTTCCTTTACAGCATGTTCATTTATCTACATGTCATTACATGAAACATCCGTTTAATTTTTAGCAAATGTAGGTTCCGGTTTACCTTCATATCCGTGTTTTTAGGATATGAGGAAGGGTGTAAATGTATATTTACATGACTAATACATTCCTAAAAATAGCAAAATTGGGGTAAATCTCTGTAGATGACACATATTTATGATACTTTGTCAATATGGCTTTGGATAATCAATATAGACCCGGGCACACGACGTTGTGTGAGATTAAGATTTTTAACCCCTATTTCAGTGATATAAAGGGATGTACAGTTAATCTTGACATCAGGCATATGTGCGTTTAATGCAGTGCTTTATGCTGTGTAAAAAGAACATCGAAATTTGAATGAAAACTATGTTAAAGTAATACGACACTTTTGAGATTTTTAAATGAAGATAAAAGCAAACAGTGTGGAAAAAGCTGGATAAAATTTAACTGTTTGTATACCTCATATTGTGGATAAAAAATCTATAGAGAATGTAAGAAAAATTTCTGCTTAATTTAAAGAACATTATATATATATATTGTTACGAAATCCAAATATGGAAATAATTGCGTATATATCCATCCTTTCTGCTTTATCTGTGGTTGCAGCTAGAACTCTTGATATAGTAAAGTTTCCAAGACAATCTCCTGTGTTGGGAAAAACATACTTTGCTAACCATCAGCTGTTATCAAGTAGGAACCCAAAAATTAAAGAATATGCATCTGTGTTCACTTTACCAAAAAGCGGAGTCACCGTGCAGGGCAGCTTGCTGGAAGTATGTAAACAACTTGAGAAATATCATATATCAAATACCAGTATGAACCCTTTGGTTATAGTTTTTGACGTATCATCCGCCACCTTCACCGGTATCAATGGGTACAAAACCTATCTAATTGATTTTCAGAGAAATTTTACCAAGTTTGATTTTAAGGATGTCATTGAATTGTGGATAGTGATTGAATCCGGCGTTGATAGGATTACCGATTTACATCTTGATATGGAAAAATTTAAAAATTTAAAAAACTTTCATGTAATTTCTTTTGACAGTGAATACATGCTGAGTTTTTCCTACCATTTGATTGATCTTCTTCCACAGTTTGAAGTACTAGATATTCAAAACACGTGGCCGAAAATATACACAAAATTTAACAGTTATAGTCAACTTTCAGACTGCAATCCTCATGGTACCTGTTTTTCATTGCTGGATATAATCTACGACATCTTTTCAAAGCGTTGCAGTGGTTTTTGTGGCATTAACTCCTTAAAGATATTGACATTAAGTGACATTTGGACGAGATACCAATACTGGCAAGATAATACGCCGAACAATACACAGACAAATTCAAAACCACGTGACCTACTCAAATACCTAAGTCTAGCAGACAACTACATGTTGACGGCTCTTCCGCGAGGTCTTTCAATCTTATTTCCTAATCTTGAAGTGTTGGATATATCACATAATATGATAGGTGTTTCACAGGGCAGCGATTATCCCTTTTTTGTTTTGGAAAATCTGTTACTGCACCAAAGTTTAAAGATATTTATGTTTTCAAATGAAATTAATGCTGTTTCAAAACCCAAGAATTATTACAACCACATCTCCAATCAATTCTTTCGCACAATACCAACCAGTGACTTTGAACGAGTCATATCATATAGTGATTTGAAAGACAAACAGTGTTTATTGCCAAAATCTTCAAATCGTTTTACAAGGGCTGAAGAAATCCATTGCGACTTCATCAAATGCAAATTAGATCTGGAAGATTTGATCTGCCCTAGGCAATTTGTCAGTTATGACTCTGAATGTATTTATAGAATACGTTTTCCAATTGCTCCCATGTTGCAGGAAATATACTCTGGTAATTTTCTTTACAGCGAGTACGGATTGGACAGTATTTGGTTCAGTGCATATATGGCACTTCTTGTTCCGGTGACCAAGACTTTTTTCAATACCAGTATGTTATACAATAGTATTAATCTTTGCTTCGGTTTTAATTCTTTAACCAAACTTGATTTTAGTTATCATTCATTTTCCAATTCCGCTCAGAGTTTTATATCAAACGTATTGCAACAAAATGGAACGTTTACAGGTTTAGAACAAGTGGAAGAAATTGTGTTGAACTACGTCTTCACTGAACATAAAATATTATTTGACCTATTTCGCAAAAGTTTTTTTCCAAATTTGAAGTATGTTCATTTACGCGGAAACTCCTTATCGTTACCGAGTGATCTTGAATTGTGCAAAAGATTAGTTCATCTTTCCACAGTAGATCTATCAATAAACAACATACATTTTATACCCAAGTCCCTTTTCTATAAATGCTACAATCTCAAAGCAATCAGTTTATCTCAAAATAAAATAACGGTATTACCCAGCACAATACACAGCACTTTAGAGCGCCTCGATGTATCTGTAGACTTATCAGACAACCGACTATCATGTGATTGCCATGAAGGATCAATAGAGACTTTAACTTGGCTTCATAAACACCACTTCAAATACAAAAGCTTCAGTAACTATCTTTGTTACGGATTTGGGAACGGCCGACTAATAGCAAGTATTAATACTGACGATCACATAGAGCAATGCCAAGGATGGTTATTAAAAGATATCATTATTCTCTGTATTTTATCTAGCATTGCAACTGCGCTTTTTGTATCTCTCGTTCCCCTTGTATACAAGTACAGATACTTGATCATAGTGAAACTGTATCAAATAAAACGATTTTTAGCCAGCATACATTCATCTAATCCACGTGAAACTTTTACATTCGAAGTTTTTGTATCTTATTGTAATGAAGACCGACTTTGGGTGCACCATACGTTACTTCCGGAACTTGAGCGTCATGGGATATGTTGTTGTATCCATTACAGGGACTTCCCTGTAAGTGGTGCTATATCGGACGTAATATACAGATACATGGCCATGAGTAGATATCTTCTGGTTGTTCTGAGCAAGAGCGCGATTCACAAAAGATGGCCAGCGTTTGAACTTGAACACGCGCAAGAATTACAGCGGCGTGAAGGAAAAAAAGTGTTTTATGTTAAACTAGAAGATTTAGGCGACAATATAACTCATGAAGTAGAACAAGTTTTGGACTCTGAAATATACATTGAATGGCCTGATGATACTGAAAATGAGCGTAAAGTGGAACATTTCTTTCAGAAATTGGTAGCAGGTATTCGTGGCGAACAGCTGTATGCAAGCTGTTACTTCTGTCAGCAGCCGTCATCGAGGAACATGCCCCCTTATGATGAGCACAATGTCGAAATGATTTGCAGACCATTGCGCTAATTTTGAAAGGACATTTTTAAGGGTACCATATAAATACAACGGAAATGTTGTAGCTGATTGCAATTTTGATTTCACGATGTAATTTTACAGAGTAGTTTCATCCTGTGGATGCATAGAAGCTAAGATTCACTAAAATTTTTTAAAGATAATTGCTCGATTAGAATTTGAACAGTAAAAACCACAATCTATGTGAAAAAATATGAATGAATTTATATTAAAATATAAATGTGTTTAATTATTTATTTATAGTGTATTTATGCAAAAGTATGCATGTGTTTATATCCAAGTATGTATTTATTTGCATTTGTGGGAAAAATATGTATATGTAAAGTACAAAATATTGGTAACTGCAGTTGTACTGGTGGCAGATACCCTATTGTCTACTTGGTAATTGTCATAGAAATGTTACCAAAAGTTGCAATCTAATTTGAATGTTTTTAATCTTGTGTAACAAATAGTTTCACATGAACATTAATAAACTTACCAGAATAGTAATTAAGAAGCATAATAATCACAATCACTCACATTAACATTTAGCATAATTTAGCACATCGATTTATGTTAATGTCAATGTCTAAATAAATGTTCGTTTATATTTTTTCCTCGGTTAACATTATTTCTGCAAAATAAAATCCCCATTTGTATGCATGTTCGTGTGCTTTTGCCTTGTTATATTCGTTTTATGCATGCTATAAACACATCGATAGCTTGTGAGAAAATTTTCTTTCAATGGAAGCCTCGATGCCAGTTTGTTGCCTTTCAGCCAAACAGTTGTTCCTACTTACAAATTAACAGACAGAACATAAATTTATTGTCTACATTAAGCGCCATTTCGACTTAGTTTAATTTGAAGAAAGGTCTACTTTCGGACTTTCAAATTATTTATATATCAACACCCCACGCATGTTTTCAGGTGAAAACCGGTTATTTTTCAAAGGTGCTATTACCACACACTTAGAAAAAGTCAAAGCAAGTAATTGATACTGAAGTTATTACTACAATGAAAAACATTATTAATCCTGCAAACCTTGTTTCTGTAAATCCCATCTTTGATTATTAACTACAAGCTGCTCTAATAGGAAGCACATCGGTGATACCTAACACGAAACGCACCGATGATACCTAACACGAAGCACATCGGTGATACCTAACCCCAAGCACATCGGTGATACCTAACACCAAGCACATACAGAATGCTAAATACAGACGGGACAGTCTGACACCAATTTGGAGAAAATATCCAAAAAAACAGCATAACTGCTGTAGTTTTAAAAGCAAAAATTTTTAAAAAGCTTGATGTGGTCACTCTGCAGCTGCAGATTTTAGAATTGATGCTCTGATTCGTCTTGCATGAGCTGAATTCTCATAGTAGGCAATATCTCTAAAAAACATAGCGTTAGGAAAAAAATTGATAAAGGCTAGTGAACTAGGCGTTTTTATCCCACGGTTTGATGAATCATTTGGGACAAGGTGCTTTGCAAATCAAAACAACCTCTAAACTGTGACTTGACGAAAAACGGTGTTTTACTCATTCTACCTTTGAACAAGAATTGTGATTGTCGAATCACATTATTCTATTAAAAGAGAGAAACACTCCACAGTGTGTGAAATCTTACTTTTCATATTTCTTCTTCAAAGAAAAATAATTTGCAGTGAAAAACGAACTAACACAAAAAGTGCTTGTTGTTATGATCTTCATTCAAGAACCGCAATGCGTTTGTCAAATTACTTTCATTTATCGATTTAAATCAAAACATCCTACGGTGCGTTCAATTAACAGCATTATTTTTACAGCTGAATGAAAAGACAAGTACACTTTTTACAATCTCACATTTATTACAAGGTTGTAGAACAAAGCTAAGAAGCAAATAACAAGATGCTATTTAGTTAATTGAAAGCAAAATTATAAGGAGATGAAAGTACATGCATTAGTTATTTTAACAGACTGGCTCTTCACCACTTTAAGTAATACTTACACTCCTGCAGGGCAATTAAAATGTTATATAGATGGTCAGGTATTGAGGCCATAAATACTTTCTAAATATACAAAATGTAAACACTGGAGACGTCTAGAACACAAGCACAACTGTCATGTCCATCTAAAAAAACACATATTCTAGATACGCGTGTTACATCACTAAATAAACTACCTATGGGGCAAGCATTGAGCTATAAAGAATTTTCTTTGTCTCTGTAACTGTAGCACAAACTGCGTATTTGTATTAAAACAGTAGACATTCTTTTCAAAATGACCTCAGTTGCGTCATCTTCGACAATAATATAAACGGAATTGGTATTAGGGTTTAAAGAATAATTTGATCTGGCTATACTGCTAATTTACTTGTTAATTCAGTTCTAAAGTATTTAGAATTTACTGTGTTATTTAGTTCACACAGGTGTTAAAAACTTGGTTTTATTACAAATATATTAACATTCAAATATACTTATTCTCTTCTTGGCAATATCTTTATCCAGTAAACCCCTGATCTTGAAGTTCTAATCTCAAAGTTTCTGAAAAATTGTAAACACACATAAAGATTTTTTTCACAGTAATGCTGCTGAAATATTGAGCGTTACTTTTCATCGAAACAACCTGTACAGCATGATTTGATTCATGATTTGATTATATTCATCAATTTGTGTTCATTCATTTCTATTTTTAATATCTTTTTTGCTTTGAAGTCTTGATTGCATTCTTAAATCGCTTCAACATTTTCTTATATATTCCTTTTAAAATCACACGCCTTTACTTGCTTAAAAGTTTCAATAAAGTATGGCATAGAAAAAATCTTTATTGGTAGTAGCATGCAATTAGCCACCAGTAAACCGGGCCTTAATAAACCGTCACATCTATAAACTAGACCGAATTTCGCTACACGTAGCGAAATGACACCCACTTGCAATGGTATAATCTATCTGGTTAAAGACTCATTTTCAGTCTTTCCACATAATTGTCAGCTTCCGACTTATTATCATGAACAAGGACATCGAAGTAAGTATAATGTAATCTCAAATAATCAAATTCAGTTTTCTAACCGTTTTCGAGATAATGGTCAACTTCCGGTTTTTCACCTTGACCATGACGGAGGAGGTCAAGGTCACCGAGGTGCCTCTTATATAACGTCTTTTAGGCCCAAAGGGTCGAAAATAAGCTCAAAATCACTATCTCTAACCGTTTTCGAGATAATAGTCAACTTCCGGTTTTTGACCGTGACCATGACGGAGGAGGTCAAGGTCACTGAGGTACCTCTTATATGTGGTCTATTAGGCCCAAAGGGTCGAAAATAAGCTCAAAATCGCTCTATCTCTAACCGTTTTCGAGATAATGGTCAACTTACGACTTTTGACCTTGACCATGACGGACGAGGTTAAGGTCACCGAGGTACCTCTTATATATGGTCTTTTAGGCCCAAAGGGTCGAAAATAAGCTCAAAATCGCTCTATCTCTAACCGTTTTCGAGATAATGGTCAACTTCCGGTTTTTGACCTTGACCATGACGGAGGAGGTCAAGGTCACCGAGGTACCTCTTATATAAGGTCTTTTAGGCCCAAAGGGTCGAAAATAAGCTCATAATCGCTCTAACCGTTTTCGAGATAATGGTCAACTTCCGGTTTTTGACCTTGACCATGACGGAAGAGGTCAAGGTCACCGAGGTACCTCTTATATAACGTCTTTTAGGCCCAAAGGGTCGAAAATAAGCTCAAAATCGCTCTATCTGTAACCGTATTCGAGATAATGGACAATTTGTCTCTAAGAGATTTCAATATACAAAAGTCACATGACCTTGACCTTGACACTGAATGTCTAGATTCCATCAATGATGCTACTGCCTACTGACACTGTACACGTGTTGAAACAAGGATTTGAGCGCTATTTCCAGCAAGTTTTCGTGATGGAATAGGTTTTTGAAAAAATATTTTGACCTCAATTTGAACTTGACCTTGAAAGTCAAGGTCAAAAAATTTTGCGGATTTCACGACAACTCATTACTCTCTATGTTTCTGCCAAATGCCGTCTTTCTACTACAAACCGTGTAGGAGGTGTTTTCTGGAAACCAATTTGAGGTAAAAAAACTTTGACCTCAATTTAACCTTGACCTTGAAGGTCAAGGTAAAAAAAATTGCGGATTTCACGACATCTCATCACCCTCTATCTCTGTGCCAAATTTCATCGTCCTACGTCAAATAGCGTAGGAGGATTTTTCTGGAAACCTCCGTGACGGTAAAAACAAAAACAAAAAAAAAAAACAAAAAAAAGGAAGGAATAAACGCCGGAATTCTTTGCAAAGCATACCCATTTGCAAACTATGTTTGCAAGTGGGAATAAAAGAGATGCCAAACGTAAATCTGCTGTGTTAATGCTTGTTACCTTCGGGTGTTACCGTTAATGTTACCATTAGCGTCATTTAGAGTGTCAAGACTTTTTCGATTAAGAAAAAATGTGAGCTGTTAAAGTTGCTTTAAGAACAATTAATTTTATTCAAGTCCCTCACTATTAAAGAATTAATATTTCTCTATTTTACAAGCTTCTTTTCTCAAAACCTTAAGAAATCAGCAAAATATCTATATTTATGTCAAATATACTTGTACAGGCTCAAAGCATTGTTTTCGTAATTTTGACAAGGTGAAATTTGCAAAATATGATAATATATTTACAGTTATAAAGTTCATTTGGGTAATATAGCACCCGCTGTATAGCACCCATTAAAGCACCACACTAGATTTGTCAACTGTGATCATCTTTGGAAAGCTCCTGTTTCCTGATTCACTATGCAGTTCCTACACATTTGTTGTGACCCTTATTATCTTCAGAAGGGGATCCCGACTGCAATTTTTTTAGTGCCTTTAATTCTGAATGTCATTACTTTACAGACTGTCAATTTAACGTTAAAAAAAAACATGTGAATGGTCTTTCGTTAATCAACTTTAACTCCAGAAGTTTAAACACGAACTTCAGTCACATTAAGGAATATATTACTTATCTTAGCAAAAGTTTTCATGTTATAGCAATTTCTGAAAGCTGGTTAGACACAAAATCTGATGTAAATTGTTTTAACATCGAAAACTACAATATGTTTAATACCTTTCGTAGCAATAAAAGAGGAGGTGGTGTAACACTATATATACGTAATGACTTGAAAGTAAGAAAGCATGATGATTATTCGTGTGCTTGTGATGATGTCCTGGAAAGTCTAACACTTGAGATATCAGTCGAAAAAGGCAGAAATGTGGTGGTGTCGTGTATATACAGAACACCAGGGTCAAGAATAGAAACTTTTCTAGAATATATTGAAAAGCTCTTGAAAAATGTTAAGAACAAAACGCTGTATTTCTGTGGTGACCTAAATCTTGATTTGCTGAAGTACAGTAGTCATAGAGGCACACAAAACTTTGTTGATTTAATGTATAGTTACGGCATGTTTCCCATGATCACAAAACCAACAAGGATAAGCTCGGTATCTGCTACGTTAATAGATAATATTTTCACAAATGAATTGTCACACAATAGCCTAAGTAGGATACTGTGTAACGACATCTCAGATCACTTACCAGTGTTTTGTATATGTCCACACAAAGGGATTTCCGAAAACGTGCAAAAAAGGTTCAGGTTTGTTCGTAAATTCACTGACGAAAATGTATCTGCTTTGAAACGTGATCTTGACTGCCAAAGCTGGGATAATGTTTTCGATTCAGACAATGTAAATGAGGCTTATTCGAAATTTGTAGATACGCTGATGTACTTATATGATAAAAATTTGCCCAGTAAAAAAGTTATGGTCAACTCGAAAAAGGTTAATAAACCTTGGATGACTAAAAGTTTATTGAACGCATGTAAAAAGAAGAAACTTCTGTATATGAAATTTGTGAAGTCAAGAACTACAGAAAATGAGGCTAGGTATAAAGCGTATAAAAACAAACTAACATCTGTTTTGCGTTTATGTGAGAAAAATTACTACAGCACTTTACTCGAACAGAACAGGAAAAATGCGAAGTCGATATGGAACATTTTAAATACAGTAATTAAAAAATCTAAGCCAGTCAATAGTCTGCCGCGTGAATTCACAGATTCGAAACACAACACAATAAAAGGTAAAGAAAACATTGCCAACAGTTTTAACAACTTCTTTGTCAATGTTGGGCCAAATCTTGCCAAAGTAATACCTAAGCATGACGTAAATGTGTACCATTACATGAAAAGCGCAAATTTGAATACTATGTTTTTGAACCCAGTTGACGAAAAAGAACTTCTAAGTACTGTCCAAAGCTGTAAAAGTAAAACTTCGAGAGACTGTAACGATATATCTATGGAATTTGTAAAAGTTATGTTCTGTTAAATAGCCAAACCCTTTTGTCACATATGTAATCTGTCGTTCCGAAGCGGTGTATTCCCAGAGAAAATGAAGGTTGCAAAGGTAGTACCACTGTATAAATCCGGAGACAAATCTTCGTTTAATAATTACAGGCCAGTGTCCTTATTGTCTCAGCTGTCAAAAATTCTCGAAAAATTATTTGATTCGCGCTTGCAAAATTTTGTCGATAAAAATAACTTGTTAAGTAATTGTCAGTATGGTTTCCGATCAAATCACAGTACTTCCCTAGCTTTAATGGAACTCATTGAAGAAATGTGTTCGGCGTTAGATAGAAAACAGTATATGGTTGGAGTATTCATTGATCTAAAAAAGCCTTTGACACCATTGACCACACAATATTATTGCAGAAACTTGAGCACTATGGCGTGAGGGGTACTGCAAACGATTGGCTCAGAAGCTATTTAACAAACAGAAAACAATATGTTCAGATCGATGAGTACTCCTCCGAACTCTTAAGAATAATATGTGGTGTCCCCCAAGGCTCCGTCCTAGGTCCGAAACTTTTTATTCTGTACATAAATGATATTGGTAATGTGTCTGATATCCTGAAATTTATTCTGTTTGCGGACGACACCAACCTTTTCAGAAGTGGTGCCGATCTTAAGGTACTATGTGATGAAATAAGTAATGAGTTAGGCAAATTACGCGTCTGGTTTGATGTAAATAAACTGTCATTAAATGTAGTGAAAACAAATTTCATGATATTCAGCAGGAAACCTGTTGGTCAGGATATCAAAGTACACATAAACAATAATATAATCGAACAAGTAAATAGCACAAAGTTCCTATGGGTTATAATAGACGATAAGTTGAACTGGCGTGAGCAAATAAATAAAACAGTAAATAAACTTTCGAAATGTATTGGTATTATGTACAAAGCAAAGAATGTTTTAAATTCCCAAGCGTTATTGGTAATGTACAACTGTCTGTTTCTCTCCTACATGAGCTACTGCTGTGAAATATGGGGAAATGCATGTAAAACGAAATTAAATAATATTGTTATGTTGCAAAAAAAAGCTATTAGAATTATTTTTAACGCAGACAAATTTTCACATACGGGCATCATGTTTCATGTCAGTGGTATTATCAAATTCCATGATCTTGTACAGTTTAAAATTGCTACTATTATGTTTAAAGCATGTCACGAATCTCTGCCATGTAATCTGCAATTGTTTTTTTAATTAGGCGGTTCGAACAGTAATTACTCCACCAGGCAGTACAGCAAATTTAAGATAAATTACACCAGGACTAGTATTAAATCTAAATGCATTTCTATTGCCGGTTCAAAGTTAAGGAACAAACTCCCTAGTTACATTACCGCGAGCAGGAGCTTAAACGTGTTTAAGCGAAGCCTACAGAAATACATGATCCACAAATATATAGATATTTAATAGGAGGTGAAAAAATCTTGTATGTTATCGAGGCTGTTTTACCACTATGTGTGTCAAGTTCAAACCTAAATGAAAGACTAAATAAACATATCGTATAATATTGCTAGCAAGGGCAGGCTCTTGCATAAGTGTTTACTTCTAGCCCTGCCCTTCTAAACTTCAACATTGTAACAGTACTACATGCGGTTATTCTGAATGTTATTTATGTATTTTAGTATTCTCAACATTTTGTATATTGAACCCAGTTTGAAGTTGGAATAAACCTTATCTTATCTTATCTTATCTTATCTTTTGTTTGATCACAATACGCTTTACTGCAGGCGAGATAATTTACCAGTAATAGAAATTAAATACGCAACAAATGCGTGGTTCAGAAATATCTACTTAATCACATTAACGGCTGTTTGATTGTATATAGACATTTTGTTAGACCCTTTTAGAACGCTTGTGATTGAGTTGCAGTGCTTCTGTATGGTACTGCACTAGCACAAACTGTGTCTTAAAAGAGGTATCTTTTGTATTTGCATTAAATGTATGCAACTAAATCGATGATTTGGCCAATTATATTTGTGATTTGTATTTAAATAATTCAGGGTCAATAACCCGGGAAATAATTATTGTGCATTGTTACATATCTTTTTTGAAAGCTAATCACATAGTAATCAAAACCTTGTGAAGTAATTTTGTATCATTGCCAATAATGTCGAAGAAAATATCAATTTTCAATGAATTGAATGAATTGATGATCACCACTGTTAGATGAACAAGTCTACTATTTCAACATATTGGTAATGCACGTAGCTAGAATATATGGGATGATTACCAAATCAACCACGACATCATGAATGCTACTTATTGAACTGCATCTGAATCATATAGATTTGACGGTATCCTCAACAAAAGCTTGTTATTATACATCAACGTAGCTACTTTATTTGAAGTGACCTTAACGAAATGCGTTATGGAGTCTACAGTGCAGGCGATGGAAAACTGAGACGAGAACGAGCATCCTTGAAAACCGAAAACCAACAGCAAATAAATCTTTGTAAAATATTAAAACTGCAGTGCAATACACAAAAGCCGTTCATGCAATAGAAACTAAAGACATGTGTACGTTTTTCTAGTAAAATGTTACTTAACAGGAAGTAAGAAAAATATCAATCAAATTAAGATTATCCAAGATTTTACCATCGAGCAGTGTATAAATCCCTGCACTCCATATTGTCTGATATAGACAAAATTTTGCATTGCAACAAGAAAGGACTAAAAAACTAACGGTCCGTTCTTTTTATCTTTTGACCAAGAACAATGAATTATTTATAAAATGAAATTTAACGCCGCAAGTAAACAAACACCGCACGATGTGTTCAAATCAAAAGGTTTTTATTATGTTTGAATGAAAACATCCCTACATATCTGCTACATATCAGACAATAAAAGAGACATGTTTAAAATAAACCCGCTGTGTTAATGCTTGTGCCTGTGGGTGTTACCATTAACGTCATTTAGAGCTTCAAAACTTTTCAATTAAGTTAATGTTAGATATAAAAGTTGTTCTTACGAGAGCCAATGTTTATTTTTATTTAAGTGCCTGACTAAGATCAAATGTTTCCATGTTTCAACAACCACTTTTTCTCAAAATTTTGAGAAATATGCAGATTATAATGCATAAGTGTCAAAAATAAATGCATCGGTTCAAACACTGCTTTACTGTGTTATAAGGTAAAACCCGCTATTAAGGAAAGTAACTGGCAGATTCTATTATAATAGTGGGGTGTCCCCAATAGAGGGTTCCTTAAATGTAAAACTTGATTTTACATACTACACGCATATGTTTCTTGTTTTATTTATTTGCACAAAATACACACATACATACATATATACCAGACGGAATGATTTAGAGAATATATTTACATTACAATTACAAAATTTTTTCCAGACAAATGTCCACAATCTACTAACCATATATCTGCAGTTTCTGAAGTCTATTTACAACATACATGTATTTACAATAATGTTCTGGAACTAAAACCATATAGCCTGTTTAGCACATTACACTGTTTTTACGATTTTTCTACGACAAAAAAAGGTATTGTAGATTGTTGAACTTTTTTTAGTGACACAGTCAGTTGTTTCTGCAACAGCTCAGTTCTTATTTGCTTTAATTGTCATTTAACGTAATGTAAACAAAACAATTCAACGTTTATATAGACAATAAGAATGACACGACTCCGAGTGTTGTAAGACCAAGGGACTTGAGAGGCATTTTCGTGTGCATGATATGACTATTGCAATTAATGGCGCTGCACAAAAATTGTTTTGGCGCGATGTACTCCGAAGACAAGGCACTCAAAAATGCATGCTTTGTGTTTCATGCAGATTAGTGTTATTTGCAGCATGGACAATGTTAGATATTTTTGCTGTCCTTTATGGAGGGGCTATTCTCAATGCAATCTGGACTTTACAGGCTCGAAAAATGTCTTAAATTCTGAAGGGTGGAGAATATACCATATAAAACCAGCCATGTCATCACCGGTCATTGCAACAGTTCAAAGCTTCTATTTACTTATTAAATATACAGCTAAATTCCTAAACATTTATTATGACCCTTATTATTTGATGTTTGACACTATTTAATAGTTTAATAAAATAACTACTAGAAGAGATTCCCACTTCATATATAACTCTTCCACTTTATAAGATTTAAGTGAACCATTAAAAGTGCATTAACAGACACTTCTTTCTATAAAATGTCAATTGAACTGGAACCAACACAGCGGGTGTCATATTAAAATGAGTACTCTATACCGATTTTGGACCACAAAGCACTTGGTTACAACGTGAATAAATTTTCGAAACTCTTCATGTCAGACTTGACCAATTCTTATTTTCTTCTTTCTGGGTTTTTGATATGGTACTGAAAAACGGAGGTAATACTGCATTGTCGATTCTATAATGATAATATACCCATCGCCTTAGATTGATTTTCCTCACCGAATAAAGCATAACATCACTCTACTATCATTTTGCTGTCAAGTGCGGTATGGGTATTAGATAGAAGCCTTTGTTACTAATAAGTCACTAATCACAGGTCAATAGGTTTACTTTCAAGAACATTTCACATAAGATTTTTTTAAATGAGTGGTCAATAAATGCCTGTGCATTATATTCTGCTCAGCAAAAAATCGTATAAAATGTCCATTAAAAAAATGTTCCACGGTACTTTAGGCCACCGCGTATGTTTCGATCTTACATTAATTTTGACGATTTACTCAATACGAATATTACCGGGGGTTTCCGAAAAAAGCCCAGGGCTTCTATTTGGAAACTGGTCAATTTTAGGCGCTCATTTAGAAACCAAATAGAAGCCCCGGGGCTTCTATTAGGAAACAGTTTCCTAATTAGAGCTCCGGGGCTTCTATTTTTTAGATGGGGGAGGGGTTGTTGGTAAGTTTTTATTCCAAAAAAAAGAAGAAAATTTACCATCAGTCTTTTATTAAAGCGCTACATGCTGCAGATATCTGCACAAAACACTATACACACACACAAAAGCATTAACTAAAAAGTCTGGTAAAGTGTCCTCTGTATAACACGAAGCACAGGATTAAACAACTACGCGGAACGTGTCTGGGGGTTTGCCTCATATCAAAGGATTAAGTGCACCGCATCTGCATTGCGAGTAAACACGAGTTCTAAAAAGAGGTAAGGGAAGGAGGGGCAACATCACGCTGCCCGTTTCAGTACTCAGCCCGTTATATTTCCAGCAATACTCCGGAATAAACGTGGCAGTGGGGGAGGAGGGTGTGAAAGGATTTATATTAAAATATATATTTATTGACATCTATATGTTGATAGATAAACATGCCATGTTTGTATTTGCATTTATGTGAAAATATGCATATGTATAGTATGAAATATAGATAACTGCTCTTTTACCGGTAACGAATACCATATTGTTTATTTGTATTATGCTATAAACTGCCACTCTGCTAAATGAGTTCTGTGTTGGTTGCTAAGACAGCAGCAAGTGGCGCGTCACTTTATCCCAAGCCATGCTTTAAATGTTATGCTTGAGATATTATGTGTACGATATATGAGACTCACACCCTCAGTTGCTATGGGCAAGGATAATGCTTAAAATTTTAATGTAGTAATAATTATATATACAGTGAATAATGATGCATGTGACAAGAACAGTTGTTTGCGATAACTGGGGTGCAGCATTTAAAAGTAACAATAATTTGGAAAAGTTTACCTTCAAAACGATTTTTGCAGTCACAATTTAACCTGTAAACTTCTTATCTTCGCGATTAGAAACTGTTTCAAACGAACATTTAAAAGCTAATTAGAATAGTAAGGAAGAATTACAATCTATTACAATCACTCATATTAAAATTTAACATACTATTACATATCATTTCAATTTTTTTTAAATTTATGTATACAGCCACATGCGCACATAGTCTGTGACCACTTTATGTCAAAACTAGATATAAAACTCAATCAAACGGTAAAATTTTCATCTAAATCGGTTGAACATGACGGAAGTTATCCACTTTTTTGGTTTTTTTAAAGTTAAAATTATGAGATGTAAAAATTATGCATACAGCTATCTGTATAAATAGCCTGTGACCACTTTATGTAAAAACTAGATATAAAACTCAATCAAACGATACAATTTTCATTCAAATCGGTTGAACATGGTAAAAGTTATCTACTTTTTTAAAAGTTACTAAAATAAACATTATGCTTACAGCCACATGTGTAAATATCCTGAGACTACTTGTCAAAAATCGATAAAAAACTGAATCAAACTGTAAAAATTTTATTCAAATCGGTTGAACATAACGAAAGTTATCTTCTTTTTTAAAAGTTAATAAAAAACATTATGCTTACAGCCACATGTGCAAATAGCCTGTGGTTACTTTATGTCAAAACTAAGCATAAAACTGAATCAATCAGTGAAATTTCCATTCAAATCGGTTGAACATAACAAAAGTTACCTACTTTTTTAAAATTTACTAGAAAATAAATGTTGTAACATTTCCGCAGTCAAAAAATAGATATGAGGAGGGTGTCACGTCACGATGATTGACTGGTGATAGACAGAAAGTGGGTGGGGTTTCATTGTCTTCATTGATTTCATTGGCTATTTATTGATCACGTGATTCATGACGTCACGATGATTGACTGGTGATAGACAGAAAGTGGGTGGGGCTTCATTGTCTTCAATAATTTCATTGGCTTTTTATTCATCACGTGATTCATGACGTCACGATGATTGACAGGTGATAGACATAAAGTGGGCGGGACTTAATTGATCACGTGATTGACAGCTTTAATTGATGGGCGGGGCTTAATTGGTCACGTGACTGATGACGTCACTATGAGTGATTGACGCAGAACCCCCACTATCCTACTACTTCCACCCTTTATCACAATCGTAATCACACTCATGTGCCGCTCTATCAGAGCAGGCTTCATACTCCAACAAATACAGCGCAATGTCGGTGACATCATTCTCACATGCAACAATAAGCGGTGTTTCCCCATCGTGATGTTTATATAGCTGATACCTTACGTAAGGTTTTCAAGAAATGATTTTAACTTTTCTAGTCTGTTTTCCTTGTTGATTTTAAATGTATCATCTGCCACCTTCGCTGCCATCTTGAGAGAAAAACATTGTTGCTTCTTATCGAAGTTTTTTTTCAATTTGGCCCCGGTATGTCGCGATTTTTTTATAAATCAAAAAACCCTGCCGAAGCCAAATATTTGTTAATTTTGAAAATTTCCGTGACTTGGCATTGGCGAAAATTCCTTTTTCTTCCGCAAAGTATAATTAAATGATTTTTTATAAGTTTTAAATAATTTATAGATCTGTAGGTTGGTGTAGTCTTTTAACTTAACGTTTATAAGAACCGTTTGGGTTGTTTATTTTTTAGTTTTAGTGACTGCGGCATTGATGATAAACAAGGTTATTTTCAGCATGAATTTTCGATAACATAGACTACATGAATTGTGCTTGATTCATTCCTTGTTGCATGATACTATCCAAAATAAAACACTTGTGTGATCACCAATGGCTTAACCATGAAAATCTAGAAGAATCAATACGTAAGACTAATTATAATGCACTTATTCAACACTTCATAGACAGTATTAGTATGGGAAATTTATCAACTACCAAAGTTGATTTTAAGTCATCACTATTTGACAAATTCGCTGAATTTTCGATGAACCTTTGATTGTTGATTGCACCTGCCCATTACTTTCAAGTATAACAAAAAGGGTAACATAACCAAACATTTCCTTATTCATTTTAATCTGGTATTCAATTTTGAGCGCTACTCAGGTATCAATGACCAATTATGCGGTCATTGAAGGAAGGAAGATTGCAATTTCTCTTTATTGCAATTACCTACAGAGTGTTCAGCTATACACCTGTAATCCGGAGAACCTAGTTGCACTTAGGCTTTGGCATTCATACCAAAGCTGACTGAAATTGAGGTATGAGGGAGTTAACTGGTTGTTGCGAGAAAAACAGGATTTTGACTGGTCCTCACTTTTGTCCATTAAACTGGTAACTCACAGCAATTCTGTGCTTAAAAGGGGTGTGATGCTTTGATTTTGGCATGCAACGTTGGTTCTTAAATATGGATAACAAAAACGAAAGGCGATTCACTGCTGAATTGTTCAAGCTGTTCAGGTCGAAGCAAGACCGTTCGAGACGTTTACTGACACCGAAAGATGACTTTGAACTGCTTATAAGCAAAGTTTCTCGAGTTGCCTTTTTAAGTTCGAATATTCAATTTGTTCAGTTATATAGACTGTAAGGGCTCCACAAAGATATTGCATGACTATAAAATAATGTGTAACTGGAAATAAATGTAGTATTTAACTTTTTGAAGAAATATATGTTCTAGAATAAAAGTTGAATAATAAGATCAAGAATTGTGAGCGTTTTCCTTTTAAAAATAATCTTTATATGCGTAAAGAGTCAATGAATATTCTAAATGTGATTGCAATAAGGTAATTGCAATTTGGCGCCATGTACTCTGAAGACAAGGCACTCAAAAACGCATGCTTTGTGTTTCAAGCAGATTGGTGTTATTTGCAGTATGCGCAAAGTTAGACCTTTTTGCTGTCCTTTATGGATGGGTTATTCTCAATGCAATCCGGACTTTACATCCTCAAAATAGTGTCTTTAATCCTGACTTCAGGGTTGTTCTTGATAGAGGGGTTGAGAATATGCAGACATCTGTGATTTTTAAAACATATTGACAAAAAGTGTCCTCATTTGCGGGGTATCCCTAACAGCGGGATTTCCTTATCCAGGGTTTTACTGTACTTTATTTAAAATTTGAAGCCAAATCGTACAATATAAAATCGGCCATGTCATCACCGATCATTGCAACAGGTGTAGGCTTCTATTTACTTATTAAATATACAGCTGAATTCCTAAACATTTATTGTGACCCTTATTATTTGATGTTTGACGCTATTTGATAGTTTTACAAAATCACTACTAGAAGAGATTCCCACTTAATATATCACTCTTCAGCCTTATAAGATTTAAGTGAGCCATTAAAAGTCCATTAACAGACACTTTCTATAAACTGCCAATTGAACTGGGACCAACACAGCAGATGTCATATTAAAATGAGTACTCTATACCGATTTTGTCAATGAGTGAATTCATATGATACACATAAAGAGCTTAACACCATAAATCAAAAACTGAAGCACTTGGTAACAACGTGAATAAATTTTCCGAACTTTTTAAGCCAGACTTGACCAATTCTTATTTTCTTCTTTCTCGGTTTTGATATGGTACTGATAAACGGAGGTGACACTGCATTGTCCATTCTATAATGATAATATACCCATCGCCTTAGATTGATTTTCCTCACAGAAGAAAGCATAACATCACTTTACTATCATTTTACTGTCAAGTGCGTTATGGGTATTAGGTAGAAGCCTTTGTTACTAATAAGTCACTATTTAACTTATTTGTCTGCATTCTGACTGCAACATTAGCGCTTAATTTGAAGTAGAAATTCGGAAATGCATAATAAATTCCAGTCAGTTTCAGAAGAGGGCAGAAAAGGAAGCTGACGGCACACTGGTGTTTAATTAAGGTTATTTCGGTTCTTTTACAGCATGTTCATTTATCTACATGCCATTACATAAAATCTGCCCATCCTTAAATAAATATAATTTCAGTATACCTTCCTGTCCATATTATTTATAAAGGACGTTTGAAGAAGATAATCAATATATACTTATATGACTACTGCATACCCAAAAATAGCAGCATGAGGTAAGCTGATACACAAACCTAAGGCACCGTATGCTGTGGCCTTGAATAGTCAATATCCACACGGAAAATACTGTGATATATGTGGTGATGATCTCAACCCCTATTTCATTCATACAGCAAAAGTATTTAGAAAAAGAAATGCCCCATTAATTTTATATTAGCCATATGTTCTTGTTATGCAGTACTGTGCAGTGTGAAAAGGATATCGAATATTAAAAAGACAAATTTGGATAAAAATAAAGTAACGAGATAGTTTTAAGATTTTAAAATGAAGATAAGGTCAAACAGTATAAAAATAGTTTAATGAAATGCTACTCTTTCTATACCTTACATTGTGGATAAAAGCCTGCATAGATTGAAAGAATTTATGCTTAATTTAAAGAACATTATATATATTGTTACGAAATCCAAATATGGGAATAATTTCGCATATATTTTTTATCTTCTATATGGCTGCGGCTGGAACTGATGATATAGTAAAGTTTCCAAGAAAAAACCCTGTGTTGGGAAAAACATACTTTGCTAATCAGCAGCTGTTATCAAGTAAAAACCCAAAAATTAAAGAATATGCATCTGTGTTCACTTTACCAAAAAGCGGAGTCACCGTGCAGGGCACCTTGTCGGAAGTATGCAAACAACTTGACAAATATCAGATATCAAACACCAGTATGAACCCTTTGGTTATAGTTTTTGACGTATCACCCGTTATATTTACCACTATGGATGAGTACAGAACCTATATATTTGATTTCCAGAGAAATTTTATTAGGTTTGATTTTAAGAATGTAATTGAGTTGTGGATAATGATAGAATCCGGCTTTAATCGGATTACGGACTTATATCTTGATATGCAAAATTTTAAAAATTTAAAAACATTACATGTAATTTCGTTTGACAGTGAATACATGTTGAGTTTCTCGGATCACTTCATCGATCTACTACCACAGTTAGAAGTACTAGATATTCAAAACACGTGGCTGAAAGTATACACAAAAACGCACATTGATTCACTCTTAGCCTGTGATACTGAAGATACATGTATTTCACTCTTGAATATAATCTACGATATCTTTTCAAAGCGTTGCAGTGGTTTCTGCAGCAATAACTATTTAAAAGTGTTAACATTAAGTGATATGTGGACGCGATACCAATACTGGCAAGACGGTACACCGAACGATACACAGACAGATTCAAAACCTCGTGACCTACTCAAATACCTAAGTCTAGCAGACAACTACATGTTGACTGCTCTTCCACGAGGTCTTTCAATCATATTTCCCAATCTTGAGGTATTGGATATATCACATAACATGATCGGTATTCCACAGAGCAACGATTATCCCTTTTTTGTTTTAGAAAATCTGTTACTGCATCAAAGTTTAAAGATATTTATGTTTTCAAATGAAATTAATGCTATTTCAAAACCCAAAAAGTTTTACAACAACTTCCCCAATCAATTATTTCACACCATAAAAAGCAGTGACATTGAACGGGGTATGTTATGGAACGATCTGACAAACAAACATTGTTTGTTGGAAAAGACATCAAATCGTTTTACCAAAGTTGAAGAAATGCAGTGCGACTTCCTCAAATGCAAATTTGGTCTGGATGATTTGATATGTCCAAGGCAATCACTAGATTATGATTCCGAATGTTATTATGCAATACGTTTTCCAATTGCTCCTTTGTTGCAGGAAATATACTCTGGTAATTTTCTGTACAACGAGTATGGATTGGACAGTATTTGGTTCAGCGCATATATGGCTCTTTTCGTTCCAATGGCCAAGATATTACTCAACGACAGTATGTTATACAATGGTATTAATCTTTGTTTCAGTTTCAATTCTTTAACCAAACTTGATTTTAGTTATCATTCATTTTCGGATTTTGCTCAGAGTATGATATCAAACATACTGCAACATAATGGAACACTTAAAGGCTTAGAGCAACTGGAAGAAATTGTGTTGAACTACGTCTTCACTGAACATAACATTCTCTTTGACCTATTTCGTAAAAGTCCAATTCCAAATTTGAAGTATGTTCATTTGCGCGGAAACTCCTTATCGTTACCGAGTAATCTCGAGTTGTGCAAAAGATTGGTACAGCTTACCACAGTAGACTTGTCAATGAACAACATACAAATGGTACCCAAGTCTCTTCTTTATAAATGCTACTCTCTCAAAGTTATCAATTTATCTCAAAATAAAATAATGGTATTACCCGACACAATACACAGCGCTTTAGAGCATATGGATGTATCTGTAGATTTATCAGACAACCGACTATCATGTGATTGCCATGAAGGATCAATAGAGACTTTAACTTGGCTTCATAAACACCACTTTAAATACAAAGGCTTCAATAATTATCTGTGTTATGGATTTGGGAACGACAGACTACTAACAAATATTAATACCGACGATCACATAGAGCAATGCCAAGGATGGTTATTAAAAGATATTGTTATTCTCTGTGTTTTATCTAGCATTGCAACTGCATTTCTTGTATCTCTCGCCCCACTTGCATACAAGTACAGATATTTGGTCATTGTGAAGCTGTACCAAATAAAACGATTTTTATCTGGTATACATTCCTCTCAACCACGGCGAATTTTTAGATTTGATGTTTTTGTATCGTACTGTAATGAAGACCGACTTTGGGTGCACCATACGTTACTTCCGGAACTTGAGCGTCATGGGATATGTTGTTGTATCCATTACAGGGACTTCCCTATAAGTGGTGCTATATCAGAAGTAATATATAGATACATGGCCATGAGCAGATATCTTCTGGTTGTTCTAAGTAAGAGCGCGATTCACAAGAGATGGCCAGCGTTTGAACTTGAACGCGCACAAGAATTACAACGACGTGAAGGAAAAAAAGTGTTTTATGTCAAACTAGAAGAGTTAGGCGACAATATTACTCATGAAGTAGAACAAGTTTTGGACTCTGAAATATACATTGAATGGCCTGATGATACTGAAAATGAGCGCAAAGTGGAACATTTCTTTCAGAAATTGGTAGCAGGCATTCGTGGTGAACAGCTGTGTACAAGTTGTTACTTCTGTCAGCAGCCGTCGTCGAGGAGCATGCCCCCTTATGATGAGCACAATGTCGAAATGATTGTCAGAGAATTGCGCTAATTTCGAAACGATATGTTTTGAATGATGCCATATAAATACAGAGGTAACTGATTGTAACTTCAAACAGTTATTTCACACTGCGAATACAAGCAGCTAAGCTTTATTTTAAACTGATAATTGCTCGATTGGAATTTAAAATATTGCAATATTTATGCAAAAATATGAAAGAATATATGTTAAAATATATATTTATTGACATCTATATGTTTATAGACAAACATGCGATGTTTGTATTTGCATTTATGTGAAAATATGCATATGTGTAGTATGAAATATAGATAACTGCTCTTTTTCCGGTAACGAATACCATATTGTTTATTTGTATTATGCTATAAACTGCCATTCTGCTAAATGAGTTCTGTGTTGGTTGCTAAGACAGCAGCAAGTGGCGCGTCACTTTATCCCAAGCTATGCTTTAAATGTTACGCTTGAGATGTTATGTGTACGATATATGAGACTCACACCCTCAGTAGCTATGGGCAAGGATAATGCTTAAAATTTTAATGTAGTAATAATTATATATACAGTGAATAATGATGCATGTGACAAGAACAGTTGTTTGCGATAATTGGGGTGCAGCATTTAAAAGTAACAATATTTTGGAAAAGTTTACCATCAAAACCATTTTTGCAGTCGCAATTTAACCTGTAGACTTCTTATCTTCGCGATTAGAAACTGTTAGAAACGAACATTTAAAAGCTAATTAGAATAGTAAGGAAGAATATCTATTACAATCACTCATATTAAAATTTAACATACTATTGCATATCATTTCGATTTTCTACTTTTCGATTGACTGTTTTAATTGATAAATGGTCCGACAAACGTCGAGATTTGCGCCACTATCGTTTGTATTGGACACATATTATCCTTGTTTTGGAGAGGTTACGCACCCCTTACAGCCAGTTGTTTTACTTGTTTCACATTGGCTTTCTTTAACTGTGAAAGGTGTGCTGTGTAAAGATTTATTGAATCTGGAGTTTACTCCAATATCAAGTTATAAAATGGCAATTTTTTGAACATGTGTGATACAAAGGCAAAGGCATCTTCATCAAACAAATTGAAATCACCTCCTTTATTCAGAAGGTATTTCACGGTGTTGAGATGCCGCCCCCCCCCCCATAACTGCATCAAAAATAAGTCTTTTTTTCATCACAAAGCCAATGGTTTACACAATCTACTATGGCTGTTTTCCCATTTAAGTCATCATTACCAACTTGTGATGCAATCCTCACGGGGGTTTCAGCTGTCGGCCACGCGTCTAAATCTTTAAACATACCAAGTGATTATGTACGTTTTTCTTTTTACAATTTTCAAAACTGAATAAACATAACTTTTATATGCCAATAAAATGCGTTATTTTTTCTTTCCGTGGAATCTGCACTAATAGGTAATAATAATTTGTCTTCAAAGAACATGAGGAATAGTCTGTACATAATTGGGACGATATCTGTTTTAGGTATACTTTCAAGTTAATTCAATATATTATAGCATCACTTAAGTGTATTATTTGCATTCTGTTTACTAAAATTAAATAACGCGACAAATATAATTCACTGTAGGCATTACAAATGTGGATATTCGTGAATAATGATTATTGATAATATTCTCCTACTCTGTTTGACAACATGTTCAAATTCAAAGCCCTAAGTAATAATTGAACATTTAATGGATTGTGGAGAAATTCTGGGTCATACATACAAGATTTTCAAATAGCCTGTGACCACTTTATGCCAAAACTAGAAATAAAACTGAATCAAACGGTAAAATTTTCATTCAAATCGGTTGAACATAAGGAAAGTTATCTACTTTTTTAAAAGTTACTGAAATAAATATTATGCTTACAGCCACATGTGCAAATAGCCTGTGATTACTTTATGTCAAAACTTAGCATAAAACTGAATCAAACAATGAAATTTCCATTCAAATCGGTTGACCATAACAAAAGTTATCTACTTTTTTTAGAAGTTAATAAAAATAAATGTTGTAAAATTTCGCAAGCCTAAAAATAGATATGAGGAGGGTGCGAGGTCACGATGATTGACAAGTGATAGACAGAAAGTGGGTGGGGCATCATTGTCTTCATTGATTTCATTGACTTTTCATTGGTCACGTAATTCATGACGTAACAATCATTGACAGGTGATAGACAGAAAGTGGTCGGGGCTTAATTGATCATGTGATTGACAGCTATAATTGATGGGCGGGGCTTATTTGGTCACGTGACTGATGACGTCACGATGATTGATTGACGCAGAATCCCCATTATCCTACTACTGCCACCCTTTATCACAATCGTGCCGCTCTATCAGAGCAGGCTTCAAACTCCAACAACTACAGCGCAATGTCGGTGACATCATTCTCGCATGCAACAATAAGTGGTGTTTTCCCATCGTGGTGTTTATATAGCTGATCCCTTACGTAAGGTTTTCAAAAAATGATTTTAACTTTTTAGTCTGTTTTTTTTTCCTGTTGATTTTTAATGTATCATCTGCCACCTTCGCTGCCATCTTGATAGAAAAATATTGTTGCTTCTTATTAAAGTTTTTTTTTCAATTTGGCCCCGGTATGTCGCGATTTTTTTATAAATCAAAAAACCCTGCCGAAGCCAAATATTTGTTAATTTTGGAAATTTCCGTGACATGGCATTGGCGAATATTCCTTTTTCTTCCGCAAAGTAAAATTAAATGATTTAAATGAGTTTTAAATCATTTATAGATCTGTACATCTGATTGGCGTAGTCTTTTAAACTTAACGTGTATTAGAACCGTGGTGGTTGTTTTTTTTTAGTTTTAGTGACTGCGGCATGGATGATAAACAAGGTTATTTTCAGCATTAATTTCGATAACATAGACTACATGAACTGTGCTTGATTCATTCCTTGTTGCATGAAACGATCCAAAATAAAACACTTGTATGGTCACCAAGGGCTTAAACATGAAAACGTAGAAGAATCAATACGTAAAACTAATTATAATGCACTTATTCAACACTTCATAGATAGCATTAGTATGGAAAATTTATCAACTACTAAAGTGTGATTTTAAGTCACAAATATTTGACAAGTTCGCTGAAATTTGCCTGGCTTTCGATGAACCTTTGATCGTTGATTGCACATGTCCGTTTCTTTCAAGTATAACAAAAAGGGTAGCATAACCAAACATTTCCTTATTCATTTTAACCTAGTATTCAATTCTGAGCGCTAGTCAGGTATCAATGACCAATTATGCGGTCACTGAAGAAAGGAAGATTGCAATTACTCTTTATTTATCAGAGTGTTCAGAAATACACCTGTACTCCGGAGAACCTAGTTGCACTTAGGCTTTGGCAATCTTCCAATTATTGACTGAAATTGAGGAATGAGGGAGTTAACTGGCTGTTGCGGGAAAAACAGGACTTTGATTGGTCCACACTTTTGTCCATTAAAAAAACTGATAACTCACAGCAACTCTGTTCTTAAAAGGCGCGTGATGCTTTGAATTTAGCATGTAAAGTTTATTCTTAAATATGGATAACAATAACGAAAGGCGAGTGGTATACTGACACCGAAAGATGACTTTGAACTGCTTATAAGCAAAGTTTCTCGAGTTTCTTTTTTTTTTTTTTTTGGTTAAAAATCGACAAGTTCGAATATTTAATTTGTTCAGTTATATTGACAGTGAGGGCTCCACAAAGACATTGCATGCCTATAAAATAATGTGTACCTGGAAATAAATGTAGTATTTAATTTTTTGAAGAAATATATACATTCTAGAATAAAAGTTGAATAATAAAATCAAGAATTGTGAGCGTTTTCCTTTTAAAAATAATCTATATTTGCGCAAAGAGTCAATGGGTATATTGTAATTGTGATTGCAATAAGGCACAACTGCAATTGTAAACCTCTTACCGTAAATCATAATACTAATTTTTGGACCCAGGGTAGAGCTGAGGCTTAATTACTTTACACCTTAATTGCGTCCTCTTTCAGACAGTCCAAAAAACATCAATAGCTATTAATTGGATAATACTTTCCGTTTTTGCTATGCTTGAAAGCAATCGGCAGGTGTAATTGACAACCAAAAGTTCATCAGTCAGGCAAATTTCAGCGATTGTATCAAATATGTGTCAAATATGAGTCAATCGACAGGTGTAATCGACAATCAAAGGCTCCTCAAAAGTCATGCCAATCAGCGAGTGTGTAAATTCACTGGAAGTATTACAGCAAGTCCACACATTCGCTGATTGAGTCAATGATTTGACATATTCCCCGAAACCTTCAGCGAGTTTACGCATTGTTGATTTGACAAATCCGCTGCAACAGATAATAGAGACACCCCCTTACAGGTCATCTGTTTTTATAGCTTTGACTTGTTAACGAAAGTGGTGCAACTAGCCACCACAATAATTCCGAATATCGCCCAGTGACCGTTTTAGTAACGTTTATAACAAGTAACAATCCTTATTATTGAACATTTCTATGAACCATATTATTAACACATTAGCAACATCGAAACAGATCACTCGAATGAGCCAATTAATCATATTTAAATAATGAACTCCTTGCGTAGTTTTGGGGTTGCATTTCATAAGATACGAGTGGTAGTCCCAAGTGACTCTCTCTCTCTCTCTCTCTCTCTCTCTCTCTCTCTCTCTCTCTCTCTCTCTCTCTCTCTCTCTCTCTCTCTCTCTCTCTCTCTCTCTCTCTTCTATAGGGAGACCATAGCCGGGGAAGATCGGCTATGAGTCATTCCCGACTAATAAGATCAAGGCCAAAACCGTAGAATTGGACAGAGGGTAGAATGAGACATTTGACGCAGATAGCCTGAAACCTACTTTACTCATTTTACTATTCGATATCCTTAGATCCATATACTTGGGAAAGTGGATCTCATAATATTGTAGCATAAAATTGAAAGTATCATTTGTTGTTCAAGAGAAAAGTTAATAAAACCAGCCAGGTTGATCAGCTGTTTATTTGTTGACGTCGCCATCTTGGTCCTGGGACATCGGTTGTAACGCTGTTTGTGATTGGTTCATGTTCTGAGACATCGGTTGTAACGCTGTTTGTGATTGGTTCATGTTCAGGCCGACATTGTATGTCCCAAACTTGTCTATTGTTTACCTTAGAAACACAATTTATACTTTTGTGTATTTTAATGCCCGTATACTGGTAAGTTGCTGTGTTTTGTATTAGCAATGTTTGGTTAGACCTCTTCTGTCTGTGGTATATATTTGTTTACGTGAAAGTTGAGGGATGTTTCCCTAAAATCATTTAAAACCCATAATTTTGTCCCAATTACTGTCTCGTCCTTGTATGAGGTTCATGAGATAGAAGGTGCATAAACCATATAACACTTTGGGCTTTCCTAATACAAATGCGCAAAAATTCTGCGTTTCGAATAAAAATAACCGGGTAAAAATGAAAGAAATGATAGAGAGATTTTGCATAAATGTTAAATTTCTCTGCACCAAAGAGCACTAGGGTTTTTAACAACCCGTTTGCTATTTTAAAATTTGATTAAAAGTTTTAGCAAAGAGCTTCAATTTTCAATTTCTTTTATGTTCCGAGTATAAGCTGTTTTTGCGATATTTCTTCTATATTTTTCTATCATTTCTTTTCATTTTTACCCGGTTCCCTCGCAGTCGAAATTTGCGCATTTTATTCGAAACACTCAAAGTGTGATTTGGCTTATAAGATAGAAGGCTCATGGTGGCTAAGGCACATAAGAACTCAGCCGCATCCGTTCGTAGCCGTCCCTGCATCAAAGCTGTTAGTTATTCGGTTCAGTCTGTACAAATGAATGCTTACTTACCATCAAAGAAAAAAAACCCGTCTGTGTCAGACATGTCTTCATTGCCAAAACAATATATAAGGGACGCGATTTTCGAAGTGTTAAGTATAAGATATTTTTACATTGCAGTCGGAAAATATCAGTGGTACTGGATAATTGTAAAAAGTGCAAAACAAATTCTGAAAAAATATAAGATTATTTCCTTTTTGGCTAAGGTTTCGAGATATTATGGCGTATATGGAAACAGGAAAAACACTACGGCTCAAGTTTATCAAAATTTCGAATGCACAAAAATGTAGACCAGTGTTACACCGCAGTGTATTTGTAGACCTTTGTAAGCCAATGCATTTGACATAAAATGAAAATCCAGATATCACTGTGTGACAGGTTAGAAAATTCTTGTTTAAATTTTATACTAACAGGTTGAGTGAAGAACACTAGTATGTAGCAGCATGTAGAATAATTTCATTTCAGTAGCTTAATATTTGTATGTATGTAAATCTTAGTCCTTATGAGACTGCTATCTTATGCACCTTCTATCGTATGAACCTTCTGTCTCATGAACCTTTTAGACTCGCGCGACGGATCTGAATGTCTCAACAGGGGAGGAGAAGGAGTTGCTTAGAGTTGATCCATTTGACTCAAACATCCCTTATTTTGCAATACTTTACCAATTCGTTCTCCTCCCCACTGTGGCCTTTCTTGAAGCTGACTGGTACGCGGTGGGGGGGGGGGGGGGGGGCGGGGGGAGGATATAAAATTGTTTGCAAGAAATCGTAATTGGTGACAACACAATGTTGAATTCCGACTCCACTTAATATGCCAACAAAAAAAAAAAGAAAAGAAAAAAAAAGAGAAAAAAATAGCAGTTCAGTCTGGCCAGTTCTTTTATTTTTTGCGTGAAACATACGTGATGCTATGACTAACATGTTACAGTATAAGCCTAAGCACACTTTTTGTGTTTTGAATAAAATGCGCAAGAATTTCGAATTTCGACTGCAAGGGAATAAAAGAAATGATAGAAGAAATATCACAAAAACAGCTCATACTCGGAACATAAAAGAAATTGAAATTTAAAACTACAGTCGGACCCACTTAATATGAACACGGTTAATATGAAGTTCGCGTAACATGAAGTGATTTGCTTGGTCCCAATGTAGTATGCCTTGGTTTCTATGGACAGAAGTTCACATAACATGAACACGTCTAATATGAAGTTCACGTAATATGAAGTCCAGCATAAGGTCCCATGGACTACATTTACTGCATAATGTGTTCGCGTAATATGAACTAAATAAAAGGCCAAGAACTAAAACACAAAGAATCAAATACACAGCATACTTTGAGTAAGTGTCAACTCTGAATGCTGTTGTTTATAAAGGCGTTATGGTGGGGCGATCACAAAAGGGTCGCAATTGCACTTTGGCAGTCTAAGCAGATAAAACAGTCGTTTGATTCAAAGCTAATGCGTACCAATACCGTAATCAAACACTCGGGTATTGCATTGTAAAGTTCATGTAATATGAAGTTCTCGTAATACGAAGTATTTTGCCCGGTCCCGACGACTTCATATTACTCGGGTCCGACTGTATCTATTAAAAATTTTATAAGTTTTTGAAGTAGCATATAGGTTATTAAAAACATGTTTGCTCTTTGGTGCAGAGAAATTTGACATTGAAGCGAATCTGTCTTGTCATTTCTTTCACTTTTACCTGTTTAGTGTGTATTCAAAACTTAGAGAATTTTTTCTTAGCATAAGAGTTCTTTCTCAAGTTCTTTCTCAAGTATGGGGTGTTACGGTTTTTCTATGTCAAATTTCTAATTTAAGTGGTTTTGGTCTGCTACTTGTAGACGGCTCGACAGGAGCATTAGTTCCCAAGAAGCAGCTCACATCGGTGGGAACGGCTTGCCACTTCAGTTCCTCGCGTTGAAATTTTAATACAGGGCAACTTGACTCACATTCACGCACCGCTGTCTAGTAAGAAAATCAAATATGGCAAAAGAAAGATGCAGTTATTGTGAAAGGGCTACAGGGTTATCAGAATGCAGCCAGAATTAATATAAAAAACAAGAGCAATCAGTGATTGCCATATATCCCCGCCGTGGGTGTAATTAGTAAGGCGGGTGCTGTACCTCGCACTTAGACTAAGTAGATAAAACATCAGTTCACAAATAAATGAACTGCGTAGGATGTGCAAAACAGGAGAAATTCGAAAATTACCTGAACCAAGTGTCGTTGTAGGAAATGCAGTCTTCGGTGTTTTGTTATGCATACGACATGAGAACCGAATCCGGCAAATATTTTAGAGTTATCGTCTAGAAAACAAAGTATACATTGAGATCCGGATTTGGGGATTCTAAGTCCAATTACAGATCCAGATGGGCTTCGATCCGATCAAAATTCCCATAAGCCACATCTAGATTTCTTGGTTGTTGCGCATATCAAATATGAACCGGACCCGGTCACTAGTTTCGGAGATATCGTCTGGACAACAAAGTACACGTTGACATCCGGATTGTGGGATTCTAAGTCCAAATACAAAATCCCCAAAAAGCACATCTAGATGTCTTGGTTGTTACGCATATCAGTTCACAAACAGCGCATAAGATCTTTATGAAAATTTTCGACCACTGTACTTTGGTCACTTGGCTTTTGATACCGGGACAGTTCAAGCGTTGAAAGTGGAGCATAAGATAGATTTTGAGACGGGAAATGCAAGTACGAGAGAATGCAAGCGCTGAGTGGATGATGGGATAAAAAAGTAAAAGCGGGAAGAATATGAAACGAAAATGTAGAAGCACTGACTGGTTCTACTCAGATAGGGGGGGAGGGGGGGGTGGTAGGGGGTAGGGATGGCCAAAGCCTGTCGTGGCTGGATGGATGGGTGATGGGGGAGCATAGAGTCTTGCACGACTGCACCTAGGAGATACATTTAATGACACATTTAATGACACATTTAATGAGAAATTCTGGGAGGGGTCAATGCTTCTGCTGTAGATCAGTGCAGTATGAAAACTTGACCTTGGGCGATGACCAACATACCGAATTACCCAATCCTTAGGATTGCATTAGGACGACTCTGAGCAGACAGCAGGGATAGGGGTCCGATGACTTTTGGGTCCGATGCATCCAATCAATTATACGTTCTAATTATCCCTTGTGAAACAATGGAATACAGTTTGTCCGTCTGTCCGCAATTTAAATTTTACATATGAAACTTTTTTTAACGAAAACGTGGCTTACTGAAACGAGTGAAGTTGCCAGAAGCAAGCCATCAGCAGATTAAGCTTGTTTGATTGCGTTTTGCAGGGTGTGGAAATGTTTGGTCACACTCTGGCCGTGCTGGCCGGGATATGTGCAGCATTGGGATCTGTATGCGCCAAGCTAGCGTTCTCCCCCCAGATCACGTTATCCGCATGCCAGTGTGTCGCCAGTGTTCTACATTTTGCTGCTACAGATAATCACATCTGCGCACCAGTAAGTCATTGTGAAAGCTGACATGATGTCAGTACATTTCTACCGTTTGCATGAGTTGATGTGTCAACATTAAGACACTGTCAAGCAATTTTGAAGTACAGTGATTAAAGCTCGTGACAATAAGCTGTAATTGTTACCGATGCAGATATTCTACCCACAAAATGATCCAAAACGACCTCTTAACTAGATCTCTTAACGTTTAAAAACCAGGGTTTTTCCCGGTTTTTTTTTTTTTGTCAGTTTGTTTTCAAACTGACCCTGTTAGCACTCGTGCCGAAAAACTCTCTACCGCTATTTATTATGTACCGCGGAAGAAAAGTAGTTACATCCAAGCAAATGTTTGGCCAAAAAGCAAGGCGTTATGTTGTGAGAGTATGAATGTACTATTTAATTATGCAAAAGTAGTCTCGGGCTACGAGGTCATTAAAGATCGCCATATTGTATGTTTTCAGTGTGGCAGCTGCTATATTGTAGCCATCTTGTACTTGACATTACGGTGTTATGAGTCATCTACGGCCATCTTGTACAAAATGGCAGCGGCCACACAACTTCTGCAACTGCTAAAGAAATCATAGGCGTAGTTTGCCAAGATATAAGTATTTTCTTAAGTTCGAGTAAAGATGCAACATGTTTGCTTAGATCGATGATCACTATTATTGCCCACAATATTAAATGTACATTTTCCGATATTTAACAATAATCCTCTTTTATGGCCCGTGAACTTGGATCGACCATGGCCCATTAAAATACTAATACTGTGAGGGCGTTTTCGTTATATTTATACAACAAATAAACTGACATCTAAACTGCCACTGTTCTAGATCTGTTGTTTTTTTTTTTACATACGATATGAATAATCTTAAAGTGAGGGTTGGCAAGTTTTTCCGCCGGTTGAAAAAAAAACATGTTTTTACCCCTTTTACGAAAGAAATTCCTTTTTTTTCCTACATTCAGGAAATAATTGAAAGAAACTCCAAAGGTCTCTAAACCTAATAACTGGAAATGTTATTTACCTTGTTGAAGATAGTTCACGAAGAGAATCCCCTAACGTTACAATCTCCGTAATTTGGTACAAGCGGAGTTAGTCCCGTTCATAGCTGCCTGTCATTGGAAACATATACTTTTTGAAACCCCTTTTTACCGTCATAAATCCCACATTCTATGTCACAGGTGTTGTTGTTTGTTTACAGGTTGCCACCGCATCATAGGTGCTGTTGTTTGTTTACAGGTTGCCACCGTCTCTCAGGTGCTGTTGTTTGTTTACAGGTTGCCACCGTATCACAGGTGTTGTTCTTTGTGTACAGGTTGCCACCGTATCACAAGTGCTGTTGTTTGTTTACAGGTTGCCACCGTATCACAGGTGCTGTTGTTTGTTTACAGGTTGCCACCGTATCACAGGTGTTGTTGTTTGTTTACAGGTTGCCACCATCTCACAGATGCTGTTGTTTGTTTACAGGTTGCCACCATCTCACAGGTGTTGTTGTTTGTTTACAGGTTGCCACCATCTCACAGGTGTTGTTGTTTGTTTACAGGCTGCCTCCATCTCACAGATGCTGTTGTTTGTTTAAAGGTTGCCACCGTATCACAGGTGCTGTTGTTTGTTTACAGGTTGCCACCATCTCACAGGTGTTGTTGTTTGTTTACAGGCTACCTCCATCTCACAGATGCTGTTGTTTGTTTAAAGGTTGCCACCGTATCATAGGTGCTGTTGTTTGTTTACAGGTTGCCACCATCTCACAGGTGTTGTTGTTTGTTTACAGGTTGCCACCATCTCACAGGTGTTGTTGTTTGTTTACAGGCTGCCTCCATCTCACAGATGCTGTTGTTTGTTTAAAGGTTGCCACCGTATCACAGGTGCTGTTGTTTGTTTACAGGTTGCCACCGTATCACAGGTGTTGTTTGTTTACAGGTTGCCACCGTATCACAGGTGTTGTTTGTGTACAGGTTGCCACCATCTCACAGGTGTTGTTGTTTGTGTACAGGTTGCCACCGTATCACAAGTGCTGTTGTTTGTTTACAGGTTGCCACCGTATCACAGGTGCCGTTGTTTGTTTACAGGTTGCCACCGTATCACAGGTGTTGTTATTTATCCCCCGTGAAACGGAGGGATATAGGTTTGAGATTGTCCGTCTGTCCGTCCGTCCGTCTGTCCGTCCGTCCGTCCCCTCTTCAAGCTAAGGACTTCGTGGACACCACTTCTATATCAACGAAGCATAATTCAGCTTTCATATTTCATACAGGCAAAATATAGGGTATAAAGATGTGCAACGTCAAGGTTTCAGTTTGATGGAAGCAAAATTGACAAATTGACAGGCTTTTGAAAATCGTCGAAAATAGACATATGTGCACATGTATAGGACTTTGTGGACACCACTTCTATATCAACGAAGCATAATTCAGCTTTCATATTTCATACAGGCAAAATATAGGGTATAAAGATGTGCAACGTCAAGGTTTCAGTTTGATCGAAGCAAAATTGACAAATTGACAGGCTTTTGAAAATCGTCGAAAATAGACATATGTGCACATGTATAGGACTTTGTGGACACCACTTCTATATCAACGAAGCATAATTCAGCTTTCATATTTCATACAGGCAAAATATAGGGTATAAAGATGTGCAACGTCAAGGTTTCAGTTTGATGGAAGCAAAATTGACAAATTGACAGGCTTTTGAAAATCGTCGAAAATAGACATATGTGCACATGTATAGGACTTTGTGGACACCACTTCTATATCAACGAAGCATAATTCAGCTTTCATATTTCATACAGGCAAAATATAGGGTATAAAGATGTGCAACGTCAAGGTTTCAGTTTGATCGAAGCAAAATTGACAAATTGACAGGCTTTTGAAAATCGTCGAAAATAGACATATGTGCACATGTATAGGACTTTGTGGACACCACTTCTATATCAACGAAGCATAATTCAGCTTTCATATTTCATACAGGCAAAATATAGGGTATAAAGATGTGCAACGTCAAGGTTTCAGTTTGATGGAAGCAAAATTGACAAATTGACAGGCTTTTGAAAATCGTCGAAAATAGACATATGTGCACATGTATAGGACTTTGTGGACTCCACTTCTATATCAACGAAGCATAATTCAGCTTTCATATTTCATATAGGCAAAATATAGGGTATAAAGATGTGCAACGTTAAGGTTTCAGTTTGATCGAAGCAAAATTGACAAATTGACAGGCTTTTGAAAATCGTTGAAAATAGACATATGTGCACATGTATAGGACTTTGTGGACACCACTTCTATATCAACGAAGCATAATTCAGCTTTCATATTTCATATAGGCAACATATAGGGTATAAAGATGTGCAACGTCAAGGTTTCAGTTTGATCGAAGCAAAATTGACAAAATGACAGGCTTTTAAAAATCGTCATAAATCGACATATATGCAAACGGAGTGGACTTCTAGGAAGGGTGTCCAGCTTAGATATTGCATAGGGGTAATATTTAGGGTTTCACGGGGGATATTGCTGCTCTCTGACAGCATCTAGTTGTGTACAGGTTGCCACCGCATCATAGGTGCTGTTGTTTGTTTACAGGTTGCCACCGTCTCACAGGTGCTGTTGTTTGTTTACAGGTTGCCACCATCTGACAGGTGTTGTTGTTTGTGTACAGGTTGCCACCGTATCACAGGTGTTGTTTGTGTACAGGTTGCCACCATCTCACAGGTGTTGTTGTTTGTGTACAGGTTGCCACCATCTGACAGGTGCTGTTGTTTGTTTACAGGTTGCCACCGTATCACAAGTGCTGTTGTTTGTTTACAGGTTGCCACCGTCTCACAGGTGCTGTTGTTTGTTTACAGATTGCCAACATCTCACAGGTGCTGTTGTTTGTTTACAGGCTGCCACCATCTCACAGGTGCTGTTGTTTGTTTACAGGTTGCCACCGTATCATAGCTGTTGTTGTTTGTGTACAGGTTGCCACCGTATCACAGGTGTTGTTGTTTGTGTACAGGTTGCCACCGTATCACAGGTGCTGTTGTTTGTGTACAGGTTGCCACCATCTCACAGGTGTTGTTGTTTGTGTACAGATTGCCACCATCTCACAGATGCTGTTGTTTGTTTACAGGTTGCCACCATCTCACAGGTGCTGTTGTTTGTTTACAGGTTGCCACCATCTCACAGATGCTGTTGTTTGTTTAGAGGTTGCCACCATCTCACAGGTGCTGTTGTTTGTTTACAGGTTGCCACCATCTCACAGATGCTGTTGTTTGTTTACAGATTGTCACCATCTCACAGGTGCTGTTGTTTTGTTTACAGATTGCCACCATCTCACAGGTGCTGTTGTTTGTTTACAGGTTGCCACCATCTCACAGGTGCTGTTCTTCTGCCTCATCTTCGCCTTCAACGGCTTGATGTGGACGCTGTTTGTGAAGTCGCTACAGAAGTGCGGGTCATCGCTACAAGCCACAGTCACGAACACGGCGAGCAACTTCTTCTTCTCTGTAAGCGCACTTCTGTGCAGGACTAAGCGCACTTCTGTGCAGGACCAAGCGTACTTCTGTGCAGGACTAAGCGCTCTGCTGCAAGACTAATCACACTGCTGTATAGGATTAAGTGCAGATCTCGAAGCGCTGCCATGCAGCACTAAGTGCACAGCTATGCAGGACCAAGCGCACTTATCTGTAAACACACTTCTGTGCACGACTAAGCACACTGCTGTAAGCACTGTCGTACAGGACTAAGCGCACAGCTATGCAGCACTAAGCCCACTTCTCTGTAAGCGCGTTGTGGTGCAGAACTAAGCGCACTTCTGTGCAGGACTAAGTTAAGTTCTCTAAGCACTGCTGTGCAGGACTAAGCGCACTTCTGTGCAGGACTAAGATAAGTTCTCTAAGCTCTGCCGTGCAGGACTCAACTGTGCAGGACTAGGCCCAATTCTCTGTAACCGCGGTGCTGTGCAGGACTAAGCACACTTCTTAGCAAGCCCACCGTGCTTAGCCCATTTCTCTAAGTACCCTGCTTGTAGGCGCATTTATTGTGTGATTATGGACGTACATTTGTCCGTGGATACACTTCTGTAAACACAGTAATATCAAAACAGTCAGCCCTATTTTCGCAGTCTTTTTGTCATAAAAGTTACAATTCTAATTAAAAATTTAAACAATGAAAGAAACGGTTTACATCAAAGAAGGGTTTGGCGGTTTGTTTGATTTGATTTCTTATCATGTTTGAAAAGAAGCAAGATTTACTTGGTACTGTCTTTCTGAGAGTCTTTTGAATCGAAACAAAAACTAAAACAAATGATTGGGGGATTTGACTCTGAAATGTTTCAAATACCATAGTAACCTTCTCCTTAATTATTGAGAAAACATCGCACTTGGTGCGAATGCATTTTGCCTTTGACCACTGATATGTTCATGAATTGTTTATGCCGTGTTGTTTACGTTGTGTTGTTTACATTATTTACGGTGTTTCATTCACACTGTGTTGTTTACATTGTGCTCTTTACGCTATTTACGATGTTTTATTTACATTGCGTTGTTTACGTTGTGTTGTTTACATTATTTACGGTATTTCATTCACACTGTATTGTTTACATTGTGCTCTTAACGCTATTTACGGTGCTTTATTTACATTGCGTTGTTTACGTTGTGGTGTTGACGTGTCGTTTACGTTGTGGTGTTGACGTATCGTTTACGTTGTGTTGTTGATGTGTCGTTTATGCTGTGTTTCAGGCGGTCTGTGGCTGGCTGCTGTTTGGAGAGGCACTTCGCCTCCTGTGGCTCATTGGCGCGTCTTTTATCGTCATGGGCCTTGTACTAATAAACCACGGCCAGGCCGCGCGGACAGACAGGCCGTCAGCTGGGACAGACAAGGATAAATCAGACTGAGGTGTTGTCAGGCGTTCCGCAGTAGAAGGCAATATGACCGACATTACACATCTGTCCTTTGTCACGCCGATGAACTGGTGATCGGCCCAGTCATTCCGCACGCCCACAGATCAGTAACCGTCATCCCGCCGCAGTGGCGCATATTCACTGTTGTACATAGAGCCACATCCGGCCGAACTTGAAAGCACTGCCGTACAGGACTAAGCACTTCTCAAAAAGCGCACTTCTGTGCAGGACTAAGTACACTGCTGTGAGCAGTGCCGCTTGTTGGTGCTCTGTGTTCAGACAAGGACATCACTTGTTGGTGCTCTGTGTTGATACAAGGGCATCGCTTGTTGGTGCTCTGTACTAAGGCAGTGCGTACACTACGTAGGCATAGGAGGGCAAAATGTGTACACGTTAGTGCCGTAAGTCATTGGACGGCGTGACAAAGTTTTGCGGGAGGTGGGGATGATAAAGTCCAGCATATTTGCGTACTTTATACGAGATCCCATTCTTGTTTCGTGGCCTTATCATTCAAGTTCAAACTGGGGGATTTCTTGCCTCGCTTTTTTTTCAATAAACTCGAAGATGGCTTCTTATATCTTTTAATTTATAACGTTTTTATTAATAAAAGATTTGGGAAGGGATACGGGGTTACGACTTACTACTAATTTTATTTAAATGGTACGGTTAAACTCTCGTCAAGAAATTGTCTTTTGACACGAGGTGAGGGAGAGGGTGAGTCAGAAGGGTTTTACTGGTGCGCTAAAGACCTTTCCTACATGTGGGTTGGGAGGGAGGGAGGGAAACCCTTGTACGATCAACTTGTTCTCTTGTTACACGACTTGGGTAAATTATGTGGTCTGATTGGTCAGACAAATCCAGGTTCAGTTTGATTGGCAGCTTAGAAACAATTGCATACGTGGCGCTCGCGATTGGCAGGAATTATACAACATAAAAGTGTTAATATTTACAACCTACAATTGTTCGGGATCTAAATGGGAACGTTCATGGATTCCGAACATTGTAATCTAGCAATAATCCCCATTTCCTGGCTTCATAGAAAGAAATAACGACAACGGTTTCTTCTTTTATTTTTTTTTTTTTTCATATTTACGATGATCATTTCAAATCAATACCTCAGTTTGGTGTGATAAATACAATATAATAGTTAAACAAATAGGCTTTGCATCCCGTCATGTAAATTTTATTTATTTATGCGAAGGTTGGACGCGTTGAATTAGGCGACTGAAAAAAAAAAAAACAAACCTGTGGCTACGTAATAAACACACCAATCATCACATGACACGTTATGTGAATCCTTGACGGGAAAACTGACGTCACACACGAACAAGTGACTGGAGCCTTCAGAAACCATGACACAGCTCTCCCAAATGAATAACTCAAACACACAGTTCAGATTAAGTACACTTGAAAAGTAAAACATATTCCATTTTCCATGCCATGCTGAGGTGCTTGAAAGATGGATTGTCCATATCGGGTATGAGTTGTTACTGTACCCCGAGTTATCAAACAAATCGATAGCTTTGTTCTTGCATTATTTGCCTTGAGACGAATTATAAGTTTACTTATACACGACACACCGCCTCTTTACTAGTCCACGGAACATGGGCGATTACTTCTGTATTATCAAGACCTAAGAGATGCAAAAGAATTATTAAAAAAGGCGTTTTCAATTTATTGCAAAATAGGTTGATTGGATTCTATCCCTGGATAGGTGTGACGTCACGTCTTGAGTGCACGTTGAGCACATTACATGTACCACACGGTCCACAGTTTGTCTTACTGCTCCGTTTAAAAAAATTCCACTTGATGACGTCACATATTTTTCTTCTCTCACACATCTGTCCTTGTATAAGCACTCGCAGTGTTATCTTTCATTATTCATACAACCCTAACCCCTCCCCCCTCCTCCCAACGCGGAAAATAAGGTCTATTTCTTCTGTTTCTTTTTCTCAGCTTCTTCTTCTTTTTCCTTTTCTATGTTCTTAATGTACTCGTCTATTTCTTCAGAATCTAACATCTAGAAATAACATGAAAACAAAGATCATTTCAACCTCAGCGTAAATATTTGTGTATAGGAGAGTAAACAAATTGCCATTGGCCACATGAAACTGACATCTACATGTAGATAACGACTGACGTCAAAATCGAGCTTATGAATAGATGAAAAGCCCCCCCCCCCCCCCCTTACCGTCATCCCCTGCAATACCCCCCCACCACCACCCCCTTACTCTTTCTTGCTTTCCTTTAACTAAATAAAATTCGGCTTTTGCCATAAAGATGTTTATAAAGCACAGAAATTATCGTCATCATCGTATTGGTTTTTATATTGTTTCTTATTCAGCCTCCGCGCCTAAGCGCATTTACATACTAGTTACTTATCCAATTCCTTAAATGTTCGTGACTAGATTATACTAAAATACTGATTCAGATCATTAGAAGGTTTACGCTGTCTTAAAAAGATGTGATTTAAGTGCTTTCTTAAAACATGGAATATCTTCGGTTTGTCGCAGCTGTATTGGAAGTTCGTTTCAAATTCGAAGTGCCACATTAGAAAAGGCCCTTTATCAATATTTATTTCGGTTTTTCGAGCAAGTTTGTGTCCGACGACCTTAAATCCCTACTCGGCTGATACAAGGATACCAAGTTATTCAGGTACGCAGGACCAGACTTGCAGACACATCTGTGAGTTATTGTTAAAATTTTAGGTTACTCTGTATTCCACCGGAAGTGATTGAGTGACGTCTTCATGCTTTGATATTCTAAAGATCAGTTTTGCGGCACAGTTCACCACCTTTTGAAGGCATTTTGTCTTGGATTTTGGAAAGCCAATGTACAAATTAATGCAAAAAATCAAGCCGACTAATAACGAGAGCATGGACTAAAGTTTCGGCAACCTCTGCGTCAATGAATCAATTATCAATTAGCGACAACCTCTTTCGCCTAAACTTTTTTCTCGCCCTACCGCCACCAGCTCCCCCTTCCCCCCCCCCCTCCCCTTCCTCAACAAACTCTACATTTATAATGTTTACTTCAACCCCGAACCTCCCTGGGTATGATCTCAAATGATGCCCCTTGAATACAGTGAAAATTTCTTCCGTTTTTTTTTATATATTTATTTATTCTTTTATTAGTTTTCTTCACGGAACTATAGTTATTCAGTTTATATGGTTAATATGTGTGAGTACATATTTATTTATTTTTTAACCTTGAGCTCCTCCCCGCGGCGCATGATGGCCACCTCCATGTTCTTGCTGCCTGACTGCACGACTTCCATGAGCGCCCTGATCGCCAGCTTGGTCGTCTCCCGCTCCGACGACACCGTCACGCTCTCGTCGTAATGCTTCTCCAGAAACTCGCGCACCGTCTTGGCGCTCCGCCCTATGGCATTCGCCTGTCAATCAACCAAGAGCGCCGGCCAACCCCTACCTACCACGTGATCTCAAAATGCTTCACCCCACCCGTGCTACTCCATTTCCGTCAAGGGCGTACGCACGAAGGCGGGAGTGTCACAAATTTTTCATACAATGGACAGGATGGGTGGAGGTGCCAAAAATAGAAAATTTTGCGCGTGCACTTCATGGATGACTCCTGACTGGTCACGTCACTCTTCCTGATAAAACCTTATGTTATCCTTCAGCGGAAAATTACTTCTACCACAAAAAAAAAGATTAAAAACGATACTTTTTTTAATTTTTTTCATTTATTTTCACTTATTTTTTGACGATAAGTTACCGCATAGAGGAGATATTCGATACCTTAAACCATACCTGACAAGTTATCGAATATGAAACAAAGATTATAAACTGTGGGCCTGCTGAAGCTGTTTGGAATAACAACGTAATTATCGTCTTTACAGAACCGGTCGCTGCACCGGAGTATCTACTGCAATGCTACCTTACCTTCCATTCATGGTAAGTTCCTGAGGGGTCGGTCTGGTACAGTCTGGGAGTGCCATCATAGTCAAAGCCTATAATTAAGGTCGATAGGCCGAAGGGCCGCCTGCCGTTACTCTGTGTGTATTTCTGTTGAATGCACCAAAAGAAGATGTGTCGTAGCAAACAATACAATGCCAAGCCCACACTCTTTTGGCGCCCAGCTGAGAGCAACAGCCACGGACATATCAAACAATAATTCTCATACGACTTCAGGGTAATATTTCAAATTATTGAACTGGAAGCACTTTCGGTAATCCTTTTCCTGGGGTTATCTACTTTTAATTGACAAGCATAAGAAAACATATATTGACTTATTATGTTTGAACATTACTGCAGGTTAGTCTTCGAAGAAAATTTGCAATGTGAACAACCTTAATGCATTTATGTTCACCCAAAATAAATTAAGACTTTTATGAAATGAGGTAAATGGCGACGTACTTGGGCGATAATAAGAAAATACAGCTGACGAAAGACACAGATATGTCCTCATTGTATGACTACAAGATATGCAATTCTTATCTTTTTGAACTGAGCTACCTGTCACACAAAACTTCCACCTGTTTTAGTTAAACAATGAAGCAAAAAAGAATCAGGCCTGTTTTAGCTGAGTTATACAGCACAAAATACTGACCTCCTTAAGATGGGCTTTGTAGCATAAAACACCGACCTGTTTTAGCCGAGCATAAAATACTGTCCTGTTGTAGCTAAGCCTTGTATCCTAAAATGCTGACCCGTTTGGCTGAGCTATACAGCATAAAATACTGACCCGTTTGGCTGAGCTACAGAGCATAAGACTGACCCGTTTGGCTGAGCTATAGAGCATAAAATACTGACCCATCTGGCTGAATTACAGAGCATAAAATACTGACCTGTTTGGCTGAGCTATAGAGCATAAAAGACTGACCTGTTTAACTGAGCTATAGAGCATAAAATACTGACCCGTTTGGCTGAGCTATAGAGCATAAAAGACTGACCTGTTTGGCTGAGCTATAGAGCATAAAAGACTGACCCGTTTGGCTGAGCTATAGAGCATAAAAGACTGACCTGTTTGGCTGAGCTATAGAGCATAAAAGACTGACCTGTTTGGCTGAGCTATAGAGCATAAAAGACTGACCTGTTTGGCTGAGCTATAGAGCATAAAATACTGACCTGTTTGGCTGAGCTATAGAGCATAAAATACTGACCTGTTTGGCTGAGCTATAGAGCATAAAATACTGACCCGTTTGGCTGAGCTATAGAGCATAAAAGACTTACCTGTTTGGCTGAGCTATAGAGCATAAAATACTGACCCATCTGGCTGAATTACAGAGCATAAAAGACTGACCTGTTTGGCTGATCTACATTAACTAGGCGTTAGATTAACGACTGGCCGACCTAACCAGGCAGGTAAAATATCATGTCGGGAAGGTAGCTACCGGCCCTAACTTGCCCGACTCAGAAAGTAGTTTCCTGGCGGGGGAAGGGGAAGTGTTGCATGGGGTGGAGATATGGCAGAGGCAGGGTATGGAATAGGTGTTTGTCGAACAGACACATCTACTAACCTCCCCGCACTACCGGGCAGGTGTTAAAAAAAGCCCTGCAATGCAGCATCAAAACTGACCTGTTTTAACTGAGCTATGTAACGCGTGATGTATTCAAGCGTGACTGGGTCTTCCACAAACAGACGATGTGACTGACACTCGATGCGCGCTCTGTTTATCAGAATTCTCGCGTCGGCCGTCAAACCTAGCAAACACAAAGAAAACCTTTTTGCTTTTCTGCCACTAGTATCGGAGGAGAACCAAATTGCAAAACGGAATAAATCCCTCACAGTCACTTTGCCTTTTCAAATATACTGGATAATTAAATCAATCAGTTAAAAGCACGGCTGTTTCCGATAGCCGTTTCTGAACCCACAACCCCGGTATTATCGGTCGAGTGCTCTGCCACTGAGCAACGACTTGCAAACACTGCTCACCTGCAAACGCCAGGGCGACGTGATCGTCGAGTAGGGCTATTTTGCGTACAGTTCTCTCCTCCTGTAGCTTAGCAACGGCTTTCTTCTCCACTCCAAGCACAACTACATCCTTGCCTCTCACACCAACCTTATTTCGACAAAAAAAGAGCGCAATATATAAAACGTCGTCAATGAGATATGAATAACCCAAAAATCCCCAAGACTAAAACGTCCATAAGAATCCCCGCGGTCACTTGAGTTACAACGTGTCATATGCCAATAGCTCCCCCCTCCAATAGCGAATCACAGCCCATCGTGAATTGTTTATTTCTCTACCTACGGGACTTACGCCAAAGGTTCAATTTCTGCTACACGTCAGGCAGATCAAACCCCACAGGACTTTTTCACAGCAGAGTCGCAGGTTTCACTTTCTGCTACACGTCAGGCAGATCAAACCCCACAGGACTTTTTCACAGCAGAGTCGCAGGTTTCACTTTCTGCTACACGTCAGGCAGATCAAACCCCACAGGACTTTTTCACAGCAGAGTCGCAGGTTTCACTTTCTGCTTACACGTGAGGCAGATTAAATTAAAATCGTGCGTCAGGAAAGTCTTGGAACAGCGTTCGTGTTTTTTTTTTTTTTTTGCTGAAGGCAAATTTAAACACTATTAACGAAGTGGGTTTATTCCGGAATAGACTCACAAGGAACAAGACCAACCGAAATATATAGAGAATCATAGAAGCTGAGTTGTACTAAATCAGTTTGGTCTATTCCGGAATGGACTACAGTGCCTCGTTCGCAAATAACAAAAACAGATGTGGGTTCAGATTTGCTTCGCGTGTTCTTATTTTAAATAATAGAGTGTTTCCATTAAATAAGTGGCAATTTAAGTGTTTTTTTTTTTTCTTCGATGTTCCTTGTTCTTCGAGTATAAAACAAGAATGCCCAGTGACATTGTGACCGGCTGAAATAACGACAATGATTCTTAAAAGCAAAGGTTGAGGATCCTCTGGGTCACTCTTGGCAGGGTTAACAATTAGGGAAAAAATAAAGTTGTAAGAACAAAACCCAGATTCAGTCATTTTACACGCTATGCTATATTTAATTATAACTTTGTTTCAGACACCAGGTCGAAATCTGATAACATGTTCATATCATCATTTCATATAATAGACTACAGTGGAAAAACAACATACCTTTCAAATACACAAACTCCACGCTTCATTAAACAATATCAATATACTATTAGATATCTAAACCATAAATGTATAATTCCATTCGGTAAGAATACAACCAGGCGGGTAGGCAATCTGCGAAGAAGTCTTTTCAAAACTCATATATCTCTTTAAAACTATGAAGGTAGTAAAAATCGATTATTCAACATTATGAGGACTTGCATTGATCACTTCTTTAAGGATCAGCACTGTTGTTTTGCAACGAGAACAAATCTTAATTCATAAATAAACAACAATGCAGGGTTGAGACTTCGTAACATTTTCTGGTCGTCCACCGGGCGACCAGCTTTAAAAAGTTAGTCGCCCGGCACAAAAGTTAGTCGCCCGGCGCAATTTTTGCAAAATTTACCTGAAAATACTCAGAAAAAAAGTTAGTCGCCACTCGGGCGACCAACTCGAAAAAGTTGGTCGCCCGAGCCAAAAGTTGGTCGCCACGGGCGACCGAGCGACCGCGAAATCTCAACCCTGCAATGTCCGTGGCATTGTGCCCAGCCGTAAAAGCGAAGACATCACAAAGGTGAAAGGAGAAACCGACAGGTACCAATAACAAAAATACTCCATTGTAGCAATGCAATGTGCTGATCCATAAAGTATTAATATTATCACGCACCTTGTGTAACACTTAAGACTTAGCAGGCAAGCAAAACACACACACACAAAAAAAAATAAATTGAATTTTGAATATGGCTTGAACTCACAACCTCTTGCTTCGCAGGCCATGACGCAAACCACTGCTTCTATGAGAAGCAGAACTAGAATGGTTGCCTATAAAACCAATAAAGGAAGACAAAAATTCGACTCCAGCATAGCTTGCACTCGCGGCCTCGTGATTATCAGTCAAACGTCTGACCTAGTGAGCTGTCGTGGCAAGTGGTAAGGCGACAGGAGAAGACCCATCAAGAAGAAGAATACTTGGATTTTTTTTCATTGCAATTTTACCGTTTTTGCCAAAATTTTGGTCAAATCGCTGAACAAAACAGCAGTTACATGCAGGAGCTTAAGAGGAATATTCCTGTCAAATGTCAACGCAATCGCGCCGAATTTGTAGAAACAGCAACATTTTTGTGTTTTCTAAAATTTGTCTAAATTTTGACCAAATCGCCAAAAAAAATACAAGCTGCCAAATTTCAAAACAATCGGACCAGAAATGTAAGAAGAGTAGCATTTGAAAAATTGCTTACACACATACAAATAATTGACAACAAATCCCCTACAAATGACGAGCATAGTCCAGCAACGATAGTCAGGTGGAAACCACGTGGAAACTACGCCAAAAACTACTGGCATGGAGAAAGTATTTAACGATGCCAAAGAAAAAATAGGTGTCTTATTGTACTTTATTTGTACTTCATATAAGCCCAAAGCATATTTTCCTATGGTACTACTAATTTTAATTTCTCAAGTATCGCAAAATAAGGAATATTTGAGTCGAAAGGGTTGGCAAGTTTGCATCTGGCTTATCAAGTTTAGTTAGAATTAAACATGCGTTGTCACCAATTACGATCTGCTGTAATCAATTCTATCTCCTCTCCATCACACTTGTATTCTTTGGAAAAAAAATAAACTGATAAACCAGTTCAAGGTTTCGAGTGTACATGCTCAGTAGAGAAAACTCGCAGGATTCCAGTGGTGAAAAACATAAAGAAACAAATAAGAAAAACACACTAAAAGTTTATTTTCTCTGCAATGACGTATCTATAAGGTGTCAAAAACTTCACTGAAATGTGGAAAAATTTATTTATGACATTATAATAATGGATTTTTAACACATAAAAAAGCGTTATATCTATTCCAAAGTGATTTTGATGTGTTTCTCCATTCACTTCTACGGTATGTTTCTCAGCTTCTACGTTTATTCCCCAAAACTGGAGTCCTTTTTTTTTCGTTAATTTCCTAGACGAAACTGTGAATCCGCTTACAGATATCTACCCGTGTTTTAGCAACAAGGAAATAGAGTTTTCTTTTACTTCGAAATCAGACCCTTTCTATCTTCCCAGAACGGAAGGCCGCAAGAATTAAAGGTATAACATAGGGTCTGTAACGAAGATGAACACCGAAATACTGCCATCTGTAAAACAAAAAGGTGTCATTTCTTTTGCCTATAACGGTATAAGTGTGGGACTCCTTACCAAATAGCATTAAATTATCTTCCAGTATTGATGTATATAAGCTAAGATGAATGAGATTCCTGTTCGCCAGACTAGTCATGCAAGAATCTTCTGAGTTTATTAGATTTTAGTCCTTAATAACGTACGGCATTGTGTATTTCAACTTTGAGTATATAGATGTGTAGTATTGTGTGTGATATTGTTCCATCTTGTGAAACAGTATTTTCATGACATGGGACTGCTTCAAGTTTTAGCCAAATCACACGGTGGTGTTTCGAATAAAATGCGCAAGAATTCCGAATTTTGACTGCGAGGGAACCGGGTGAAAAATAAAAGAACTGATACATAAATATGGAATAAATGCCGCAAAAACGCTCATACCAGAACATGAAAGAAATTTAAACTTGAAACTATTTGTTAAAACATTCAATAAATTTTTAAAATAGCATACGGGTTGTTAAAAACGCGATTGCTCTTTGAAGCAAGAGAATTTGACATCAAATGAAATCTCTCTATCATTTCTTTCATTTTTACCCGGTTATTTCATTCGAAACGTAGATTTCTTGTGCAATATTATAAGCCAAATTCGCACTTTGACTTTAGCCGAAAAGTTTTTGCATTTCGGCTGAATTCAGTTGGGATAAGAATATAAAGAAATGATAGAAAAAAACTGGCAAAATTAAACAAATTTCTATTTAGCCAGAAACATGTTCACATGCAGGGCTTTACATTAACGACTGCCCCACCTGCCAGGGCAGGTGAAAGGCCTGGGGAGGCAGGTAGACTTACCCGGTTAACTGCCCCACCCGGCAGGTAGATCCGTTCGCGGGGACGTGGCGAGACGTAATAACTTGTCAAGTAGGTGACTGTAATTATTGACCAGTGTCCACTAACTGCACCTGACCTACATACTAGCCACTGGCACATTGCCAGTATCTATGTGGGTGCTGGACTGTCCCTGGCCACACACCAAATATAGCGTCGCGTCACTTGTGATACAATAATTGAAGAACAATATGTAAAACTGGAACCTCATTTCGCTAGCGAAATGTTAAACACTTGACAAAAATTAAAACGGAAAAATACTTCCATTAATGGGTTATTCATTGAATAATATATTGCAAACAACACAGCTTGAATACGTCTTATAAGCCGAGTAGTGTTTGGCTTTTGTTGACTTGAGGTTTTATTGACTGATCAGGCATAGGCCGTGCTATCTATTTGCGGAGTGAGAGCTCGCACAAAGCTCAGCAACTGTGTGTTCTGTGCTATGCGTTAAATGCCCCGCATTTACTTGCAAAAAATACATTCTTTTCACATGGCACATTTCACATCGCACAAATTCAAAAACATCTTGCAAGCCAAAGGCCTGTCAAGTGTTAAAAAGGACGAACGGCTGCTCGCACAAATTCATATAACCCCTGCAAGTCAAAGGCTTGTCAAGTTTTAATTATCAAAAAAAAAAATGTCCAACAGAAGAGACAAAAGGTGGGTCAGGTAAGAGTGCTGGTGGGGCAGGTAGATTTAAAATCTACTTGCCCCACCGGGGAGGTTCCGAAAAAAGTTAACGTAAAGCCCTGACATGTATCTATTAAAGGTACTGAATAATATGTAAAATAGTTATTAAAAGATCATATGATGGGTTTATAAATTTGAAAGTGTGCATGTTGAAAGAAAATAAGAATTTTGATGTTTTTCCCTATCATTTCTTAATAATTTATTCCAAAAAATTTGCAGTCGAAACAACACCTCCACCGGAAAGACCCGAAAGTGTGAATTGGCTTACTGGAAAGACCCTAAGTGTTATTTGGCTTATGGAAATAAAAAATTCGACTTTTAGTGTTATCCTTTTTATAGTTTATACTGCTTTACATCAAGAATAGTACCATAAATGTCATACTGCACTATTCATATTGTTGTTTTGTTATATGATTGCAAAGAATAAAATCAATCAATGAAAGTGTGATCTGGCATTTTACGAGCAGTGCCTTTTGTATAGCTGAAAACAGAATCAGCAAAAACTTACAGCTGTTGAACCCTTCTTAACTGCTTCCTGGGCATATTCCACTTGAAACAGGTGGCCGTCTGGTGAGAATACGGTAATAGCACGATCATAAGTGGACGACATGACTGTTCTTGTGATTGTGGGCGATAATAGAACATTTATGCAGTGGCCGGCTGTTCAAAGACGAAGATGCCAACTGGTTTCCTTTACTGGAGTCCCACAACTTTATGGCAGCTACAATTTCAGATCTGGTGAAAAAGCACTCCTTTAAGCGCGGTAAATTCACAAAAATATGTTGGAAATACAGGAAGAGTATAGCTGTTGTAAAAACAGATGCAATACTTATTTTTTCTTTAAAATGAGCGATTTATTTAAAAAGTAAGTCGATTCTAAATTGCAATATAGTCTTTATTAAAAAAACTGATAGAATGTTTCCGATTTAGGTTTCTCGCAAATTGTGAATTCATTGAAAAAGATGTTTGGGACATTATGAAGTCTAAAATTCCAAGTAAAATGTCGCGGTCAAAAATGTCATACCCATGGATAAATAGAGGAGTTAAAAATTTACAAAATAAAAGGGATAAGGCGTATGTAAAAGCAGTAAAATCAAGGAGTCCCCGTGACTGGGAAAAATTCCGTAAACTTCGTCGTCGAAATTATGTTAAGGAAATCATTGGGAAGAGCTTTGGCGAAAACCCCAAAACTTTTTGGAATTATATTAAAAGTCTACGCAAAGAAAACCATGGTATGCAAAACCTTAAAACAAATGATAGTCTTGCAACTACTGATGTCCTTAAGACTGAAGCGCTACAATGCCAGTTTACTTCTGTATTTACAAAAGAAGATAGGGGAAATGCGCAATCATTAGAACAGCGTTTTTCCAATATTGCTGACCTAACAATTGGGCGTGAGGGGGTTGAAAAAGTCTTTAATTCGCTAAACCCAAATAAAGCATCCGGACCAGATGCCTTCGCCTCGAAGCTGCTAGAGGAATGTGCCCATGAGTTAGCACCTATCTACACGCACCTTTTCACTCAAACTTACAAGTCATCCGTGCTCCCAAAATCTTGGACTGAGGCAAATGTATGCCCTATTTTCAAGAAAGGTGAGAAAGATCGGCCTAGTAACTATAGACCAGTATCACCCACATCAGTGCCATGTAAGGTTATGGAACACATTATCTGTTCTCATATCTGGAAACACTGTAACGTGAACTCAATAATTACTAGTAAACAACACGGATTCAGAGGTGACATGTCATGAACTACCCAATTAATAGAGGCCATGCATGACTGGACGTCTGTTTTAAACTCGGGGTCAGGGCAATTGGATACGATCCTGCTTGACTTTAGTAAAGCCTTTGACGTAGTCCCCATGAAAGACTACTAATCAAGTTACGTAGCTATGGGATTAATGGTCGTACCCATGGATGGATTAAAGCTTTTGTACATAAACGAACCCAGTCAGTATTTGTAAATGGATCCCAGTCCAGTGTGCAAGAAGTATCGTCTGGCGTACCCCAAGGTACAGTTCTGGGACCTTTACTCTTCCTTATGTTTATAAATGACATCGAGGATGGCCTCGTAAATCCAATGCGACTTTTCGCGGATGATAGCGTCATCTATCGCTCTGTTTGCTCGGAAAACGATGCCCTATCGCTTCAACAAGATATTGAAACACTAAAAAGCTGGGCTTCAAAATGGCAGATGAAGTTCAATGCCGAGAAGTGCAAAGTCCTCCGCCTTACGCGCCGGACGAAGCATAAGATTATGTATCCATATAGCATGTCAAAGGTTCTATACCCCACGACGGATTCTGATTATCATTTTCTCGAAAATATACAATCGGACAAATACTTAGGTGTTATTCTTGATCAACGCCTAGATTGCAACCGCCAGGTTGACGAGATCATTAAAAAGGCAACAAATATTTTGAACCTGTGCCGCAGAAACCTCCACACGTGCTCCGTCCAAGTCAAGGAATCTGCGTATAAGGCGCTTGTTCGTCCTCAACTTGAATCCGTGCAACGACGCACAGCCAGATTTGTGCTCAACGATGCCCGCTTGACGGAGAAAATAGCAGCACTTGAGTGGATCCCCCTTCAACACAGAAGAGCGGTCACGGATGCCTCGCTGTTTCATCAGATCCGCAATGGCTTGGTTAATGTCACCTTCCCCAATATCGTTCAGCCAAACCCCCGTTTTCCAAACATGTACATGTTGCCGCAGTCACTCTTTGATACGTAGAAGTACCAGTATTACGTCCGCTCGGTGCGATTTTGGAATACGCTACCTGCTGTTATACAGTGTATCCAGTGCCCTACAACCTTCAAGCAAGAAGTGGCCGAGTGGATAAAACCGCGGACCTGGGTGAAGTCACCTCTGACCAACACCTGGGAGACCACCGAATAAGCTTCTTCCTGATTTTAGTGATTTTAGTTTGTCTTTTAACCTGCACCAAGGATTTTAGTTTGCACGTTGTGATGTCACCTCCAAGACGGCTAATAAGCTTATTCGGAGTAATGATGGAAGATGGAAGTGAAGAACCGCTATGAACTTATGCATTGACTATGGCAATTGAACTTATGCCCGTTGTGCAATTTTAGATACTGTAATATGTGTAGTAGTCACAGTCAATTTTTAGAAACTCTTTAACATGCAAAAAATGGAACTAAACTTTTACACTGAGGTACCCATATCAGGCTATGATAGTCCACATTCCAGAATATTGACTTCTACACTATCGTTAATGAGTGGGCAAGTATTGCACATGTATGCCATGTCCCGCATCCTGCCATTTGGCTGAAAGCAAATATCTCAGAGGGATGGTTATCTCCGATATTTTGAGGAAAATTCACACCAAAATTTGCTATTACGTTGTAGTCACATTACAAATTATTATTATTATTATTATTATTATTATTATTATTATTATTATTATTATTATTATTATTATTATTATCCGTATTCATTATACTTCTTTTGTTTGTATCAATTTGTATTTAGGGGTTCCTTAACAATAAAAAAGGCTTGATAAGAAAACTCAACGTTTCTATACGCAAAGCGTGATTTGTCAATTTGCCACTAGACTGCTACGATATGACGAAATGTTAATTCTGCTGAAGTTAATTTAATTTAAGCATTTTGACGTTTCATCAACGTCCAGTTTTTGTTGAGTATGGAAGTCCGCATGCAAAAAAATAGGGTCATGGCAAAAAAATAGGTACGCTTTTTGTTGAAGATAGCCAAACTTTTTGTTGTGATCTTACATCTTTGCGATGTCGATTTTTCGACGACTACGCAAAATCGTTGATTTTTTTCAAATTTTTTTTTGCTTTAAAGTCTTTAACTGAACGTCGGAAAAACTTGGGGTTTTGATAACGAAAGCAACATCACATCTAAGCGGGGTTAAAATTCAACGTCTGTCCAACGAATGTGTAGGACGTTGCACAGACGCTTATCTATGGTCTCTATAACTTACAAGCATTATACAACCAGACTTAAGTTGCGAAAGAATTTTTGCGAGCAAATCAACTTTTACACATTCTACTTATCCAACGTCTCCTCGACGTTGTGTGAAATATGTTCGACAAATCAAAACCAAACTGCAACCAGGTCTAATATGGTGATTTATCGATGTCACTGAAACAACATCAAATCGACTTGTTATAAAGTTCAGAATGTTTGCTGAGATAAAGCATGTCAAAAAGGGTAAAGGGGAGTTTTTTATGCAACTAACAATGTAATATGATTTTTAGCAAAGATTTTTAAAGAACGCTGAATTTTTAAATATTCTGAATAATATTTTTGTTACCCCAAGGATAATAAGTAACGATGAGTGGAAAAGAATTCAGCGATTCTATTCCCTGTCAACACTACTTTGTTTTTTGTATCCATTATATTTTTGTGCTCCGTACTTATTAATGCAGAAATGTATCTTTTCAGAACCCAAATAGCTTATAATGTCTATGAGAAATCGATTAACAGTATCGGTGTGAACAAGCCTGAACTTCAGTCATACAAGGCTGCCACAATATTTAGCGATATAGGAGACAGCCAAGAAACCGATATATACATTACAATGAGAAGCAGTGACCGAATGCCCCCTACTTCTCAAAAAGACCTCTCTAAAAGTTGTTCAGTGTCATTTTCACAAAATTCTGTCGCTTGTGTTTAGATAAAACTTAAACTAACACCGGAAACTCATTATATTGCCTCATGGGATTATTATCGTGTCTCATCCAAAAGTTGCATATCCTAAATTTGCTTCAGTCAGGATTCTGGGATTTGTTCGCCTTTCGTTCAACAACTGGCACGGTTCTACTCAAACGGTTTTTTTTTTTTTGCATTTTTAGAAGAATTTGATCGTTGCATAATTGTTATTAATGATGGCATCGAGCCCTTTTTTATTTTTGATGGACATACAGTTTTTCTTTCTGTGCTTTTCCTTAGTCAGATATTTTAAATTTTCAAGTTATCTATGACATATATATTATACAACAATTATAGCTAGAAAATACGTTTTAATATGATTGTAATGCCTCTATAAAGTATTCGGTTGGTTATCGCTTCAGTGCGTTGGTAGAGGACGAATAAAAAGCGAGAAGAGCACACAAATTCCAGAAAGAATTAATGAAGGCATATTCAAGTGTAAGTCGACACGCCAGTTCAATAGACTTCGCACAAAGTTAGAGAGAATTTCTCTGTTGAAAATGACGACTCGGGAAGTAGCACTACTTGTTCAATTGCAGACCTTTTCTGTACAGGCGTTTCATCCGATGTGGAAGAAAAAGGCAGCAGAACGGGGAAATTTTTGTGAAACCCAATCTCTTTGAGGCTGAACCTTCTGAGTGGTGATTGTTGATCAAGAACATATTTCCAAATAAACATTTCAAGGCTTTATTCCAGTTTGTCAACCTGATTTATAGAGCTGCAAAGACCGATTGAGCTCTATTGAAAGAGATAGATAACGTAAAGTGTATTCTGGTTAAAATTATTTTTTTTGTGTCGGAAAATATCCTATTTTTTCCATTAATTGACAGTTCCCTTTATTTCTGTTACTATAACTTTACAATACAGTTACAATTGCAGATACTGTATATTTGACTGACATGCTACTATAAGGTAACTTATAACAGTTTGTAGATGACCTATTCAGTTTGGCTAACGTTTATTAATTTGGCCTTTACTTATCGATTGTCAATTACGTGTAATGCTTCAGCACATAGACATTTTATTAAAGCTTTCATAATAATAATTATAATAATAATAATAATAAATTGGCCTATGAAGTTCAAAATGCAGCATTTTGTCAAATCTTTCTTACAGGATATTGTTCATTTAGAAAGTCTCTATACACAAAAAATGCAAACTGAAAAACAGAAAAATAAATTTAACCTAAATACCTCCAACCAACGTCCCTAAACAACCTCCTCACCCAAAATACAGACCCCCACTTACGACAACTACTTCTTTAGATTGTGAAAGAAATGATAATAGCAGTGTAGAAATTGGGGGTTCTACAACCCCCTGTGACGTTATAAAGGTGTGGTAGAACACCCATGGGTGTTTTACCACACCTTGTGACGTCATCAGAGATGTGGTAGAACACCCATGGGTGTTCTACCACACTTTTTATTTGGAGACAAGTGTTATAGAACACCCACGGGTGTTTTGCAACACTTTTCATCCCATTTGAAAAAGATGCGTGGAAATGATGATTCGATGGCTACTTTTTTATAATGAGTTATTGCTGTGACAACATTTACAGCAGATCGTGAAAACGAAACGAAATTTGTATATTTGTTGTGTTACTATTTCCACACTATGTGTGGAACACGTTATGACGTCATAATAGGCGGCGTAACTATAGTGAGGAAGTGAGGAACTCCTAGCCGGCGTAACCATAGTGAGGAACACCTATGACCTGAGAGGTCGGCTGTTTTATAACAACGCGGCACCTCCGACGAATTTTACGGGTAGTTATAAAACAGCTGACCTCTGACGAGATCGTAGAGGTCGACTGTTGGACAATAACGCAGTTTTACGTAACAACGGGTTGAATTATGTTTTTTTTTAAGCTTCCACATGTTAACAAAAACATGTTGTGTAACAGGCTAGAAGAAAGGGGTTTTACATAAGCTGAATTAGATCAGGTATATGATATGATCACTTAAAGACTCGTGATTTCAACATTTGTTTAAAATAGTTAAGAAGGTAAAAAATTACTGATTTAGATTTCGAAGCTCAAGGAAGATGAAATACCGGTTCATAGCTCCGCGTCAGCTCCAGGGTTGGTATGATTTAAATCGCTTGATTTAAGTCACTATTTAAATCACAATTTAAGTCAAGGTGTCATAAATTCAAAAATATCACTTTTTTTATTATCTACTGTTAGTTTTATATATCTGATTGCTGTATCTGTCGGTTTGCAGTGTTGCCACATCATCCTTTTTAAAAGGATTATCCCTTTTCTTTTTTTTTAAAAAAAAGGCCGATTTTATCCTTTTTTATCATTAAATACTTATTAAATACTTCTTAAAAATTTTTATCCTTTTTTTTTTTTTGGTATTTTTTTTCGTTTTTCATCCATTTTTTATTTTGATACCTTTTTAATATTTGTCTAATGAATTGAAAAAAAAAAATAGGAAACACAACGAAACTGTTTTCCTGTTTTCCAAGGGTTCATTAACAAAATGATGGGAAAAAAAGGGAGACAGCCCGTTTAGTAGTATTCAGGACAATTTAGAAGTACGTTCACGTATGCAATTTTTTAATCGCTGTGAAACGAGCATTTCAATAAGTAATAATGACCAAAAATAATACAATATGATTAACATTTATGTTTTCTCGATTTCCAACAAAATATGAATTATCCTTTTTTCATACTTTTTTCCCAATTTTATCCTTTTTTTATACTTTTTCATACTTTTTTTTCTTGATGAACCCGTGGCAACACTGGGTTTGAATCAGTTTATGGCGCCATGCGGTGCTGTACTGTCATCACGATTTTAATCCCCTACGTAAACAGCGTACTTCAAACAACTGCACTGGCCTTTGAGCAGACAGTTTGTGCATGCAGGGAAGTTAACCTGTGGTCAAACGGTAATAGTAGTTCATAGGAAAACTCTTGATGGTGATTTTGAGTAGGATGTTGAGAAAGTACTTTAATGTATTTTGTCTGTTCCCATGTCATTGATGTTTAAAATACGCGTGATTATGTAAACAGTAGTTCTAATATAAAGATATGTTTTCTGAATTGTTTTCACTCCTTATTTGAAACGCTAGAGTAATTGAATAGTATACTTGACTTGTACTTGGCAGTTATGTCTGGGAGACGCTTAGCTCCCATCTGGAAATATTTTGATAGGGATGTTACGAACGGCGAAAAATTAAAAGAATCTGTCAAGGTTGTTAAATTAAAATACAAGGAATTGCCAAACGTGTAGAAAAACTTGCCGAAACATATAAAGATCTGAACAAAGTGCCGTTCAGCCTTCAGTTAAAAGAACATTTGAAGAGGATGAGCAACACGGGATGAGATTAATATTCTTGATATTCAAATGACACGGGCTGTAATAGCTGCTAGTTCATTTGTTTGTGACTGTAGTTTGTTTCATACGAACCCCGGATATGATTTAGAATTTAGTAATTAATAACAGTAATGCTACATATTTTTCTTGGTAAAATATACTCGGTATATCTCTCCGGGAAAGCTACGATATCTTCCATTTTGTCAACCCAATATGATCTGAGGCACGAATCTTGCATACCAGTCCTTATTCGCCTAGACACACTTTGAGTGTTTGAATAAAATGCGCAAGAGGCTGTTTAAACACAACAGGGTTCGTAAAAAGTCCTGGAAAATAAAAAGGCCGAAAAAGTCATTGAAAACTCCTAGTAAGTCCTGGAAATTGAAAATCTCCCGAAAAACTTTTTCCAGACTTATAGAGGGTCAGTAATAAAACAATTTGTTTGCGCTGATATTTTGGCTGACAGTTTGGTCAAAACCTGCCATCCCACTCATTGCCATCTGAGTCAACCTCATCTCACTGATCCCACGACCAACCCACGACATGCTTTGACCCGCTGTTCCCTCAAGTCAAGCCAGTGACTCTTTCCCTCCAACTACTCTTTCCCATTCCTTACTTCATTAAGCTTTTGTTCGTCCACGCACCTCCATTCTTTCATACTCCCATTTCCCGTCTCGAAGTCTTTTTCATATTCGTCCTTCAGTGCTTAAATCTGCCCAACCCATCGACTGCTTCTATTTCCCCGAATTGCAAGTACCGCTTCCACTACTTGCTGCCCCCAAGAGTTTCTATCCTATTCAAATCGAGCAGAACTGAGCATCTTTCCCATATCTATGTGCTTCATGCAGAACCACCCCAGGAGTCTTCTTAACCTGTCCGCACACGTTGTTATTGAACCGCTCACCATTAATCTAGATATGATTAATTTTCCTTCTCCATCTCCTGTAACAAACATCTGGTTGGAGCTACAACTCCTCCCATCACTCCTTCCCACGACGACTTCGATTTATAACCCCCCCCCCCCCCCCACTAACATCCTGAATTGCTCCGGCAGTTTTCTTGTTTTATCCAACAGAATTTGTGTGCCTTCGATTTGAACCACCTTCCCGCTCTCTAGTAATTTATTCCCCGAACTCTTTGGTGTACAATGAGAACAGTAACGGACACAGGACATATGGTTTAACCTAACTCTCAGCTGTATTGAGTCCGATTGTGGATTACCAAGTGACGTTTTTGCCGTGACATTTGTGTATATAGTTTTAATTAGATCCCGAAAGAGCATGCCTAATATACCCTATTTGTAAAACAGACACATTTTTTAATGGGCTGCTTATCTTTTAATTCGTCGTTAAAGTGCAGAAAAGTTAACTTCTGCACTCTCCTGTGAAATGTTTATTTACGTTGCAGCCCATAAATATCATGTGACCAAGGTTGAATGACCAGAAATTTAAATAAAGGGGTTATAGATTATATAAAATGTATACTCAAATAATTGATCAGTGCTGAATTAGGCATAAAGTTATTAAGTACACCCACAATATTTAGCTTTTGTCTTCCACACTTTTTGAAATATCAGTTCAAAAGTTTTTGATGGATAAGTACAAAATTTATTGTTTCTTTTTCACGTAATAAACCATCCTCCATGTATGGAAACAAATACCAATTATTGCGGGAGATTTGTGATTTTTTTCCGTATTCTTTTCTTTTAAAGAAAGCGCTACACAGAAGTTGTATGTCATGACCGTTGTACTGTGAGTTGCCTTTAGCAAATACCAGTAAAGACTCGTGGGTCTCACACAAAGTCTCCACAGAGGTGCTTCAAACACAGTTGACTTGCTTTTCGTTACGTAGCGTAGAATTGAATCGGTACGCCAAACGCCATCAGCGAGTTGCTTCTTGGAGCTAGGCGTTCGGCGTAATCGCTACAAGTCCCCGCTATATAATGATTGTACAAGTCAACTACACTCACTGTGTGGTACCGCTGTGGCGATTTTGCTTGTGCGAACCCTCAAGTCTGTGTAAGAGGGAGACAGTTATGAGTTGTCCCTCAGTCCGTCCGGCCGCATGTGATTTGGGATTCATCTCCGAAACTGCAGGTCGGATTGTATTGAAATTTTACACACGGACAGGGCACATGCTGAAGGTGACCGGGCTATATATCTCCGAAACTATAGTCGGATAGAACACATATGTGCAACGTCATTTTTTTATTCGGAGCCAGATGGCAGGCTTTTTTCGATTTTTGGAACTTAGCCTATTTTCGACGCCGTCTAAGGAATAGAACTGTAAAACTATTAATCGGATTGTTTTGAAATCTCACACAAATGGATAGAGGATATATTGCAGCGTCGTATTTTTATTCGGATTTATGATAAATTGTCAAAATGACAGTATTTTGAAATTTAGTAAAACTTGGCGTTTTGATGCAATTTTCACCGCGTACTGGTTGTATTTCGGAAACTGTTCATCAGATTTTTTTTAATTTCACACACGGATAAAACACCTTAGCAAAGATTTCGTAGGTCATCCGCGCCACATAGGGGATCGTGTCTGTCTGTGGCTCCACTTAGCTTTTGCCAAAGGCCCTCATCTAAACTGTAATCCGTACATACGGCCTGCACAACTGGCACTAAGAAAAGGATAAGATGAAAAAATTCTCAAATGCAGGTTCGAGGTATACCAAAATGCTCAGTGTGTGATTCAGGGCAACTTTCGAACTTACCACTAATTAATGTCTGAAGTGTTGACTGGCCATATAGTCAGTCAGTGTGCGCTAGCCCTCATCACGGCAACTTCTGTTTTACTCTTTCTTTTTTTGAAAAAAAAAAAAGAATATGGAAATACGATACACAATACAACTGCTTACATACAGGGATCATGGCCTGTTGCATGAAAAAAGTGAAAATAAATCTTGTGTTTGTACACCAAACCTTTTGAATTGATATTTAAAAAAGAATGGAAGAAAAAATAGAATATTACGGATGCACAGAACAAATGTATACCAAATTCTGCGTCTGCCAGTTATTTGAGTGCATATTTTCAGATAACAAAGCCCTTTTATTTAAATTGACATTTAAATTTACATTTATTTAAAACTGACATTTAAAACTCAAAACTTAAACAGTTACTTGATAGCTGAGTGCTGACGCTGATCTTTCTTCACTTCAACGACGAAATGAAAGGATATGGTCCATTAAAATTGGCCCGGCTTGGCAAAAAATAAACGGTACAGTGTGCACGAACTTTTAGTAAATGTTTGTGCAATAGAGACTTGTATGCAGGATTCGAGCCTCAGCACGTGTGAAGTTGACCCCTAGCAGCTGAACAATAGAAGATTTCTAGCTCTGACGGAGAGATGTTGTACGGAGTAAAAGTAATGTAAAGAAAATTTTGGGTTTTTAGTGATTTTAGGTAACTATACTTTGAATTACTCGAAACAAATAGAAGCCACAGGCTAGTGTTAGGAACCGGTTTTTTAATCGATTAATTGGAAGTCTCGAGCGACGATCAGTAGAATCGAGAATCTGAATCGAAAATAGGCTTTTTTTGGATAGGGCGTTAAAACAAGCAACTGTTGAAATAAACGGCCACTGATCCAGCGACATTTGGTTACAGTTGGCAGGGCAATTACACACCGAACACTAGTTTCCAGAGAGCGAGAAAACGGGGAACTTCAAAAACCATTTCATAGCTAAGCTAGATTTTTCAGGAGGCCATCGATTACTGCTCAAGCGGATCATCACTGTTTTTATACGACCTTCCGGAAATTAACGTAAAATAGCGTAACTGAAGAAATTAGTACTGTAGTCATTTTTTTTTTTTTTTTTTGGTATTAGCCTCGTCCACTAACTTTGGAAATAACTGTTACAGTTCTGTTATAATAAAGGGAATTTGGAATATTAATAAACAATTCTGAGACCTTCAGTGTGGTAGTTTGATAGTTGATATGAATGTAAGACTGTTGTCCAGAGTAGTTTCTTTTGGCTGTTACTTTTATTAACCAAGCCGACTTTACCCCATCCATCGATTTGGAAACTCATGCATTGGCTGAAAGGAGATGCAGCACAAGTGACCACCACCCTTACGAAAATCGCGCGCGGAGACCAACCACGTAGACGCATAAAGCGGCTGTACAGTCAGCTCCAAGTCCCACTTCGCCAGCTATGCGAGGACCGCAGAGATGGTAGCAAGACTGTTGAGCAGTTTCTACTTAGAGCAGGGCACAACATTCGGTGGAAACCTCGGGGAAATGTTTCATACAAGTAAATGAGAACGGAGAACAATCGTTTTGATATTACGCAGGAATGTTCCCTGGGTTGTCCCCTACCTGGCTATTACTTTTTTTGACGATTGACAAAAAAGTGACAAAATGGCTTCACTTTTTGTGCCCGTAACGGACACAGGACATATCCTTGGTTTAACCTAACTCGCAGCTGTATTGAGTCCGATTGTGGATTACCAAGTAACGTTTTTGCCGTGACATTTGTGTGTATAGTTTCAATTAGATCCCGAAAGAGCATGCCTAATATACCCTATTTGTAAATCAGACACATTTTTTAATGGGCTGCATATCTTATAATTCGTCGTTAAAGTGCAGAAAAGTTAACTTCTGCACTCTCCTGTCAAATGTTTATTTACGTTGCAGTCCATAAATATCATGTGACCAAGGTTGAATGACCAGAAATTTAAATAAAGGGGTTATAGATTATATAAAATGTATACTCAAATAATTGATCAGTGCTGAATTAAGCATAAAGTTATTACGTACACCCACAATATTTAGCTTTTGTCTTCCAAACTTTTTGAAATATCAGTTCAAAAGTTTTTGATGGATAAGTACAAAATTTATTGTTACTCTTTCACGTGATAAACCATCCTCCATGTATGGAAACAAATACCAATTATTGCGGGAGATTTGTGATTTTTTTCCGTATTCTTTTCTTTTAAAGAAAGCGCTACACAGAAGTTGTATGTCATGACCGTTGTACTGTGAGGGCCTTTAGCAGATGCCAATAAAGACTCTTGGGTCGTTGAATCTCACACAAAATCTCCACAGGGCTGCTTCAAAGCGAACACAGTTGACTTGCTTATCGTTACGTAGCGTAGAATTGAAGCGGTACGCCAAACGCCATCAGCGAGCTGCTTCTTGGAGCTAGGCGTTCGGCGTAATCGCTATAAGTCCCTGCTATATACCGGTAATGATTATACAAGTCAACTACACTCACTGTGAAGTACCGTTGTGGCGATTTTGCTTGTGCGAACCCTCAAGTCTGTGTAACAGAGGGAGACAGTTATGAGTTTTCCCTCAGTCCGTCCCGCCGGCCGCATGTGATTTGGGATTCATCTCCGAAACTGTAGGTCGGATTGTGTTGAAATTTTACACACGGACAGGGCACATGCTGAAGGTTTCCGGGCTATATCTCCGAAACTATAGTCGGATAGAACACATATGTGCAACGTCATATTTTTATTCGGAGCCAGATGGCAGGCTTTTTTCGATTGTTGGAACTTAGCCTATTTTCGACGTCGTCTAAGGAATAGAACTTCAAAACTATTAATCGGATTGTTTTGAAATCTCACTGTCACACAAATGGATAGAAGACATATTGCAGCGTCGTATTTTTATTCGGTTTTATGATAAATTCTCAAAATGACAGTATTTTGAAATTTTGTACAATTTTCACCGCGTAATGGTTGTATCTCGGAAACTGTTGATCAGATTTTTTTAATTTCACGCGCGGATAAAACACCTTAGCACCGATGTCGTAGGTCATCCGCGCCACATCGGGGATCGTGTCTGTCTGAGGCTCCACTTAGCTTTTGCCAAAGGCCGTCACATAACCTGTAATCCGTCTTTACGGTCTGCACAACAGGCACTAAGAAGGGATAAGTTGAAAAAGTTCTCAGATGCAGGTTCGAAGTATACCAAAATGCTCAGTGTGTGATTCAGAGCAACTTTCGAATTTACCGCTAATTAATGTCTGAAGTTTTGACTGGCCATATAGTCAGTGTGCGCTAGGCCTAATCACAATTACCAGTCAATGTGCGCTGGCCCTCATCACTATAGTCAGCCAGTGTGCGCTAGCCCTCATCACTGTAACTTCTGTTTTACGCTTCCTTTTTTTTCAAAAAGAAAAAAGAAAAAGAATATGGAAATACGACAAATCTCCCACAATACATTTGCTTAAATACAGGGAGCCTGGCTTGTTGCATGAAAAAGTGAAAATATATCTTGTGTTTGTACACCAAACCTTTTGAATTGATATTTCAAAAAGAAAAAATTAAAATATTACGGATGCACAGAACAAATTTATACCAAATTCTGCATTTGTCAGTTATTTGAATGCATATTTTCAGGTAAAAATAGCCCTTTTATTTAAATTGTTGATCACATGACATTTAAAACTCAAAACTTAATCAGTTACTTGATAGCTGAGTGCTGAAGGTGATCGTTCTTCACTTCAACGACGAAATGAACGATATGAAGTCTATTAAAATTGCCCCTGTTTGGCAAAAAAAAAAAAAAAAAAACGGTACAGTGTGCACGAACTTTTAGTAAATGCTTGTGTAATAGAGACTGGTGTGCAGGATTCAAAGTTGACCCCTAGCAGCTGAGCAATAAAAGACTTCTAGCTCTGACGGAGAGATGTTGTACGGAGTAAAAGTAATGTAAAGAAAATTTTGGGTTTTTAGTGATTTTAGGTAACTATACTTTGAATTACTCGAAACAAATAGAAGCTACAGACTAGTGTTAGGAACCGGTTTTTAATCGATTAATTGGAAGTCTCGAGCGACGATCAGTAGAATCGAGAATCTGAATCGAAAATAGGCTTTTTTTGGATAGGGCGTTAAAACAAGCAACTGTTGAAATAAACGGCCACTGATCCAGCGACATTTGGTTACAGTTGGCAGGGCAATTACACACCGAACACTAGTTTCCAGAGAGCGAGAAAACGGGGAACTTCAAAAACCATTTCATAGCTAAGCTAGATTTTTCAGGAGGCCATCGATTACTGCTCAAGCGGATCATCACTGTTTTTATACGACCTTCCGGAAATTAACGTAAAATAGCGTAACTGAAGAAATTAGTACTGTAGTCATTTTTTTTTTTTTTTTTTGGTATTAGCCTCGTCCACTAACTTTGGAAATAACTGTTACAGTTCTGTTATAATAAAGGGAATTTGGAATATTAATAAACAATTCTGAGACCTTCAGTGTGGTAGTTTGATAGTTGATATGAATGTAAGACTGTTGTCCAGAGTAGTTTCTTTTGGCTGTTACTTTTATTAACCAAGCCGACTTTACCCCATCCATCGATTTGGAAACTCATGCATTGGCTGAAAGGAGATGCAGCACAAGTGACCACCACCCTTACGAAAATCGCGCGCGGAGACCAACCACGTAGACGCATAAAGCGGCTGTACAGTCAGCTCCAAGTCCCACTTCGCCAGCTATGCGAGGACCGCAGAGATGGTAGCAAGACTGTTGAGCAGTTTCTACTTAGAGCAGGGCACAACATTCGGTGGAAACCTCGGGGAAATGTTTCATACAAGTAAATGAGAACGGAGAACAATCGTTTTGATATTACGCAGGAATGTTCCCTGGGTTGTCCCCTACCTGGCTATTACTTTTTTTGACGATTGACAAAAAAGTGACAAAATGGCTTCACTTTTTGTGCCCGTAACGGACACAGGACATATCCTTGGTTTAACCTAACTCGCAGCTGTATTGAGTCCGATTGTGGATTACCAAGTAACGTTTTTGCCGTGACATTTGTGTGTATAGTTTCAATTAGATCCCGAAAGAGCATGCCTAATATACCCTATTTGTAAATCAGACACATTTTTTAATGGGCTGCATATCTTATAATTCGTCGTTAAAGTGCAGAAAAGTTAACTTCTGCACTCTCCTGTCAAATGTTTATTTACGTTGCAGTCCATAAATATCATGTGACCAAGGTTGAATGACCAGAAATTTAAATAAAGGGGTTATAGATTATATAAAATGTATACTCAAATAATTGATCAGTGCTGAATTAAGCATAAAGTTATTACGTACACCCACAATATTTAGCTTTTGTCTTCCAAACTTTTTGAAATATCAGTTCAAAAGTTTTTGATGGATAAGTACAAAATTTATTGTTACTCTTTCACGTGATAAACCATCCTCCATGTATGGAAACAAATACCAATTATTGCGGGAGATTTGTGATTTTTTTCCGTATTCTTTTCTTTTAAAGAAAGCGCTACACAGAAGTTGTATGTCATGACCGTTGTACTGTGAGGGCCTTTAGCAGATGCCAATAAAGACTCTTGGGTCGTTGAATCTCACACAAAATCTCCACAGGGCTGCTTCAAAGCGAACACAGTTGACTTGCTTATCGTTACGTAGCGTAGAATTGAAGCGGTACGCCAAACGCCATCAGCGAGCTGCTTCTTGGAGCTAGGCGTTCGGCGTAATCGCTATAAGTCCCTGCTATATACCGGTAATGATTATACAAGTCAACTACACTCACTGTGAAGTACCGTTGTGGCGATTTTGCTTGTGCGAACCCTCAAGTCTGTGTAACAGAGGGAGACAGTTATGAGTTTTCCCTCAGTCCGTCCCGCCCGGCCGCATGTGATTTGGGATTCATCTCCGAAACTGTAGGTCGGATTGTGTTGAAATTTTACACACGGACAGGGCACATGCTGAAGGTTTCCGGGCTATATCTCCGAAACTATAGTCGGATAGAACACATATGTGCAACGTCATATTTTTATTCGGAGCCAGATGGCAGGCTTTTTTCGATTGTTGGAACTTAGCCTATTTTCGACGTCGTCTAAGGAATAGAACTTCAAAACTATTAATCGGATTGTTTTGAAATCTCACTGTCACACAAATGGATAGAAGACATATTGCAGCGTCGTATTTTTATTCGGTTTTATGATAAATTCTCAAAATGACAGTATTTTGAAATTTTGTACAATTTTCACCGCGTAATGGTTGTATCTCGGAAACTGTTGATCAGATTTTTTTAATTTCACGCGCGGATAAAACACCTTAGCACCGATTTCGTAGGTCATCCGCGCCACATCGGGGATCGTGTCTGTCTGAGGCTCCACTTAGCTTTTGCCAAAGGCCGTCACATAACCTGTAATCCGTCTTTACGGTCTGCACAACAGGCACTAAGAAGGGATAAGTTGAAAAAGTTCTCAGATGCAGGTTCGAAGTATACCAAAATGCTCAGTGTGTGATTCAGAGCAACTTTCGAATTTACCGCTAATTAATGTCTGAAGTTTTGACTGGCCATATAGTCAGTGTGCGCTAGGCCTAATCACAATTACCAGTCAATGTGCGCTGGCCCTCATCACTATAGTCAGCCAGTGTGCGCTAGCCCTCATCACTGTAACTTCTGTTTTACGCTTCCTTTTTTTTCAAAAAGAAAAAAGAAAAAGAATATGGAAATACGACAAATCTCCCACAATACATTTGCTTAAATACAGGGAGCCTGGCTTGTTGCATGAAAAAGTGAAAATATATCTTGTGTTTGTACACCAAACCTTTTGAATTGATATTTCAAAAAGAAAAAATTAAAATATTACGGATGCACAGAACAAATTTATACCAAATTCTGCATTTGTCAGTTATTTGAATGCATATTTTCAGGTAAAAATAGCCCTTTTATTTAAATTGTTGATCACATGACATTTAAAACTCAAAACTTAATCAGTTACTTGATAGCTGAGTGCTGAAGGTGATCGTTCTTCACTTCAACGACGAAATGAACGATATGAAGTCTATTAAAATTGCCCCTGTTTGGCAAAAAAAAAAAAAAAAAAAACGGTACAGTGTGCACGAACTTTTAGTAAATGCTTGTGTAATAGAGACTGGTGTGCAGGATTCAAAGTTGACCCCTAGCAGCTGAGCAATAAAAGACTTCTAGCTCTGACGGAGAGATGTTGTACGGAGTAAAAGTAATGTAAAGAAAATTTTGGGTTTTTAGTGATTTTAGGTAACTATACTTTGAATTACTCGAAACAAATAGAAGCTACAGACTAGTGTTAGGAACCGGTTTTTAATCGATTAATTGGAAGTCTCGAGCGACGATCAGTAGAATCGAGAATCTGAATCGAAAATAGGCTTTTTTTGGATAGGGCGTTAAAACAAGCAACTGTTGAAATAAACGGCCACTGATCCAGCGACATTTGGTTACAGTTGGCAGGGCAATTACACACCGAACACTAGTTTCCAGAGAGCGAGAAAACGGGGAACTTCAAAAACCATTTCATAGCTAAGCTAGATTTTTCAGGAGGCCATCGATTACTGCTCAAGCGGATCATCACTGTTTTTATACGACCTTCCGGAAATTAACGTAAAATAGCGTAACTGAAGAAATTAGTACTGTAGTCATTTTTTTTTTTTTTTTTTGGTATTAGCCTCGTCCACTAACTTTGGAAATAACTGTTACAGTTCTGTTATAATAAAGGGAATTTGGAATATTAATAAACAATTCTGAGACCTTCAGTGTGGTAGTTTGATAGTTGATATGAATGTAAGACTGTTGTCCAGAGTAGTTTCTTTTGGCTGTTACTTTTATTAACCAAGCCGACTTTACCCCATCCATCGATTTGGAAACTCATGCATTGGCTGAAAGGAGATGCAGCACAAGTGACCACCACCCTTACGAAAATCGCGCGCGGAGACCAACCACGTAGACGCATAAAGCGGCTGTACAGTCAGCTCCAAGTCCCACTTCGCCAGCTATGCGAGGACCGCAGAGATGGTAGCAAGACTGTTGAGCAGTTTCTACTTAGAGCAGGGCACAACATTCGGTGGAAACCTCGGGGAAATGTTTCATACAAGTAAATGAGAACGGAGAACAATCGTTTTGATATTACGCAGGAATGTTCCCTGGGTTGTCCCCTACCTGGCTATTACTTTTTTTGACGATTGACAAAAAAGTGACAAAATGGCTTCACTTTTTGTGCCCGTAACGGACACAGGACATATCCTTGGTTTAACCTAACTCGCAGCTGTATTGAGTCCGATTGTGGATTACCAAGTAACGTTTTTGCCGTGACATTTGTGTGTATAGTTTCAATTAGATCCCGAAAGAGCATGCCTAATATACCCTATTTGTAAATCAGACACATTTTTTAATGGGCTGCATATCTTATAATTCGTCGTTAAAGTGCAGAAAAGTTAACTTCTGCACTCTCCTGTCAAATGTTTATTTACGTTGCAGTCCATAAATATCATGTGACCAAGGTTGAATGACCAGAAATTTAAATAAAGGGGTTATAGATTATATAAAATGTATACTCAAATAATTGATCAGTGCTGAATTAAGCATAAAGTTATTACGTACACCCACAATATTTAGCTTTTGTCTTCCAAACTTTTTGAAATATCAGTTCAAAAGTTTTTGATGGATAAGTACAAAATTTATTGTTACTCTTTCACGTGATAAACCATCCTCCATGTATGGAAACAAATACCAATTATTGCGGGAGATTTGTGATTTTTTTCCGTATTCTTTTCTTTTAAAGAAAGCGCTACACAGAAGTTGTATGTCATGACCGTTGTACTGTGAGGGCCTTTAGCAGATGCCAATAAAGACTCTTGGGTCGTTGAATCTCACACAAAATCTCCACAGGGCTGCTTCAAAGCGAACACAGTTGACTTGCTTATCGTTACGTAGCGTAGAATTGAAGCGGTACGCCAAACGCCATCAGCGAGCTGCTTCTTGGAGCTAGGCGTTCGGCGTAATCGCTATAAGTCCCTGCTATATACCGGTAATGATTATACAAGTCAACTACACTCACTGTGAAGTACCGTTGTGGCGATTTTGCTTGTGCGAACCCTCAAGTCTGTGTAACAGAGGGAGACAGTTATGAGTTTTCCCTCAGTCCGTCCCGCCCGGCCGCATGTGATTTGGGATTCATCTCCGAAACTGTAGGTCGGATTGTGTTGAAATTTTACACACGGACAGGGCACATGCTGAAGGTTTCCGGGCTATATCTCCGAAACTATAGTCGGATAGAACACATATGTGCAACGTCATATTTTTATTCGGAGCCAGATGGCAGGCTTTTTTCGATTGTTGGAACTTAGCCTATTTTCGACGTCGTCTAAGGAATAGAACTTCAAAACTATTAATCGGATTGTTTTGAAATCTCACTGTCACACAAATGGATAGAAGACATATTGCAGCGTCGTATTTTTATTCGGTTTTATGATAAATTCTCAAAATGACAGTATTTTGAAATTTTGTACAATTTTCACCGCGTAATGGTTGTATCTCGGAAACTGTTGATCAGATTTTTTTAATTTCACGCGCGGATAAAACACCTTAGCACCGATTTCGTAGGTCATCCGCGCCACATCGGGGATCGTGTCTGTCTGAGGCTCCACTTAGCTTTTGCCAAAGGCCGTCACATAACCTGTAATCCGTCTTTACGGTCTGCACAACAGGCACTAAGAAGGGATAAGTTGAAAAAGTTCTCAGATGCAGGTTCGAAGTATACCAAAATGCTCAGTGTGTGATTCAGAGCAACTTTCGAATTTACCGCTAATTAATGTCTGAAGTTTTGACTGGCCATATAGTCAGTGTGCGCTAGGCCTAATCACAATTACCAGTCAATGTGCGCTGGCCCTCATCACTATAGTCAGCCAGTGTGCGCTAGCCCTCATCACTGTAACTTCTGTTTTACGCTTCCTTTTTTTTCAAAAAGAAAAAAGAAAAAGAATATGGAAATACGACAAATCTCCCACAATACATTTGCTTAAATACAGGGAGCCTGGCTTGTTGCATGAAAAAGTGAAAATATATCTTGTGTTTGTACACCAAACCTTTTGAATTGATATTTCAAAAAGAAAAAATTAAAATATTACGGATGCACAGAACAAATTTATACCAAATTCTGCATTTGTCAGTTATTTGAATGCATATTTTCAGGTAAAAATAGCCCTTTTATTTAAATTGTTGATCACATGACATTTAAAACTCAAAACTTAATCAGTTACTTGATAGCTGAGTGCTGAAGGTGATCGTTCTTCACTTCAACGACGAAATGAACGATATGAAGTCTATTAAAATTGCCCCTGTTTGGCAAAAAAAAAAAAAAAAAAAACGGTACAGTGTGCACGAACTTTTAGTAAATGCTTGTGTAATAGAGACTGGTGTGCAGGATTCAAAGTTGACCCCTAGCAGCTGAGCAATAAAAGACTTCTAGCTCTGACGGAGAGATGTTGTACGGAGTAAAAGTAATGTAAAGAAAATTTTGGGTTTTTAGTGATTTTAGGTAACTATACTTTGAATTACTCGAAACAAATAGAAGCTACAGACTAGTGTTAGGAACCGGTTTTTAATCGATTAATTGGAAGTCTCGAGCGACGATCAGTAGAATCGAGAATCTGAATCGAAAATAGTCTTTTTTTGGATAGGGCGTTAAAACAAGCAACTGTTGAAATAAACAGCCACTGATCCAGCGACATTTGGTTACAGTTGGCAGGGCACTTACATACCGAACACTAGTTTCCAGAGAGCGAGAAAAGGGGAACTTCAAAAACCATTTCATAGCTAAGCTAGATTTTTTCAGGAGGCCATCGATTACTGCTCAAGCGGATCATAACTGCTTTTATGCGACCCTCGGGAAATTAACCGGAAAATAGCGTAACAAAAGAAATTAGTACTGTAGTTATTTTTGGTATTATCTGAGCCTCGTCCACTAACTTTGGAAGTAACTGTTACAGTTCTGTTATAATAAAGGGAATTTGGAATATTAATAAATAATTCTGAGATCTTCAGTGTGGTAGTTTCAAAGTTGATATGAATGTAAGACTGTTGTCCTCCGTAGTTTCTTTTGGTTGTTACTTTTATTAACCAAGCCTACTTTACCCATCCATCGATTTGGAAACTCATGTATTGGCTGAAAGGAGATGCAGCACAAGTGACCACCACCCTTACGAAAATCGCGCGCGGGGACCAACCACGTAGACGCATAAAGCGGGTGTACAGTCAGCTCCGAATCCGACTTCGCCAGCTAGGCGAGGACAGCAGAGATAACAACAAGACTTGGGCAGTTTCTACTTAGAGCAGGGCACAATATTCGGTGGAAACTTGGGGGAAATGTTTCATACAAGTAAATGAGAACTGATTGGCCAAATGACTCTGTAAATAGATGTATCACACAGGAATTCAGTTATGTTTATTTATAAAGTCATTAAATGCCATTGGGTTGAATAAAAGTTCAGTTGAAATATCGTCGTTTTAACCCAGCCGACTTGGTCGGACTGGGTTAATTGTATCACTATAATGTATGTGCGTATGTTAAACTTTTTCTTTAAAATGCTACTCCTCCTACAATTTTGCTCCAATCGTTTTGATATTACGCAGGAATGTTCCCTGGGTTGTCCCCTACCTGGCTATTACTTTTTTGGACGATTGAGGAAAAAGTGACAAAATGGCTTCACTTTTTGTGCCCGTTTGACCCATTTTTAAATGCTACTCATACAGTTTTACTCCAATCGTTTAGATGTTACGCAGGGATGTTCGTCTACCAGGCTATTATTTTTTTTTCGCGGTTCGCCAAAAACTACCGAAATGGCGGAAATTTGAAGTTTTGCCAAAAAACTGGAGTAAATGGTAGTAAATAACTGAATTGTCAAACCATTCATTAGTCTCAGTCCTTTTCAAATAGTTATAAAATTTTAATCGAAAGTTTCTCAGGTGCTTCTCCACCTGGACACTGCTTTTTTTTCGCAAATGACAAAAAATCTCGAAATGATGGAATTTTTAAAATTTTGTAAAAAATGTGTAAATGTCGGTAAATACGTGAATCGTCAAAACCCAACCTCTCCAACATCCCTTTTCGAGTACCTTCACCCGGGAAAACTCGTTTTTTGTATAAAAATTATGAAAACGTTACGTTCAGAAACAAAGTTCTTCATAACAGTATTCGTTTCAGAGTTTTTCTCTCTTTGTTTGGTAACTCGGCTGGGTCATGTCCTTGAACATGCTTGTCTTGGTTGGTCGCAATATCGATGCACATTCTTGTTAAGACCTCTAATAAAATGTTTTACACAAACGAACAATATTCAGGCTGGCAGTAAACCAGCGAGCACTCAATGGTGACTATGATTCTCAAAGTCAGCTGTGAAATTCCACCATTCACAAAGATTTATGTGACCATATAAACGAAAGAACATGACTAAGTATGGCAATCTCCCGTATCACGTAAACAAATAAAAGAACGGTCGGCATTTAAAAGGAGAACTTTGGTCTTAGTGCAGTGAGTGTACTCAGTTTGTTTGTTTATTTATTTATTTTTTTTTTGTAAAAAATATATTACTAGAAAAGTCGATGAAGAATCGATTCTACTTGGGTTCGATTCGCGACGAATCGCTACTTTAGCAGAGTCGTCCTAACACCAACCACTGACACCGACAGACTAAAGTAGAAGTTGTGTTGCTAGGGTGAAACAATACACAAGTTTGAGAAATAAAATCGCGGTGCACACGATGCAGTGGATGTCAGAAAACAAGTTCTCGACGTCAACAGGTAAAGCTCATCAGTGTGACGAGCTTTTCCCTTGTTCCTTGAAAAACACACTCTACTTTCATTATCCCCTCACCCAACCTCGTTGGCGAAGGGATATAGGATTTGGTTAGTCCACACTTGGAAGCACACTTTGAAGCACAAATTTGTGCACGCGATATTTCAGCCGCTATTCAACTCTGGCTTTGATTTTTGCTACAGTGAAAATATATATATTGAAGTTGTGCGACGTCGGATTATGTTTCAATTCGACCAAAAAATGACGAAATGGCGACTTGTTGAAAATAGGCAATGTTTTAATATTTCTGTTGCATATAGTGCAACTTTGTGCACGCGATATCTCAGCCGTTATTCAACCCCGGCTTTTGATTGTTGCTACAGTGAAAATATATATATTAAAGTTGTGCGACGTCGCATTATGTTTCAATTCGACCAAAAAATGACGAAACGGCGACTTGTTGAAAATAGGCAATGTTTTAATATTCCTGTTGCATATAGTGCAACTTTGTGCACGCGATATCTCAGCCGTTATTCCACCCTGGCTTTTGATTGTTGCTACAGTGAAAACATATATATATTGAAGTTGTGCGACGTCGCATTATTTTTCGATTCGACCAAAAAATGACGAAATGGCGACTTGTTGAAAATACGCAATGTTTTAGTATTTCTGTTGCCTGTCTCAGCCGCTACTCAACTCTGGCTTTTGATTGTTGCTCACAGTGAAAATATATATATATTGAAGTTGTGCGACATCGCATTATTTTTCGATTCGACCATAGCTCGTGGCGGAGACATTCATCAGTTTCACTGATACCTTGTTATTGGTTCAGCGAAAACTGGTCAGATATTGGCAAAAACATATAACTTGAAGAAAAACACAACCACTGCCGTTCGTTCCACATATCCGGTCGGTTTGCTTAGCACTGCTGCCCATTTCGTCAAAATTTAATTTTCTTCCTTCACAAAGTAATATCTTGGCTTTCACAGCTGGTCACAGTGTGCACGAACATTTTGGTTTTGCTGACCGTGTAGCCCGCAGTCCAACAAACTACATAACTAACGACACGCATATGAACCTCTGATGCCATTGCATCTGTTGGCAAACAGTTTCGTGTTAGATTTCCATTATACTGTAGCCTGGTGAATTTTCATAACGTGCTTTTCAAACATAAAGTATTGTTTTGCGCGAAACGAAACGGTGCACTTGTATATGTTAGGGGGTATTATTTCAAAATTAGCACTCCACGTTTAGGGGCCGTTTATGAAGTCATGGGTACGCATGGAAACTGTTTTACCCGATAGCCACATGGCTGCACCATAAAGCATCTGCTTTGTCCGATTGCTACAGAGCTGCCGTTTCTACACCAGTATATGACCGCCGTGAATTGTTCTTGGACCTTCATTAGACCTGAAGTTAAATTTTAGAAATGTTATGAGTCCTCCGCCGCCGCGTCGCGGCTTGGGGACTACAGTTTTCGGGTCTGTCTGTTCGTCTGACGAAAGTTTTTTGTTAACACACTCAAGTCTACATGTTTTGATCGATTATCAAAATATTTTACATCATGCAGGTAGTATGGGTCCTTACAAGAGTTGGTATTGTAAATGAGCCAGATCGGCCCAAGGACATTGACCCAGCTGGAAATTTGCACAGTCCTTGAGCACTTGAGTGAGTTTGTTAACACATTCAAGCCTACATTTCTTGATCGATTGGCGAAATATTTTACCTATAGGTAGTGTGGGTGCTAACAAGGGTTAGTATTGTAAATGAGCTAGGCAGACCCAAGAAAATTGACTGCCAGTGTTTCAGTCTGTTTGGTATGATATATTCCTGAATATGATACGAATCGCATAAGGGTTGTAGTCCACCCTAACAAAATCAAATACTCGGATTGTACGCTGGCGGAGCACATAGTCAGTTTCACTGACCTATTTGTTCAATATTAATTTTATCGTTGAGTGCGTATGAAATGGTATATAAATACTGGACGGTGTACAAACAAGTCTCGCATCGATAGGTTTGTCACGCATAGAAATTAAACCGCTAGCGTCTCTAAGACGCTGTTTTCGTAGCAAACACAATACGCCCCCCCCCCTCCCACCCGAGGGGACGTTGACCAGTAGCTGGAAGCGTAACATGACCGTACAGTCTGCGGATCTAAACTAAACCTAATAAATTTTGTTTTTCTGGTCCGGAAAGTTGTCGCTGGGTCAGAGCAAAACTTAAAATTGTTTATGGTATGACCAGAAAGTGAAGAAAGTATATAGAAACAAAACAGTTGCAGCGAATGAAGACAACATGTATTATATATTATAACCGCACCATTTCTTCGAGTTCAGTGTTATTGAGGGCAGGCAGGCACGATCGGGCTCTCGACTCGTGTTTCCAGTTAAACTAACGAATATTCTGGTTACTAGATTGACTGCACCCCCGAAAACTTGAGTGTATTGGTTTCAGTTTCACTACACTCACGGCATTCACAACTCAAAAATGAAACTCAAATTCCTTTCCTGCTACCCTATAACCTATATATTGCCTTTACTTTTGCTATTTCAAGAACTTTCGATTTGAATTCAGTTGAATACTGCTGTTTTTTTTCTCTCTTTTTCTGAACAGATTTTTGTTTGCTCATTTACATAATTTGCACTGAATTTCTCTTGTTACTGTAATTTAAAACTGTGAATTTTCTTGCAAATACCGTATTTATTGGTCTAGTAATAACTCCAGTGACCTGAGTAGCTTCGCTCGCTATCCCACTTATCCCCACCGTTCTTAACAATCCCTGGTGACGTCACTGCGATGACAGTGACATTATTATTGACATTATTATTTGTGATTATTAATAGATGTGTAGTCACGGAACCGGTTTTCTTTTGATATACTACACTTGGAGATTTTCAATCCCTTAGTTTATTGAATACGTGCGATTGGGTAAAGTGTTTCCATATCATTCCTGTTTTCCCTCCGTAACCTTGTCCCGCCAACTCCTCTGAGACGGCTAGGGCTAGGACGACCAACTTCAGCAGAGACATTTTGTAGCATGTCTAATTGGTCCAGTTCATTTTTTTTTTAGAAATTCATCAACATTTTTTGCAAAAATGGACATTGAAATTGTGCAATTGAAGCTTGTTATAAGGCAGGCAAACGTCGTAAAATCCGCATTTTTTTTTATTTGAACTTGACCTTAGAGAACGGTTGACTCTTATCTCGAAAACGGTTAGAGATTCTTTGGGCTTAAAAGACGTTACGTAAGAGGTACCTCTTTGACCTTGACCTCCTGGGTTATGGTCAATGTCAAAAGCGCAACTTGACCATTATCTCGAAAACGGTTAGAGATTTTGAGCTTATTAAAAGATCACATGTAAGAGGCTCTTGGGTGACCTTAACTTCCTCGCTCATGGTCAGTTCTGAATTTTAAAAGTTCAGCTTCAGAATCGTATTTTTTGTGGCCCCAAATATAATTTTCGCTATTCGGTAGCGAAAACGGTCTAGTTTTAGTAAACGGATATTTCAATTCGAAACGACGAATTGCGTGGGGAAACCTTCAAGCGACACTCTTTTTATTCTCGTGCTCTTGGCAGAAAGCACACTCATGACAGGGCAGGCAAGTATCGCGGGCCGAAGTGGCACCTGACAAGTACAAGCAAGTGACGCGGCAAGCGACGCGGGCCGAAGTGGCACCTGACAAGTACAAGCAAGTGACGCGGCAAGTGACGCGGGCCGAAGTGGCACCTGACAACTACAAGTAAGTGTCGTGTCTTTCCAAAATTAAAGCTAAATCCATGTTATCAAATAAAATGAAACTGTGACAGTTAATGGACCAAGCTTGTGTTGTTTTCACGTGGCAGTGGGATGTGTATGGGAAAGGTAAACAACGGCAATAATAGGTCCATTATACACAGGTGTTCAGCAACCGAGGGTGAATGCGTTGTTATAAAACAGATGACCTCTGAGAGATCTATCTGTTATATATAAACACAGAACGGATGAGTATTTTAAAAGTGGGCTCTTATTTTTGATGAGTACTATTTTTTACGGAATCTCCAGTGAGTCTGCGGAGTGAAAAGGTGTTATACACAACCGCCGTAAAGATTGTCCCTTAACCAGAGGTGTTTTTACGAGCCCCTTAACCAGAGGATTGTTTTTACGAGCCCCTTCCGAAACGACCGAAATGTTTGTTTTACATAGGTGAATTTCACAGTGAAAGTTAGAAATTTCGAATTCGAATAAAACAGTATCCCACCGTTCGGGGTGGGGTGGGGAATAAATAAACTGTTGTGTTCACTAACACGTTGCTGTATTATATTCTACTAAGAAAGCTCTTAACTTCTCCTTGTTTTGCGCTTGGGAAGCATGCAGCAGCCATACCATTTTTTTAGTTAATTGACTAAGGCGATGCCACTCTAAACGGGTGCAGCCTGCAGGAACAACCGGTAGCGTTGTTTGTATTTTTCCCACTTGGCATTGAAAATGTCAAATGGGGATGGATTGCCTCTAATTCTTCACCTATTTTTTTTTTTATCTCTTTTTTTTTTTTTTTTTTAAATTTTTTTTTTCTTCTTCCTCCGATTCGGTTTCCGAACATCTCCGACGAGACCGCTGAAGCTAGACCAACCAAACTTGGCACATGTATGGAGGGTCACCTGTGGTGGTGCACCTGATAAAAAGTTTTGACCTTGACCTTACTGGTCAAGGTCAAATCGCGAAAAAGGTCAAACGGTTTTCAGACAATTATTGCAAGTCCGTTGAAGCTAGAACAGCCAAGCTTGGCACATATATAAAGGGCAATGTGATCTGAAGCAACCGATAAAAATTTTTGACCTTGACCTTGACCATGACCTTGAAATCGCGAAAAACGTTATTTAAGAAAAACAATGAGTTATCTCGAAAACGGAAATAGATAGAGCAATTCTGACCTCATTTTCGACCTCCACCCCATATGCGACGATACATATAGCTTCCGGTGTCCTTGACCTCCAGGTCACTTTCGAGCCCCAAACCGGAAGTTGGCCCTTATCTCGAAAACGGTAAGAGATGGAGCAATGTTGACCTTATTTTCGACCGCCACCCCCTATACGACGATACTTAAGGTATAGCTTCCGGTGTTCTTGACCTCCAGGTCACTTTCGAGCCCAAAACCGGAAGTTGGCCTTTATCTCGAAAACGGTGAAAGACAGAGCAATTTTGACCTCATTTTCGACCTCCGCCCCCTATGCGACGGTGCGTACCTCCAGGTAACTTTCGAGCCCCAAACCGGAAGTTGGCCCTTATCTCGAGAACGGTAAGAGATAGAGCAAGCAGTTTCCAGACATCTCCTCCAAGACCGTTGAAGTTAGACCAACCAAACTTGGCACATGAATAGAGGTCATCTGAAGTGGTACACCTGATAAAAATTTTTACCTTGACCTTACCGGTATAGTTGGTACTATTTAGGAGGATATTCTACATTCAGACTTGTGAAAATTGTTAACAAATAGCAATATCATCTACGTTCTATTTTAATTTATCATTCCAAGTGGGATCTAATTCGCTGTGCGAATTTCGGTCTAGTTTTTTTTTTTGCCTGAGTGAACTTCACATGCATTCACTCCTGCCCTTGAGAGCAGTTCCCGGTAACGAGCAGTTTTTCACGGAGTCCTTGGGAAATTCCACGAAACGGTCACTCGTATTCCCAGTGTGCGAAATGAGCGTGAATGTGGAGATGGTCTCGATAAAACTTGAGGTGGCCGGAAAAATTTTATTATCAATTCAAGATTAAATAATTTAACTAAACTAATCAATAATATGCTAAAACACCACCAAAATGTTTTAATTCTCTTTCCTTCTCTCCCGTGTAAAGTCTAGTCATCGACATCAACACTTGAATCGATTTTCTGTTGACAAGGACAGCGTGTTGTCCCTAAGTGCATTCGGTCTAGTCAAAAACGCTATGCCCTGCTGTCCAGGGCCGCGGAATAGAAAGCGAGATAAATGCTGCAAATGAAGAAAATGGCCAGTGTTACATGTGTCATTAAATTCTGTGGTCACACTCAGTTTAGCGGAAACTTGTCGGTTCATTATGTTTAAAATTAGCCACTAAATTTCGAGACGGCCAAGCGGGTCATTTGGGCTAATGATGAGAATGCTGAGCCAATTTGAGATGCCCTCGGGCCATCAGACCACCGTTAGTTTTTGCACACTGTATACCCATTTGGTCCAGTTCTTTGCTCGGGCACTGTGACATGAAAATGTCATAGAAACAAGAAAAGGATACAGAGATGGTTTCAGCATAGGAGGAGGCCACATCTATTTTTCTTAGTCAATTTCCAATATTCTAGGGAGAATATTGGAAATGTGATGAGATATCTAGAAATGCATGTTGAAAACAAAGTAACAGCTTTTCACAAATAGATTTTCTTTTTTTTTCTTAACTTTTTTTCTGCAAAACGAAACCATTGCAATAAACTATTCAGTGAAATAAAAGAAGGATGTATTGGTTTGACCGGGACGCTGTTGTTTACATAACTCACGTGTCGTTACGCAACGGCAAAAAAAAAAAAAAACAACAAAAACAAAAGAATAAAAAGTTGCTAGGTGCACCGGTGATGTGCACACAGTCGGCGTTCGTTCAGAGAACGCCAATATCTGCTGTAAATGCATTAAAAATTAATGACAACAGTGCTCCATTAGGTTTAGGGGTGCCCGTTCTCATGTTTGTTTTTCTGTTTTAGCATAATAATAAATAGAAGTTGTCTTTTTTTGTTATACCATTGTACGCAAGTCAATGCAACTGCAGTGTGCAAAATTAATGGTGGTCCGAGGCCATCTGAACTTGGCTCGGATGTTCTAAGCTTTAATCCAAAAGGCCGGTTGGCCATTTCAGAATCAAGATTTATTAATTTTATTAATTTAGTACAGCATAACTAACCGAAAATATAATTGTCTATTTTCTGCATTTGCAGTACTGTTTTTTCGTGCTTTTATGTCCCGGCGTGACTGGGTCAGGAGGGGCGTAGTGTTTCGACTGGACTGTCGTGCTGTCCTTGTGGGCACGATTTCAGCAAAGCCTGTCAAGGGATTTTGATGAAATTCAGTTTGAGTGCTCATATTCAATAACATCTCGCTGATATCAGTCACCTTGAGAGGTTAGTCAAGGTCTTCGCTGGACATTTCAAGCTTTACTTTTAAGACTTGTGAGAATTGTGTACGTCTTGTGAACAAGATTCCTGTAAAATCAGTGAACGGATTTTAAGGAGTACGTATTCAGGTGGATGACCTCTTGCGCTGATCGGATTTTAAGGTGATGACCTCTTGCGCTGATCGGACTTTGATGGCCTTGAGTTCGTATTGAAGCTTATCGCTGTTCTTTGAGTTTTGACTATCGAATGTGTGGGTCATGTACATTTTGTACATCCACCAAAGCCTCACCCTCGATCGAGATGGTCCGGTGGGTTGTCTCCACAGTCGGGTTCTGTTAAGTGTACAGTTTCGCACACTGACTGGTTGAATATTTGGTAGCAATCACTGAGATCTGTAGCAGTGATACATAGTGACGGATATAGAAGAGGTGTAGTGGAGTGTAGTGGTTTAATACAAGAAAACACACGAGGTAAGGGAAGTTTTGGGTTGCCTGATCTTTTTTTTTTTTGTGGGAGGGAGCATGTTTTGTTTTGCCATTTTTTTCCTATGTTGCCTGATTTTATTTATTTATTTATTTATTTATTTATTTGGGTGGGCGGGGGTTATTTTTTGTAGGTCTGATTAACATTTTCACCAGTTAAATCCTTTTAACACGGACGGAAGAGGACTGATCTTTATTTTTTTTTGGGGGGGGGGGGAGGGGGGGTATGTAGTTTGTAAAGAGATGAGTCCCGCGCTCTCAATCGCTGATTTTCGCACCGATTCTAAAGTTGAAATTAAAGGTGAAAAAAACTGTATTCTGTTTTATGAAACAAGGCGTAAACAAGAAAAAGAGTGTTTCCTGAGCTACGAATCCACGCTAAATATGTTACTTACTCATGATTGTGCCATCAAATTGAAAGCAGGGTCCGCGCTGGGTTCTCAAGAAAGTGAGTCAAAAAAGGAAAGTGTGACTCAGTTTGGTCCAGAAAGACTCGGTGGGTTCCGAAAAAGTGAGTCATTTCGTAAAAAAATGCCCAAAAAGTTGACAAAAACCCCGCCAACGTGAACCCTGTGAAAGGCTGCTTATTATGTGTAAGAGCTGCCCATTTTACGTCATTCCATTGATAACAAAGTAAAAGGTGTGTAAATAATCTCCATATAAACTTCTAAGAATATGTCACTGACTGGAGAAAGGGTTGATAAACATTTGCTGTCTGTTGTTTATACCTTAAAACGTCGTATTCACAAAGGTTAACTTTTGCAGTTAACTGTCCCGGTTAATTCGAACAACTGATTTTTGTCAAGTGGTGCAGTTAACTGGAAGTTAACTGTTTTGTGGGCATTCCCCAATGACGCAACAGGGGCAATCGCCCTGCATCCGCATTTTCCAATGAAGTAAGTGAAATTGCTGTATCAACAGAGCTCGGCTTAAATTTTATGGCTTAGTAAAACTCGTTCAAATCGGTGTTCGAAAAGCAAAATTTGGTCTAAATGAACCCAATTAAATCTGAGTGGCTGGATTAATGTGTTTAAATTTGTTTGCACCGCTGAAAAGAACATAAATTTCTTAAAATATCTTTTCACACTTTACCGAACAACTGATTTTGTTAACCCTCCTCAAAGGGTCTCTTAACTTTTTCAGTTAAAACTGAGTGTTTGTGATACAATTAAGTGACACATAAACGTCATGAATAGCAGGTTAGAAGTTTGGTTTAACTGGTGCAGTTACTTGTTCGATTAGCACGTTCTGTTTTGTGTACCGTTAACCGTTCAGGCACCTTTTGTGAATACGGCGGCAGGCTTTTTGGGGGATTACTGGAAATGAAAAGGTGTCTGTTTTTTATGTAATTGAACGCAAGTCATTGTGACTTTGCGAATTTAATGGTGGTCCGAGGCCATCTAAAATTCGCTTGGGTCATCTAAACTTTGGCTTAGGTTGGCCATTTCAGAATCAAGAATTATTAATTTTACTAATTTATTGCAGCATATCGAACCGAAAATATAATGGACTATTCTAAGTTTTACTTTTAAGACTTGTGAGAATTTTGTACGTCTTGTGAACAAGATTCCTGTAAAATCAGTGAACGGATATTAAGGAGTACGTATTCAGGTGGATGACCTCTTGTGCTGATCGGATTTTAAGGAGTACGTATTCAGGTGGATGACCTCTTGCGCTGATCGGATTTTAAGGAGTACGTATTCAGGTGGATGACCTCTTGCGCTGATCGGATATTAAGGAGTACGTATTCAGGTGATGACCTCTTGCGCTGATCGGATTTTGATGACTTTGAGTTCGTATTCAAGCCTATCGCTGTTCTTTGAGTTTTGACTTCCAATACTGTCGTACGTGTGGGACATGTGCATCTTATCAACGGATCCACCAAAGCCTCACCTTCGATCGAGACAGTACTATAGGCTCTCTCCACCTTCGATCAGTTTTTTCTGATTGTATGCCTAGTGGGCCTCTGTTGATTAAAAAGCGGGCGAGTGCAGCATTTTCGAACACGTACTGCACCGCAGACCTCTGTTATTCCTCGGTTTTCGAACCCGTACTACATCCCCAGATCTCCGTTATTCCTCGCTTTTCGAACCCGTACTGCATCCCCAGACCTCCTTTATTCCGTTTTCGTTTGAAGGAGAGTTATTTCTTAAACGTTCTGACGATGACAGGGCCAAATGAAAACCCACCACCGGTAGCAACTCATACCGCTGCGGCCCAACTAACTAAGCATATGAATGGAGTTAATAATTTGTTATACACTGAACAAATTAAGCCAAAAAGCATCCTTGAAACGAGCCAAATAATGCAAGTTATGCGTCATTCTGTTTGTGCAGAATGTTATTTTGACCTTCAGCGTTCGTGCGTGTGCGGACGTTCGACTTCGGCAAAAAAAAAAAAAAAAAAAAAAAACTGACCTTGAAGTGGGAGGTCCGTACGTGCCTGTAGGATGAATGCAAAAACAAGACTCTGCACATAGAGAATGACGGGTCATAGTTGTGTTTCATCCTATCAGTTCACCTGTATAGTGGCTAACACACTCTCTTGGTAAGCACAGGATCCCCGGTTCGAATTCGGCTGGCAACATTTTAAGCTTTCGAATTGGTTGATCTCTGACCTTTAACGCCTTAACCTTGTGCATTGGAAATGTGGCCGGAACGATGAAATCCAGTTAGGCACCATTCAGACAACGGATTGAGAATCAGCGTGGATTCATAACTGAGAAAACATGCTAAAGACATTGGAAAAATCGTGAACCATCTTTTAAGCATTTTACTGCATCTGCCATGGTGATTATGACCACGGGGATTATGGCTACAATTTGTTGTCCAGGTTTTTTGTTTGCTACGCAAGGCGAATGTTGTTGAAACCCACTCGACATTCAGTGAACGGAAACGCGGAGTCACATGCCCACCGCTTCAGCCCCTCTTCTCACCCCCACACCCCCGGGGTGGCTGAGGCGGGGGTTCGGTTCCTGTCGTCTGCATTGCTTTAGTGAGGTTTTTACGGGCAGCGGTCGCTATGACGCCCCCGCAAAGTGGCCCAATATTTTGCAAATCTTGTCAACAGCGACGATTGTCAGTTATATAGAGATGAGGCAATAACAGCAAGTAATTGCGTGTAGGGGGAAGGGGGGGGGGGGGTTGGGGAGGGAGGGAGTGCAGGCTGCTGTCGTCATGACCTCAAGGAGCAGTGAGAACTATTCCCGTACAGAAAGCAGCGCTCACTGTTTGCATTTGGGATTTCGTCGTAATTGTAGGCGATCTGAGTTTTTATCAGTTTCCAAGGACGACGGATGATATCATATGTGTGTTTGTTTTATGTGCACACTTTGTGATTTATTTAAACACCCAAGTGTTGATTCAATACTTTCACTGCATGAAAGCGGTCTGATCGTTGAAAATGTTATTGAGATGCAGGATATTCATAAATCTTGATAGTGTGAATGTTTCAACATGTGTTTTTATGAATGGCTTAATTTAGTTTATCTTAAAACCGGCCATTATAGTGAGAATGGATAGTTCAGATGGACGCAACGCGACTGGCGGGCATTTTATTATATTATTATTGTTATTTTTTTTCCTTGGGGATGGGGGGGGGCATGAATATGTGTTGTGTTATCTAGGAGTTACCGTCATGTCAGGCAGGCGCAGTCACGTCGGCGGGGGAGGGGGGGGGGGGAGTATTTGCGGCTGTCGAGGCCCTCCCTGATAAAATGGAAATAGCACTTAGGATTCCTGCCGAGATTGTACTGGTGAAGGAGGGGGGGGGGGGATGTCTGGATTTGCAAGTAGCCTGAGATTCTGGTCAAGATGAGGAAGTTTTAAGCAAAAAAAAAAAAAGAAAGGGGGGGGGGGGATGGGGGGAGTTTGCACTCAACATTACTGTAGCGATATGTTCCAATCAGGAAAAAAGTATGTCGACATCGGCCTACCCCGATGGGATCTTACCGGAACACATCGGGATACACCGATTCTTATTTTTTGTCTCCAGGGCCCGGTCCTGCAAAGCTTAACACATCCACTCAGGAGGTGCTTAATAGAAGCAGTGACAGTGAACATAATGAACCTGAGGCCCTTGTATCCAAATCCGAAGAAAAACATTGTCCAGTCGCATCCCGCTTGTCAAAATTGAAATGACACTCTTTTGCTATTTTTTTTGCGTTGTGTCAAGTTTTTTTCCTGGTATGAACAGAATTTAATGGTTTCTTCTGTAAAAAAAAATTGCGTTTCAGATATCGGTGACGTCATCTGAAAAGGCAGCAGAGTCTGTGGAAAGTGAGTGGAGTGTTCAAAACAGGACATAACCAAGATAAGAAAAGTAGTCTTTATGTTATAGAAACAAGAGGAAAACTACTGAGGAAAAATATAGAGAAGGAAAGACGTATTAAGACAATATGGCGAGTGGTGATAAGACCGTGCCATTGACAAGCAAATGCAAGGATTCTGACGCCAGTGCGGATGGACGGAAGGGCAAGGTGGCGACGGATGGAACGTGCGTGGCGGAGGAGATGGTACCGGATGCGCGAGTACTGTACAAGGTGTATGAGGCCCCGCCCACCTACATGACGGTGCTGCTGGGCTTACAGGTGCGTGTCTCGTCTGTCTGTGTGTGCGTGTGAGGGAGGGGAGGGGCGTGATGGATACGTGTGCTGTACAAGGTGTATGAGGCCCCGCCCACCTACATGACGGTGCTGCTGGGCTTACAGGTGCGTGTCTCGTGTGTCTGTGTGTGCGTGTGAGGGAGGGGAGGAGCGTGATGGATACGTGTGCTGTACAAGGTGCACGAGGCCCCGCCCACCTACATGACGGTGCTGCTGGGCTTACAGGTGCGTGTCTCGTGTGTCTGTGTGTGCGTGTGAGGGAGGGGAGGAGCGTGATGGATACGTGTGCTGTACAAGGTGTATGAGGCCCCGCCCACCTACATGACGGTGCTGCTGGGCTTACAGGTGCGTGTCTCGTCTGTCTGTGTGCGTGTGAGGGAGGGGAGGGGCGTGATGGATACGTGTGCTGTACAAGGTGCACGAGGCCCCGCCCACCTACATGACGGTGCTGCTGGGCTTACAGGTGCGTGTCTCGTCTGTCTGTGTGCGTGTGAGGGAGGGGAGGGGCGTGATGCATACGTGTGCTGTACAAGGTGCACGAGGCCCCGCCCACCTACATGACGGTGCTGCTGGGCTTACAGGTGCGTGTCTCGTCTGTCTGTGTGTGCGTGTGAGGGAGGGGAGGAGCGTGATGGATACGTGTGCTGTACAAGGTGTATGAGGCCCCGCCCACCTACGTGACGGTGCTGCTGGGCTTACAGGTGCGTGTCTCGTCTGTCTGTGTGTGCGTGTGAGGGAGGGGAGGGGCGTGATGGATACGTGTGCTGTACAAGGTGTATGAGGCCCCGCCCACCTACGTGACGGTGCTGCTGGGCTTACAGGTGCGTGTCTCGTCTGTCTGTGTGTGCGTGTGAGGGAGGGGAGGAGCGTGATGGATACGTTTGCTGTACAAGGTGTACATGACGGTGCTGCTGGGCTTACAGGTGCGTGTCTCGTGTGTCTGTGTGTGCGTGTGAGGGAGGGGAGGGGCGTGATGGATACGTGTGCTGTACAAGGTGCACGAGGCCCCGCCCACCTACATGACGGTGCTGCTGGGCTTACAGGTGCGTGTCTCCTCTGTCTGTGTGTGCGTGTGAGGGAGGGGAGGGGCGTGATGGATACGTTTGCTGTACAAGGTGCACGAGGCCCCGCCCACCTACATGACGGTGCTGCTGGGCTTACAGGTGCGTGTCTCGTGTGTCTGTGTGTGCGTGTGAGGGAGGGGAGGAGCGTGATGGATACGTGTGCTGTACAAGGTGTATGAGGCCCCGCCCACCTACATGACGGTGCTGCTGGGCTTACAGGTGCGTGTCTCGTCTGTCTGTGTGTGCGTGTGAGGGAGGGGAGGGGCGTGATGGATACGTGTGCTGTACAAGGTGTATGAGGCCCCGCCCACCTACATGACGGTGCTGCTGGGCTTACAGGTGCGTGTCTCGTCTGTCTGTGTGTGCGTGTGAGGGAGGGGAGGGGCGTGATGGATACGTGTGCTGCACAAGGTGCACGAGGCCCCGCCCACCTACATGACGGTGCTGCTGGGCTTACAGGTGCGTGTCTCGTGTGTCTGTGTGTGCGTGTGAGGGAGGGGAGGAGCGTGATGGATACGTGTGCTGTACAAGGTGTATGAGGCCCCGCCCACCTACGTGACGGTGCTGCTGGGCTTACAGGTGCGTGTCTCGTCTGTCTGTGTGTGCGTGTGAGGGAGGGGAGGGGCGTGATGGATACGTGTGCTGCACAAGGTGCACGAGGCCCCGCCCACCTACATGACGGTGCTGCTAGGCTTACAGGTGCGTGTCTCGTGTGTCTGTGTGTGCGTGTGAGGGAGGGGAGGGGCGTGATGGATACGTGTGCTGTACAAGGTGTATGAGGCCCCGCCCACCTACATGACGGTGCTGCTGGGCTTACAGGTGCGTGTCTCGTCTGTCTGTGTGTGCGTGTGAGGGAGGGGAGGGGCGTGATGGATACGTGTGCTGTACAAGGTGTATGAGGCCCCGCCCACCTACATGACGGTGCTGCTGGGCTTACAGGTGCGTGTCTCGTCTGTCTGTGTGTGCGTGTGAGGGAGGGGAGGGGCGTGATGGATACGTGTGCTGTACAAGGTGTATGAGGCCCCGCCCACCTACGTGACGGTGCTGCTGGGCTTACAGGTGCGTGTCTCGTGTGTCTGTGTGTGCGTGTGAGGGAGGGGAGGAGCGTGATGGATACGTGTGCTGCACAAGGTCCATCAGGCCCCGCCCACCAACATGACGGTGCTCCTGGGCTTACAGGTGCGTGTCTCGTCTGTCTGTGTGTGCGTACGTGTGTGCAGGGGGAGAGGCGTGGCGGATACGTGGGTGCCGTGCAACGTTTGCAATGTGTGGTGTTTTGGTGGCGGATGTAAAAAGATGACACACTGCCATGCAGTGCTGCGCAGTATACAACCTTGCTGATGTTTCGTTAAGCATGGGAGGGGGTAGAGGTTGGAAAATGCTACATTCTTGGTATAGTGTTGATGTACAGGTCTAGCTGTGTCATTATGATGAACTTGTTCTCTCAAATGGTCATTGATTAAAATGCATCGATTTTCTCATGAATAATCAACACAGTTTCTTGTTATGCAAAGTACATTTTGCACAGAGAGATGATCAAATCTTCTACTGTGTCGCAAAGAAAACTCCAACCCGATACGGCCGTGACACTTGACACTGCAATGACACCTCATTAATTCGGTTACTGGACACTTCGTGGTGTCAGTACACGCCATTCTGTCCGACCTACGTCTGCAGTGAAATCGTATCGCGTATGACACCCTGTCCTCTAGCTGCATCTCATCCCTTCATTCTCACTCATCATGACACGTCACTCCTTCATTCGTTTGACATGACACGCGTTGTGAACGCTAATAGCAGGGTTGAGATTTCGCGGTCGCCCGGTCGCGCGTGGCGACCAACTTTTTGGAGTTGGTCGCCCGAGTGGCGACTAACTTTTTCGGCCCCAACCCCTGAAAGGGGAGGGGCGTAATGAGTTACCTTCTGTCCGTCTGTCCGTCAACATTTGTTTTATAGCGTTTGTCCGCGCCTGTTCTCCGCAACGATATGGTGTATGATTTTGTTACCATGCACAGTGAAAATATATATATTACAGATGTGCCTTTTCATATTATTGTCGAAATCGACAAAAAAATGACCAAATTAAGACTTGTTAAATTTATGCGTTAACTTAGTATAGAGATAGAGTTTTGTCCGCGACAGTTCTCGAAAGCTATTAGGCACCGGCTGTTGTTACCTTGCATAGTGGAAATATATATATTGCAGATGTGCCTTTTCGTATTATTGTTGAAATCGGCCAAAAATTGACCAAATTAAGACTTGTTAAAACTTGACAAAATTTATGCGTTCACTTAGTATACAGATGGAGTTTTGTCCGCGACAGTTCTCGAAAGCTATTAGGCAGCAGCTGTTGTTACCTTGCATAGTGGAAATATATATATTGCAGATGTGCCTTTTCGTATTATTGTTGAAATCGGCCAAAAATTGACCAAATTAGGACTTGTTAAAACTTGACAAAATTTATGCGTTCACTTAGTATATAGATGGAGATTTGTCCGCGACAGTTCCCGAAAGCTATCAGGCACATGCTTTTGTTACCTTGCATAGTGGAAATATATGTATTGCAGATGTACCTTTTCGTATTATTGTTGAAATCGGCCAAAAATTGACCAAAATAGGACTTGTTAAAACTGGGCAAAATTATGCGTTCACTTAGTATAGAGATTGACTTTTGTCCGCGACAGTTCTCGAAAGCTATTAGGCACATGCTTTTGTTACCTTGCATAGTGGAAATATATATATTGCAGATGTGCCTTTTCGTGTTATTGTTGAAATCGGCCAGAAATTGACCAAATTAAGACTTGTTAAAACTTGACAAAATTTATGCGTTCACTTAGTATACAGATGGAGTTTTTTCCGCGACAGTTCTCGAAAGCTATTAGGCAGCAGCTGTTGTTACCTTGCATAGTGGAAATATATATATTGCAGATGTGCCTTTTCGTATTATTGTTGAAATCGGCCAAAAATTTACCAAATTAGGGCTTGTTAAAACTTGACAAAATTTATGAGTTCACTTAGTATATAGATGGAGTTTTGTCCGCGACAGTTCCCGAAAGCTATTAGGCACATGCTTTTGTTACCTTGCATAGTAGAAAAATATATATTGCAGATGTGCCTTTTCGTATTATTGTTGAAATCGGCCAAAAATTGACCAAAATAGGACTTGCTGAAACTGGGCAAAATTATGCGTTCACTTAGTATAGAGATTGACTTTTGTCCGCGACAGTTCTCGAAAGCTATTAGGCACATGCTTTTGTTACCTTGCGTAGTGGAAATATATATATTGCAGATGTGCCTTTTCGTATTATTGTTGAAATCGGCCAAAAATTGACCAAATTAAGACTTGTTAAAACTTGACAAAATTTATGCGTTCCCTTAGTATAGAGATTGTTTTGTCCGCGAAATTTCTCCAAAGCTATAAAGGCATATGCTTTGCATAGTGGAAATATATATATATTGCAGATGTGCCTTTTCGTATTATTATTGAAATCGGCCAAAAATAGAACAAAATATGAGTTGTTAGAAATTGATAAAATATATGCATTCACTTAGCATACAAATTGAGTTTTGTCCGAGTCAGTTCTCCAAATCTACAAAGGACATTCTTCTGAAGCCCATACAGTTGAAATATATATATATACAGGCACATATTGCAGATGTGCCTTTTCATATTATTGTTGAAATCGGCCAAATATTGATCAGATTAGGACTTGTTAATGTTTTCTAGGCGATTCTGTCTGCGAATTGGGGGGGGGGGGTTGGGGCCATGTGTATTTCCTAAATATTTTCTTGTTTTCTGAGTATTTTCAGGTAAATGCTGTTGATTATTTTAAACACCATTTTTTTGTTGTTTTTTCATGTGAGGCGAGCTAGACAAATTTTGCAAAAATTGCGTCGGGCGACTAATTTTTGTGCCGGACAACTAACTAAGTTGGTCGCCGGGAGGGCGACCAGAAAATTTTACGAAGTCTCAACCCTGAGTAGTGCTTACAGCATGGTGATATGTGCTGGCAGCATTACTTGTACATGTTGGTATGTAATTGCAGCATTACCTCTCCGTGTTGGTGTGTGCTTGCAGCATTACCTGTCCATGTTGGTGTATGATTGCAGCATTACCTGTCCATGTTGGTATGTGATTGCAGCATTACCTATCCATGTTGATATGTGCTTGCAGCATTACCTGTCCATGTTGGTATGTGCTTGCAGGATTACTTGTCCATGTTGATGTGTGCTTGCAGCATTACCTGTCCATGTTGGTATGTGCTTGCAGCATTACCTGTCCATGTTGATGTGTGCTTGCAGCATTACCTGTCCATGTTGGTATGTGCTTGCAGCATTACTTGTACATGTTGGTATATGCTTGCAGCATTACCTGTCCATGTTGGTGTGTGATTGCAGCATTACCTGTCCATGTTGATATGTGATTGCAGCATTACCTGTCCATGTTGGTGTGTGATTGCAGCATTACCTATCCATGTTGTATGTGCTTGCAGCATTACCTGTCCATGTTGGTGTGTGATCGCAGCATTACCTTTCCATGTTGATATGTGATTGCCGCATTACCTTTCCATGTTGGTGTGTGATTGCAGCATTACCTGTCCATGTTGATATGTGATTGCAGCATTACCTGTCCATGTTGATATGTGATTGCAGCATACCTGTCCATCTTGATATGTGCTTGCAGCATTACCTGTCCATGCTGGTATGTGCTTGCAGCATTACGTGTCCATGTTGATGTGTGCTTGCAGCATTACCTGTCCATGTTGGTATGTGCTTGCAGCATTACCTGTCCATGTTGATGTGTGCTTGCAGCATTACCTGTCCATGTTGAGATGTGATTGCAGCATTATCTGTCCATGTTGGTATGTGCTTGCAGCATTACCTGTCCATGTTGGTATGTGCTTGCAACATTACCTGTCCATGTTGGTTTGTGCTTGCAGCATTACCTGTCCATGTTGGTGTGTGCTTGCAGCATTACCTGTCCATGTTGATATGTGATTGCAATATTACCTGTCCATGTTGGTGTGTGATTGCAGCATTACCTTTCCATGTTGATGTGTGCTTGCAGCATTACCTGTCCATGTTGATATGTGATTGCAGCATACCTGTCCATGTTGGTGTGTGATTGCAGCATTACCTGTCCATGTTGGTGTGTGATTGCAGCATTACCTGTCCATGTTGGTATGTGCTTTCAGCATTACCTGTCCATGTTGGTATGTGCTTGCAGCATTACCTGTCCATGTTGGTGTATGATTGCAGCATTACCTGTCCATGTTGGTGTGTGATTGCAGCATTACCTGCCCATGTTGGTGTGTGATTGCAGCATTACCTATCCATGTTGGTATGTGCTTGCAGCATTACTTGTACATGTTGGTATATGCTTGCAGCATTACCTGTCCATGTTGGTGTGTGATTGCAGCATTACCTGTCCATGTTGGTGTGTGATTGCAGCATTACCTGACCATGTTGGTGTGTGCTTGCAGCATCACCTGTCCATGTTGGTATATGCTTGCAGCATTACCTGTCCATGTTGGTATATGCTTGCAGCATTACCTGTCCATGTTGATATGTGATTGCAGCATTACCTGTCCATGTTGGTGTGTGATTGCAGCATTACCTGTCCATGTTGGTATATGCTTGCAGCATTACCTATCCATGTTGGTATGTGATTGCAGCATTACCTGTCCATGTTCTTCGCCACGCTGACGGTGCCCTTCCTCCTGTCCAAGGCCATCTGCATGGATGAAGACAACGTGGGCAAGGCGGAGATCGTGGGCACCCTCTTCACAGCTTCCGGTCTCATCACACTTCTGCAGAATACTTTGGGCTGCAGGTAACCCACCCCCGCATCGTCTGCTGACGTCGTCAATGACGTCATCACAGGGAGATAGCCCTGGTAGAAAAGAAGAAATTAGGACCCCAGTAGGGATACCACTGGGAGAGAGGTCGGGATTTGCAAATCGGGATCCCGATGGAAGTTATCCTTGTAAAAGTTACCGCCATCTTGCTCTCCGGACAGCAGAGGACACCAAAATGTTGAAATTTCGACGAAAACACCGGGAAAACATCGAGATACCGATGAAGGGATGAAGCCTTGTCGAAGGGGGGGGGGGGTGGTGTGAGGGTTCAACCCTTGGCGGTAGCATATCGTTTTCTAAGCTCATCCTGGTGGTAGCCTTGTTCGGGGGGGGGGGGGAGGGTTCAACCCTGTGGCGGTAGCATATGTGGCGGTAGCATA
>OX457027.1:91371613-91653524 GCA_949752745.1 Protula sp. h YS-2021 | reverse complement strand
ACGCCGACCAGAAGTAAAAAATTCTTCCGCACACAAAAGAAGTAGAAATTCTTCCGCGCACACCAGAAGTCTAAATTCTTCCGCGCCCATGGGAAGTGGAAATTCTTCCTCTCCCACCAGAAGTGGAAATTCTTCCGCGCCCACCAGAAGGGGAAATTCCTTCGTTCCCACGAGAAGTGGAAATTCTTCCGCGCCCACCGGAAGTGGAAATTCTTCCGTGCACACCAGAAGTGGGAAATTTTTCCGCGCACGCCAGAAGTCTAAATTCTTCCGCGCACATCGGAATAGATCATGGTCTCGTTGTTGTTTAATACGGCGGATTGGTCTGTTGTGGAACAACCGTTTCGTATCGCCGACCCACTAGGAATACCATGAAAATAGTACTTTTACTGATAGACCAGAACTACTTTTAAATGGCTCATTATGCTGTTTGTCCACAGACACTTGATCATCAGTATTTTGTCAATTAACTACTTATAAATTCTCGCACATGATTGCTCTCTCCATGGGCTACTTGCACACGATTTCTATGTCCACAGTCTACTTACACATCATTGTTCTGCATATCATTGTTTTGTCTGTGTCACTGTAGGCTAGTTGCACAGCGTCATTTTCTCCACAGTCCGTCCGCAGTCCCTTTCACGTGCATAAGAGGTTATTGACATATCCAAAACTGCTGTATATTAGGTCCACACGTTTATCACGCGTACATCGTCGATCTGTCAGCTGTGGAACGTAAACGGTTAGATGGGAATGGCAGTGGATAGTAGTACCGCAACTGTCGAAATTAATACCATTTATTATCGCTCGTAAAAAAAGCGATTAGGAGACCGAAGATAGATAACAGAGCGGATAGCCAACCAAAGATAACGGACAGAGATAAAAAAGCTGAAGACGTATGTGGAAGATGCAGTGATATACTGCGGCTGATCCCTGCGTGACCCGATTGGTCAGCCCATTGAGTCCTCACTTCAGCCATGTTTTGATTGTTGTTTGAGTGATTCGGCTGAGAGGAAAAAACACAACAACATTGTTGGAGTGATGTATTAGCCCGTATCATGGGGGGCTTTGCTGAAATCATAAGTACATGTTTGGAGTGATAAGAATAACCAAGAGCTTGTGTACAAAGCAATGCATGGTCTTACAAACACGCGTGTCCCCTTGAGTGGGCGCATGCGTAATAGTGATCGCCTCCAAGTGAAAATACAAAGGTCAAATTATGTGTATGTACACGTGTGCATATGTGTGGAATGCCATTTTCACATTTATTTGGCAATTATTGATGTCAAGAATTAATGTGTGATCTCAAAAATTAAATTTTTGATATCAAGAATGAATTATTGCTGTTTGTGTTATCTTATTTTGATATCTTTAAATGTATTTTTGGTTTCAAAAAATTATTCTTGATATCGGTTTAGAGATATCAAAAGAAAATGTTTATTGATATTAAACAATGACTTAGTAATCTCTAAAATTGATTTTTAGGGATCAAAAACGAAATATTTGTTAGCAAAATCTCAATTTTGAGCTCGATAATTTATTTTCTATTTATTAATATCAAGATAGCATCATATCAGAATGAGGCTTCTTAAATTTATATTTTGAAATCTGCAAATGATTTTTTGATCTCAAAAGTTAATTTTTTGGATCAAAATATCACCTTATTTTATGTAAAAAAAAACTCAGAAGCAAACATCTGTGAATGAAATAATGGCTGACTTCTTTATACAAAATCTTTCTTTTAATTTTTATTGCACAAAAAAGAAATAATTTTTGAGCCCAAACATTATGCTATTGTTATTGATATCACTAATTCAGTTTTACATCTCCAAAATTTAATTATTGATTCGTTAAATTTTGTATTTAATGTGTGCCTCCCTTAAGATTTTAAAGTTTGTTAAATAGATTTGTTGATATCAAAAATTGATTTTTCCAATCTTTAATACAGTTCTTGATAGCAAAATATAAAGTAATGAGATCTACATTTATTTATTAATATCTTTAATTGTATTTTGACATCAAAAATTAGCATGAAATGTTAAAGTGGCATTCCATACATATGCGCAACATCACTTAATAAAGTGAAGGATGCTCAGTTGTTGGGCTGTTGGACTAAGGCCTTCGTTCAGTGAGGGAATTTTGTTGTAAATAAAAAAGGGAACCTAAAGTAGTGTGATTATTCAGCTAGTCTTTGATTTTTCCTCCTACAGTTTCATTGTTGTTGCGCAGGTTGGTGTCTGCGATGAATAACCCCACAAACGTTACCCTTGTGCCCCGCCCCCCTCCCACCTCCACACCCCTTCCGGGGGAGGGGGGGGGAGGCGATTCTGTGAGTAAACACGACCTGCGCCAATTTCATTTTAAAAAGTGTTAATTTCCATTATGTACTCGCCTTTTCCCTGAAAAAGTTCCAAGTGTTTGGTCTAGTTATCGTTACACGATTGCAGTAGCGTGATTTTTAGCATTGCCAGTACTAACAACTGTATAGATAGTGAAAGGGTTTTTATTTTAATTTTTTTTTACAATTCTCACTTGGGGGAAGACATTTACAAGTGTGCTCTGAGTTTGACTTAAAAACTGGGTAGTTTTCAGATTTGGCACTCAATTTTAAAAATCATACATGGTTACCGTCCCCTGGGACCTGTCTATGAGGTCACCTGCCAACCAGCGCTGTCCACCCCATCCCTGTTCACCCAGTCCCTGCTCCCACCCATCTCCTTTTCTCTGGTCAGCCGCTCCCTATCCACGCCCATGTGCCCACCCCCTGTGCGTCTGGCCATCTCATACAACACCCCCACCCGTGAGCACCTGACCATCCCCCACAGCACCCCCACCCGTGAGCACCTGACCATCCCCCACAGCACCCCCACCCGTGAGCACCTGACCATCCCCCACAACACCCCCACCTGTGTGCATCTGACCATCCCCCACAGCACCCTCACCTGTGTGCATCTGATCATCCCCCACAGCACCCCACCTGTGTGCATCTGACCATCCCCCACAGCACCCCCACCCGTGAGCACCTGACCATCCCCCACAGCACCCCCACCCGTGAGCACCTGACCATCCCCCACAACACCCCCACCTGTGTGCATCTGACCATCCCCCACAGCACCCTCACCTGTGTGCATCTGATCATCCCCCACAGCACCCTCACCTGTGTGCATCTGACCATCCCCCACAGCACCCCCACCCGTGAGCACCTGACCATCCCCCACAACACCCCCACCTGTGTGCATCTGACCATCCCCCACAGCACCCCCACCCGTGAGCACCTGACCATCCCCCACAGCACCCCCACCCGTGAGCACCTGACCATCCCCCACAGCACCCCCACCCGTGAGCACCTGACCATCCCCCACAACACCCCCACCTGTGTGCATCTGACCATCCCCCACAGCACCCTCACCTGTGTGCATCTGATCATCCCCCACAGCACCCCCACCTGTGTGCATCTGACCATCCCCCACAGCACCCCCACCCGTGAGCACCTGACCATCCCCCACAGCACCCCCACCCGTGAGCACCTGACCATCCCCCACAACACCCCCACCTATGTGCATCTGACCATCCCCCACAGCACCCTCACCTGTGTGCATCTGATCATCCCCCACAGCACCCCCACCTGTGTGCATCTGACCATCCCCCACAGCACCCCCACCCGTGAGCACCTGACCATCCCCCACAACACCCCCACCTGTGTGCATCTGACCATCCCCCACAGCACCCCCACCTGTGTGCATCTGACCATCCCCCACAGCACCCCCACCCGTGAGCACCTGACCATCCCCCACAACACCCCCACCTGTGTGCATCTGACCATCCCCCACAGCACCCTCACCTGTGTGCATCTGATCATCCCCCACAGCACCCCCACCTGTGTGCATCTGACCATCCCCCACAGCACCCCCACCCGTGAGCACCTGACCATCCCCCACAACACCCCCACCTGTGTGCATCTGACCATCCCCCACAGCACCCCCACCCGTGAGCACCTGACCATCCCCCACAACACCCCCACCTGTGTGCATCTGACCATCCCCCACAGCACCCCCACCTGTGTGCATCTGACCATCCCCCACAGCACCCCCACCCGTGAGCACCTGACCATCCCCCACAGCACCCCCACCTGTGTGCATCTGACCATCCCCCACAGCACCCCCACCTGTGTGCATCTGACCATCCCCCACAGCACCCCCACCCGTGAGCACCTGACCATCCCCCACAGCACCCCCACCTGTGTGCATCTGACCATCCCCCACAATACCCCCATCCATGAGCATCTGACCATCCCCCCAACCCCCCACCCCCCCACCCGTGAGCATCTGACTATCCTCCACAACACTAGTGACTCTATGTTTCAGGAATGGTTGTCTAACCTGATCGTGGAGTTTGCAGGCGGTCTGGAGGAACAGGGACAGCAGTCTGTATACCAGAGCGTTGACAGCAAGTCGAAGGTGTGTTCCTATCATTATATGTTCCTCTCCACTCGTTACATCTCCTTGCATCATCTACATCTGCCCCAACAACTATTCCCGCTGCGTAACCCACATTTATTTTTTGACAAACTGTCATTGTGTGTTCCTCCACATGTTCCAACGGCTACTTGGTGCGTTCCTTGGTTTATTATAACACCCTGCTATGTTCCGTATTCGATCAATGTAGTGGAACAGGGACACGATGAATGGAATCATCTCCTCGTCGGTTCCTCCATTGTGTTCCTCCAGCCTTACGCTATAGTTCTGCACATGAACTATCAACTCGTTTCAGCGTTCCTTTCCGCATATCCTTCGCTGTCTTCTACCACACATTTCTTCAATATCTCGCTTAGTTCCTCCACGTGTGCTGTCAACTCTTGACTTTGTTCCTCCGTTTGCTTTATCAACACCACACTTAGTTCTTCAGACTCCATCAATTCCTACTAGTGTTAACCTATGTTGTTATCAATTCCTCTGGATTTTCCTCCAAACATTCTGTCAACGCCTTGCAGTGTTCCACCGTTGGTTTTATCAGCACCACGCTTAGTTCTTCACAGACTCCATCAACTCCTGCTGATGTTCCCCCATGTCTTCATCAGTTCCTCAGTGTGTTCCTCCAAACATTCTGCCAATTCCTTGCTGTGTTCCTTCACTGTTCTACGGACTCCTTTGTGTATTGTTCCACGTGTACTGTCACCTCTTATCTCTGCCATCTCTATCTCTTGGTATTACAGGAGTATAACGGGATAGAGGAGTTTATTATATAGTATAATCATTTCAAAAGCAGATTTATACACAATATTCTATTTTACGTAAGCAGAATTTTTATAAATAAAACCGTGTGAAGAAACAAATCACGTGATGTGGATCTATTTCTGTGTTTTGAGTGAGTGACGTAATGTGATTGCAGAGACCGAGCCTGCCGCCTGTGTCAGAGAACACACTGCTGTGAGTACGCCTTCAACGCTCGAAACTCATTGGGGTCAATACTTGCTCCCCCACCCCCCTCCCCCTCCACCCCTGAAGTTTACATTTGCCCTTTCCCTTCCCCGTATCATATTTAGTTAAATTACGCAAGCAATTTTTTGTTGTTTTAAAAGTAAATTAAAATTTGGGGATTCATTTTCAAAAGTTCTGTTTGCTACAGAAGCAGTTAACGAAATTTGTTTTTATAACTTTGTTATAACCCTTGATCAAATATCCCACACCTAATAAGCTTTGGTAGAGATGCTGGATCCAGATTTAGGGGTCCGTGCCCCCCCCCCCCCGCCCCCGCCCGCCCCTCATGGGACTTTTGGTTCGTCTGTTTCAGAACATTGAAGTCGTTGTCACAAGACTTCCAGGACCTCGCTGACCTCTGTCTGTTGGTGCTGCACCTGGAGACGAGAGTCCATTGTTTCTACTATCTCATGCCTCTAGCCAAGCAGGTGGGTGAGGGTGGGGAGGGGGAGGGGGGCACTAGAGGAGGGGGAGGGAGGGGGTGACCTCTGTCTGTTGGTGCTTCACCTGGAGACGAGAGTCCATTGTTTCTACTATCTCATGCCTCTAGCCAAGCAGGTGGGTGAGGGTGGGGAGGGGGAGGGGGCACTAGAGGAGGGGAGGGAGGGGGTGACCTCTGTCTGTTGGTGCTTCACCTGGAGACGAGAGTCCATTGTTTCTACTATCTCATGCCTCTAGCCAAGCAGGTGGGTGAGGGGGGAGGGGTAGGGGGCACTAGAGGAAGGGAGGGAGGGGGTGACCTCTGTCTGTTGGTGCTGCACCTGGAGACGAGAGTCCATTGTTTCTACTATCTCATGCCTCTAGCCAAGCAGGTGGGTGAGGGGGGAGGGGGAGGGGTAGGGGGCACTAGAGGAAGGGAGGGAGGGGGTGACCTCTGTCTGTTGGTGCTGCACCTGGAGACGAGAGTCCATTGTTTCTACTATCTCATGCCTCTAGCCAAGCAGGTAGGTGGAGGTGGGTGGTGGGGGAGGGGGGGGGGCACTAGAGGGGGGGAGGGAGGGGGTGACCTCTGTCTGTTGGCGCTGCACCTGGAGACTCGAGTCCATTGCTTCTACTATCTCATGACTCTAGCCAAGGAGGTGGGTGAGGGGGGGGGGGTGAGGGGGCACTAGAGGAGGGGAGGGAGGGGGTGACCTCTGTCTGTTGGTGCTTCACCTGGAGACGCGAGTCCATTGTTTCTACTATCTCATGCCTCTCGCTAAGCCGGTGGGCGGTGAGGGGGGGGGGGGCAAGAAGGGATGGCGGGGTGGGTGCAGGAGTGGAGACGCGTATGGTGAAGGGGTGAGCGAGGAAGTGAGCAGGTAGGGAGGGTGTCGGTCGTTTTATGCGAGGTCACTTTATGTACTTTCACTTGTATGTGTTGTCGTTTTGTTTCGTAACTTCTGTTTTGTTGATTTATTCCCCACAGGTTGGGAATATATGCGATCGACCGTGTGTCGGTCTGTCGGTCTATCATCAACAGCTTGTTAATACGATAACTTAAAAACTGCTGCAAGGATTTTAATGAAACTTGGTATGTAGCTTCTATGGGAACAAACAAAGGTCGGTGTTGTAAATGGGCCAGGTGCGTCCAAGGCAAATGGACCAGCTGGACTAAGAAATTTTCAGCCCTTGATTGACTATTGATGGCTGTGTTTAACTGATGGGGGGCCTGTGGGGAATATGTGAGCTATGCACACTGCTCTAGTTTATGTGTTGTTGTCGCTTTGTACGTTGTCATTGTGTTACTTCATGTATCTTCACGTACATAAATTTACAAAATAGCAAATAGCAAAATGCTACGCCGCGTGTGTTGTTGACACTTAGAGGAAATCTGACAGTTTCCTTATTCCCATGATATTATGACATACACCGGGCTGCGGTTGGTGGGGGGGGGGGGGGGGGAGGGGGACGGGGTGGGGAGTAGGCGGGGAAGGAATTTACACGTTGAGATCGAAGTGTCGTGTTTCAACAAGACCCTTACTTGACCCTGTCCCTCCCAAGGCCTACTTAATGACTGGAGGCCTTGCCAGCCCTGACACACAACATGACACCAAAACAAACAAAACAAAGCAAGTAAAAGTTTTATTTTAGGTTGTGGTTTGACTTCACAGTAAAAGTGAAAGTGTCTAATTTTTTTTTGTCGATTTCTGTCTTGACTACTACTGCGGTTATTTTGCTTTAATTTGTTATTGCAGTTAAAAGCGCGTATGATACACATTAGCGCGTATCATACACATTAGCGCGTATCATACACATTAGCGCGTATCATACACATTAGCGCGTATCCTACACATTAGCGCGTATCATACACATTAGCTCGTATCATACACATTAGCGCGTATCATACACATTAGCGCGTATCATACACATTAGCGCGTATCATACACATTAGCGCGTCTTTATTTATTTACTTTTTTTTACTTTTTTCGCAATATTTGTTGTGTTGGCAGTCAGCCATGGGAGGGGGGAAGGGGTGCGGGATCTTCATCTCCCGTGTAACGGAGGGACAGAAGATGAGCTTGTCCGTCCGTCTGTCCGCATACGTGTCCGGGCTATATCTCCGAAACTATAAGTAGGATTCTTTTGAAATTTCACGTGCGAATAGAGCTTATATTAAATGTGTGCAACATTGTATTTTTATTCCCATTAATGAAAGAATGTCAAAATGAGAGTATTTTTAAATTTGGTAAAAATTAGCATTCATACAATTTTGTCGGCATAATGGAGCGTCGTGTCCAGGATATATCTCCGAAACTATAGATCTGATTGTTTGGAAATTTTACTCGCGGATAAAACAAGTATGGATTGTGTGCAGTGTCTTGTTTTTATTGGGATTTATGAAATAGTCACAAAATGAATGATTTTTTTTTATTGAAAATCTCACACGATTACATATTGCAGGGGTGTTAGGTCTTTTTTTCATCATGAAAAATGGTAAAAATGACAGTATTTTGAAATTTGGTACAACATCGCGTTTCGATATAATTTTGTCTGCGAAATTGAACGTGTCGTCCAGGCTGTGTCTCCAACACTGTTCTTCTTATATTTTTAAAATGTCACACATCGATAAAACCGACACTGCAGATTGCAAAATATTTTTTTTAAAGATAAAACTCGGCTTTTGTCTAAAATTAAAAATGCAAAATTGTTAGGATTGTGAAAAACGTAATGAAAGCGGCAATATTTGGCACTTTGCAAACCGACGTAACCACCGATTTCATAGGTCATCCGCGCTACACGGGGGATCGTGTCTCTGCCTTAGCACAGATAACATAGGCCACCCACGCCACACGGGGGATCGTGTCTCTGCCTTAGCACCGACTTCATAGGCCATCCGCGCTACACGGGGGATCGTGTCTCTATGAGGCTCTAGTTTATTTTGCTACTTGCCTTGAAGGAAAAAAAGTATCATATTTTTTTTGCTGACAGTCAAACTACAGCGGGGCCATCGACGACATGGATCCGGATAGTAACGTCATCAAGCTCAACAAGGATCTGTCGAGCATTGAGGAGGCGCTGCATCAGAGCCTGCAGCCGCATAAATTCCGGTCAGTGCCGTGCGGGGGGGGGGGGGGGAGCGGAGGGGGGTGAGGATGAGGCAGGAGGGGTCTCTACAACCACTGGGACGCTGCATCAGAGCCTGCAGCCGCATAAATTCCGGTCAGTGCCGGACAGGGGGGCGGGACCGGGGGGAATGAGGCAGGGGGGGTCTCTACAACCACTAGGAGGCGCTGCATCAGAGCCTGCAGCCGCATAAATTCCGGTCAGTGCCGTGCGGGCGGGGGGGGGGGGTGGGGGAAAGGGTGAGACAGAGAGCAGTGTTGCAATGGAATTACTTCTTTAATTTTGAATTTTGAAATACGCCTATTTTAGTGATTAATTGTGTAATGAACATTTTTATTAGATTCAGAGGTTTTATTGTACTAACCAGGTCCAACACTCCTCAAGTGAGGTAAACGTTCTAACACATCGCTAAAGCCTCAAGCCCGAGTAGCCAGGGTAATCTGGAACGAGATCGCGAACTTTGTAATGACGTCATATTCCTCGTTCAGAATTAGAGCGAGACACTTTGCTACGGGTGAATTTGTCGAGACTTGGCCTTGGTCGAGTCATTCGCCCGTATTGCAATCGATGACGTCAGAATGCCGCATGATTTTTAGCACTACAAGTGTGAGCTGCTTTTATGAGACGACTTCCGGTGCAGTGGCTGTTGATTGACAGGTATAGAATGTATCACCGTGTGATTGACATGTGTATCTCTGTGTAACCGTGTGATTGACAGGTAAGGCTGTGTGTCATCATGTCATTAACAGGTATATCATTTGGTCATCTTATTACTGACAGGTATGTTTTCGTTTCATCGCATCCTTGTAGCACTGTGTATTAAATACGTATGCCTCTATGTTATCCTTGATTGGAGGTATGTCTTGGTTTCATCCTATAATTGGCAGTTATATCTTTGTATCACCGTGTGATTGACAGGTATATCTTCGTTCCACCGTATGATTGACAGGTATATCTCTGTGTTATCGTGTGATTGACATGTATATCTCTGTGTTATCGTGTGATTGACATGTATATGTCTGTGTTACCGTGTGATTGACAGGTATGTCTTCGTTTCACCGTATAATTGACAGGTATATCTCTGTGTTACCGTGTGATTGACAGGTATATCTCTGTGTCATCGTGTGATTGACATGTATATGTCTGTGTTACCGTGTGATTGACAGGTATGTCTTCGTTTCACCGTATAATTGACAGGTATATCTCTGTGTTACCGTGTGATTGACAGGTATATCTCTGTGTTATCGTGTGATTGACATGTATATGTCTGTGTTACCGTGTGATTGACAGGTATGTCTTCGTTTCACCGTATAATTGACAGGTATATCTCTGTGTTACCGTGTGATTGACAGGTATATCTCTGTGTTATCGTGTGATTGACATGTATATGTCTGTGTTACCGTGTGATTGACAGGTATGTCTTCGTTTCACCGTATAATTGACAGGTATATCTCCGTGTTACCGTGTGACTGACATGTATATCTCTGTGTTATCGTGTGACTGACATGTATATGTCTGTGTTACCATGTGATTGACAGGTATGTCTTCGTTTCAGCGTGTGATTGACAGGTATATCTCTGTATTACCGTGTGACTGACAGGTATATCTCTGTGTCATCGTGTGATTGACAGGTATGTCTTCGTTCCACTGTATGATTGACAGTTATATCTTTGTATCACCGTGTGATTGACAGGTATGTCTTCGTTCCACTGTATGATTGACAGTTATATCTTTGTATCACCGTGTGATTGACAGGTATATCTCTGCATTACCGTGTGACTGGTAGGTATATCTTTGTGTCACCGTGTGATTGACAGGTACATCTTTGAGGGACTTGGTCACCTGGTTTCTACCATCCTCATCAACAGCACTCAATATTTGAGAAGAATCAACGAAAATGGCATCAAGAAAATGTGAGTCAAAAACAAAATCATTGAGCTACAAAAATAGTATATATAAATCTGGGTGCAATTAAAATGTTAACTGAAAAAAGGTTTCGAATCAGAAAAAAGATTGACGCTGTTTGGACTTCATGACGTGTGTTGTTGACGCTATTTGTGGTGTGTGACGTGTGTTGTTATCCGCCGGGAACCGGACGGATATAGTTTTCATTCTGTCCGTCTGTCCGTCTGTGCAATTTCAGTCTCACGCGCCTACAGCCCGCATTAGTGGGTGGATTGATTTAAGATTTTACCCAGGGGTGCTCCTACGCATCCCGCAGTGCAGTGACCAGGATTCGACGGGATCGGAGCAAAATTGCCAAAATGGCAAAACTTTAAAAAATTGCAGACACTGAATAAGGACTTTGCATAACACACATCAGTCTCACGCGCCTACAGCCCACATTAGTGGGTGGATTGATTTAAGATTTTACCCATGGCTGCTCCTAAGCATCCCGCAGTGCAGTGACCAGGATTCGACGGGATCCGAGCAAAATTGCCAAAATGGCAAAACTTTTAAAAATTGCAGAAACTGAATAAGGACTTTGCATAACACACATCAGTCTCACGCGCCTACAGCCCGCATTAGTGGGTGGATTGATTTAAGATTTTACCCAGGGCTGCTCCTAAGCATCCCGCAGTGCAGTGACCAGGATTCGACCGGATCCGACTAAAATTGTCAAAATGACAAAACTTTAAAAAATGGAAGAAATGAATTAGGAATGAGCATAACACATATCTGTCTCACGCGCCTACAGGCCGCATTAGTGGGTGGATTGATTATCTTCACACCAAATCAACCATGTACCACTGGCTCTACAAACCTCTACTTCACTGACCACAAGGCTGTATGGTGTTCTTTGGAACAGTTGTTCACAGGAACATCATAATCAGGTATACAATTTGCGCGAACCCGGCGGATTCATGGTTCTCGAGCATCTGGTTGACGCTGTCCTGTTGTCTGCGATATGTAGTGTCGACGCTTTCATGGTAAGTATGAAGGTAGTGTTGACCCTCTTATGTTGTCCGTGACATGTAGTGTTGACGATGCTCTGTAGTTTCTGACGTGCGCAGTTGGTGATGTTGCGATTTAGGACATGTAATATTGACGCCATTGTGTGGCCTATGGCGTGTAGTGTTGACTATTATGACATCTGTGGCGTGTAATGTTGATGATATTACGTGGCATATGTCGTGCAATGCTAACGCCATATATTGTGACGTGTTGCGTGCAGTGTTGACGCTATTGTGTGGGCTGTGGCGTGTAATGTTGACGCTGTCGTGTTCCCCGTGACATGTAATGTTGCCACTGTCGTGTGGCCCGTGACGTGTAATGTTGACGCTGTTATGTGGCACTAATGTTGACACTGTCGTACTGTTCACACAGGTGCAGGAACATCTTCGCCATACAGCAGAGCCTGACGAACATCACGATGAGCCGCGAGTGGGATCTCGACCACGCCAGGCAGTACTACGAAATGCTCTACCTCAAATCAGACGTAAGTAGGTCAATTAGGCGCAAGTAGGTCAGTCAGACGTAAGTAGGTCAATCAGACGGAAGTAGGTCAGTCAGACGTAAGTAGGTCAATCAGACGTAAGTAGGTCAATCCGCTTCGTGCAATGTCACACTTCCACAGTCCGGGTTTTGTGTCGCATTGGGTGCTGGTTTTTCATGACATTTAATAACCCTGTATGGGGGATAAAACACACACAAGTAATTATTTTTTCCTGGTCTTAATGCCTGGTTTGCTGTACATGTTTGTTTGCTGTATATATGCTGCTATGGCTTATAGGGCCTGCACTGGAATGGCAAAAACGTGGACCACACAAACACACACTTTCACATGAAAGTTTAAGCGTGTTAAAACGCCCAGCTGCGTGATCAAAATATACTGGAGGTGGATGAAAAAGGAGTTGTTATTTTTGTTGTCACAAATGTTTTTTTTTTTCAGTTAGAATATTTAAAGCAGTTCACAAAAAGCTTCTTCGATGTGTCGTATCCCTCCCAGTTTTAATCGGTTTAATGTGAGATTAGATACGATAAAGAGCCCGAGGTGGCAGGTGGAAGATGTGCCTTTTGTGGCATGTTTCGCTCTGTACAGAGTGCGTGCGACCAGTCTGCGAAATTCATCTGTGATTTAAAATGAATATTTTGCCTTATATATTCTTAAATATCCTTCATTATCGCCCGCGGCGCCTGCAGGAGATGGTGCGCGTCATTAAGGAGAGGTGCCTATGCTTCTCGGAGCTGGAATACGTGCACCTGCTGGAGCTCCATCGCCGGAGCCATCCGCGCACCTTCACAGAGGCTCACCTGCTGGCCGCCATTGACCAGATTAAGGCTTACATCAAGCGTGAAAGCAGGATGTCCATGTAAATAACTTCGCGTGCATGTGCGTGCGAATGCAGGCTGTCCATGGAAATAGTCGCCCGTGCATGTGCGTGCGAATGCAGTCTGTCCATGGAAATAAGCGCATGTGCGTGTGAGTGCAGGCTGTCCATGGAAATAGCCGTCCGTGCATGCGTGTGCGAATGCAGGCTGTCCATGAAAATAGCCGCCCGTGCATGTGTGTGCGAATGCAGGCTGTCTATGGAAATAATCGCCTGCGAATGTTCGTGTGAATGCAGGCTGTCCACGGAAATAACCACCCGTCCATGTGCGTCTGAATGGAGGCTGTCCATGGAAATAACGACCCGTACATGTGTGTGTGTGAATGCGGCCTGTCTCTATAAATAACCGCCTGGACATGTGTATGTGAATGTAGGCTGTCCATGGAAGTAACCACCCTTGCATGTGCATGTGGATGCAGGCTGTCCATGGAAATCACTGTCCATGCATGTGAATGCAGGCTACCATGTAAATAATCGCTTGTGCATGTGAATGCTGACTGTCCATGGAAATAACCGCCCGCGCATGTGCATATTAATGCGAGCTGTCTATGGAAATAACTACCCGGGCCTGAAGTGTGAACACAGGCTCTCTATGGAAATAAGCGCCCATGAACTTGCATGTTTATAAAGACTGTCCATGGAAATAACCACCCGTGCATTTGCACTAGAATGTAAGCCCTCCATAGACATAGACGCCCATGCATGTGCGTGTGAATGCAGGCTGTGCATGGAAATAAGCGCCAATATCTGAAGTGTGAGTGCAGACTGTCCACGCAAAAACCGAACATGCGCGTGAAGTGTGAGTGAAGGTCGTGCTTGTTGAATTTCGTAATTGGGCGGGAAATGTGAATGCAGGATGTCCATGTAAATCCCCGTGATTGCGTTTGAACTGTGAATGCAGGATGTTCATGGAAATAGGTATATGTGCGTGAAATGTGAACTCAGGATGTCCATGTAAATCACCGTGATTGCGCTTGAACTTTGAATGCAGTATGTCCAATAAAATCAGTATATGTGCGCGAAATGTCAACGCAGGATGTCCATGTAAATCATGGTGATTGCGATTGAAGTGTGAATGCAGGATGTCCATGGAAATCACGTACATGTGCGTGAAAATGTGAACATAGAATGTCCATGGAATTTCTCGCGCACGCGCCATAAGCATATATGTGTATTGGGCTTATATTTTTTCATTTATTTATTTATTGATATTTTTGTTGCCAGTTGCTTGCCCATATTGTAGTTATTATAGCGGTCCTTTAGGCAGCCAGCTGGAGATGGGCAGGAGTTCCGGGCCGCGGAGGAGGGGGGGGGGAGGGGGTGGATGTGGTGGTTGTTACTGTATTAGGCGTATTTTTGTTTGTCTCTTGTTTTAAGATTGATTGCATCTTCCGTACATGAGTACACTATTTGGTCTTTTTTCCCCAAGCAGCAACATACATTAGAACATTGTATCATATTAGATAAAATAATTCCTTCAGAGCATTATTTTCAGGAATGCCGATCAATGTTGTTGTGACTAATTTTTACCCAAGTTGTTTAAATTTCTTTTTTTTTTCCAGCGTTTCTGTTGTGATACTAAAAATAAAAAAAAAAAAAAAAAAAAAGATGTGCGCGCTTGGCATTGTGTGACGTATGATACACATATTTACGTGGAGTGATACAGTGCATGGCTCGTGTGGAGGCTGCTAATGTCACAGCGTGACGTCACGTGCTTCTGCTCTCGTGTATTTTATTTGGAAGAGGAGGGAAAATGTGTAGTTTTTGTGACTGCCTAGATTATGTTGCGATCTTGAGAATGTGAATAGACTGAAATATTGATTTTTGGCAAATTTCAGACTCTATGATCCGTGCTTTCAAAAATAAAAAAAATAAATAGCTGAATAAATAAATATTAATAACCCTCTAAAAGTCATAAAACGTAAGAGACATGTAGAGAAGTCTTTTGGTCGTTTTACAGATCAACTCTGTACTACCATTAAAATGTTTTGTTTGAATGAAATGTCGTCACTTCCTGTCTGTTGTAGGAGGTTCTGAAGGTGGTGATGGAGAGAGGGCCGCAGTTCAAGGAGAACGAGTACACGCACCTGCTGTGCCTGGCGCAGCGCAGTGGGCGGGGCGGGAGCGAGGCGGAGCTAGAGAAGCGCCTACAGCGCCTCGAAAATATCCTCAAACAATACGAGTGTTTAGTTTAGGGCACGAAAAATATCTTGATACAGTACGAAAATTTAATTAACTGAAAAAGAAGGGACGAGACAAGGGAATAGATTGTGAGGGACTGTTCAGGTGAATGACTCCGTTAGCAAGTCATATTTAAGGAGTTTTTCAGTTTCTGCGGCGATTTGAGTGAATTCACCACCGTTTCTGTTGTGACATTTGCTGAATGTGAAGAGCATTTTTATCCCCCGCCGCCCTAGCCGGGAAGTAAGAAAATATATATAGTGTAGATGAGCGCGGCGGGGGATGTGCAATCTACGATTGTGTTGTATTGTTTGATACAGGCGTAACTTTGTTTTCTGAACAGTGAAGTGAATCTAGTCAGTGATTGCGAGACAGGAGAGCGTTATATCGTAGCCTGGATTTTATTTAAATATGTTCTTATACTTCTCATAGATAAATGCATCACTGAGTTACCTGACTGGTCGCATCAGTACGTTCTCGGATTGGCCACATAAGAGAGTGACCTGATTGGCCGCATCGGTGCGTACTCCGATTGGCTGGAGCGGGACCTGATTGGTCGCATCGGAACGTGACTTGATTGGTCGCATCGGGGCGTGACCTAATTGGTAACATCGGAGCCTTGCCTGATTGGTCGCATCATTACGTACTCGGATTAGTCGCATCGGTGCGTATTCGGATTGGTCGCGTCGTAGCCTAACTTGATTGGTGGCATCGAAGCGTGACTTGATTGGTCGCATCGGTGCGTACTCCGATTGGTAGCATCGGAGCGTGACCTGATTGGTCGTGTCGGATTGTCACATGACACTACAGTATCCCATTCAGTTGTGGGCTAGCCATTGTAGACTATTATGCATGGAATACATTTGGTTTGTGTTAGTTTTATAAAAGGTAGGGTTATTTTGTATTCGAATCTAAATCTATGTTAAAATAAATTGTCAAAAGCCACAGGAAGAGCAATGGTATGACAGTATTCTGTCACACGAGTGTTGTTTAAAGCAGTCACCCCCTGAGGAGATCTGTCTGTGTTGTAAAAACACAGAAGGGATGGGTATTTTAAAAAGTACTTTCACTTTTCATGAGAACTATTTTCGAAATCCCCAGTGCGGATCTGTGGAGTAAACAGGTGTTAAACCCCGAACCACCGTAGAGGACTGTTGGGCAACAACGGACACGAGAGCAGAAATGAGTTAATTAACGTACTTTATTACCAAGTGCTTTGTTTTCATTGCGACAGATTAGCCTTGTTTTGTTAACTGGTAATATTGGCGTCACCCAATAGAGTGGCTTGTGAAATCGGGTTTTCCCGCCAAAGCGCTTTAGTTTTCTTTATTAACTTGCTTGTGTTTATTTAATGAAAAAATTATATCATTGAGCACGTGATTAAAAGTGATAGGAAATCAAGGCGTTTTTATTTCTTCGTCTTAGACGTTGGATTGATGTGACGACATCACCTGTTGTCCAATCAGAATATCGGAGACAACAGTTTTAGCAAGTCTAATTGTTGGATTGATGTGACGACATCACCTGTTGTCCAATCAGAATATCCGAGACAACAATTTTAGCAAGTATAATTGTTGGATTGATGTGACGACATCACCTGTTGTCCAATCAGAATATCCGAGACAACAGTTTTAGCAAGTCTCATTGTTGGATTGATGTGACGACATCACCTGTTGTCCAAACAGAATATCCGAGACAACCATTTTAGCAAGTCTAATTGCTGGATTGATGTGACGACATCACCTGTTGTCCAATCAGAACATCCGAGACAACAATTTTAGCAAGTCTAATTGCTCGATTGATGTGACGACATCACCTGTTGTCCAATCAGAATATCCGAGACAACAATTTTAGCAAGTGTAATTGTTGGATTGATGTGACGACATCACCTGTTGTCCAATCAGAATATCCGAGACAACAATTTTAGCAAGTCTAATTGCTGGATTGATGTGACGACATCACCTGTTGTCCAATCAGAATATCCGTGACAACAATTTTAGCAAGTACAATTGCTGGATTGATGTGACGACATCACCTGTTGTCCAATCAGAACATCCGAGACAACAATTTTAGCAAGTCTAATTGCTGGATTGATGTGACGACATCACCTGTTGTCCGATCAGGATATCCAAGACAACAATTTTAGCAAGTCTAATTGTTGGATTGATGTGACGACATCACCTGTTGTCCAATCAGAATATCCGAAACAACAATTTTAACAAGTGTAATTGTTGGATTGATGTGACGACATCCCCTCTTGTCCAATCAGAATATCCGAAACAACAATTTTAGCAAGTCTTATTGTTGGATTGATGTGACGACATCACCTGTTGTACAATCAGAATATCCGAGACAACAATTTTAGCAAGTGTAATTGTTGGATTGATGTGAGGACATCACCTGTTGTCCAATCAGAATATCCGAAACAACAATTTTAGCAAGTCTTATTTTTGGATTGATGTGACGACATCACCTGTTGTCCAATCAGAATATCCGAGACAACAATTTTAGCAAGTCTAATTATTGGATTGATGTGACAACATCACCTGTTGTCCAATCAGAATATCCGAGACAACAGTTTTAGCAAGTCTAATTGTTGGAATGATATGACGACATCACCTGTTGTCCAATCAGAATATCCGAAACAACAATTTTAGCAAGTCTTATTGTTGGATTGATGTGACGACATCACCTGTTGTCCAATCAGAATATCCGAGACAACAATTTCAGCAAGTCTTATTGTTGGATTGGTGTGACGACATCACCTGTTGTCCAATCAGAATATCCGAAACAACAACTTCAGCAAGTCTTATTGTTGGATTGATGTGAGGGCATCACCTGTTGTCCAATCAGAATATCCGAAACAACAATTTCAGCAAGTCTTATTTTTGGATTGATGTGACGACATCACCTCTTGTCCAATCAGAATATCCGAAACAACACTTTTAACAAATCTGATTGTTGGATTGATGTGAGGACATCACCTGTTGTCCAATCAGAATATCCGAGACAACAATTTTAGCAAGTCTAATTGTTGGATCGATGTGACGACATCACCTGTTGTCCAATCAGAATATCCGAAACAACAATTTTAGCAAGTCTAATTGTTGGATTGATGTGACGACATCACCCGTTGTCCAATCAGAATATCCGAAACAACAATTTTAGCAAGTCTGTTTGAACAACAACTGATGTTATCATACCAAGCTTTTTTTTTTTTTTTTGGAGCGGGGGGAGGGGTTCGATTTCTGATGATATGTTTAGTGTGCTCTGTTACATTAGAGCAGCCCAAAATAATGCAATGGGTTATTTGACTTTAAAGTTTAAGAATATGTAATCGTTTGACATGATTTTGATCAAATTCAGTGGCTAAACTACTCAATTTCAAAAAAAAAAAAAACTTCGAGTGCGGTAGAATATACACAGACCCATAATAAGGAGTGCAATAGAATACACATACACCGATGCTAAGGAGTGCAATAAAATACACACACACCCAGACTGAGGAATACAATAGAATCTGCGTACACCCACACTAAAGAGTACAACAGAATGTATACAGATAAATCACTTCTAATTTGTAGACCAATCTTGAATCAATTTCATAAAGTTTAATATTGGTAAAATAATAAAAACAGAAACATTACATCTATGTAGGTTTACCCAGTCGGGATACTCGAATAGGCATCACTAATAATTTTCTGCAGTTTCTTTCTGTTTAGTCCCCATCCAGGTCTTCAGCCACGGAGGGGGGCTATAGGTTTGGTTGCTGTCCCTCCGTCCGTCCGCCCAGAATGTCAACAGTCCGTGCATTGCCGGTTGTTACTCCTACCCTGGTTATTATGGATTACCTATCATATGGGAAGGTCAACGTCATCATTTTTTTCCCTGGACCCAATTTCAAGGCCACAATGGCAGCCATCTGGAAGCTTCACTCGAAATTCGTTTACACGATAGAAAAAACTACATTACCAAATTTTAGACAAGGCTTAACTACGGTTTGCTTCCATGCCATGAAATAGTGTTATTAACCCCTCTTCTGGGCTTTAGATATCAGAAAAAGCTATAGGTTTGGTTTCTTTAACAGTTATTTCGCTAACATGCCGCTAAATGTCGTTTTGGGTTGGGGACTGTGGTCTCTGCGATGGCTTGTTTTTCAGTCCCCCTTCCCCCGAGCTTGTAAGATATAGAACAGACTATAGTAGTAGTGCCTATGTCTGAGCTAGACTATTCTATCTGAAGATGCTGGAACCAACAACCTAGGTCTAAGTCTATGTCTAGATGCTTTTCGAATTTCACCAGCTAACGGCTTAGAGGCAAATAAACAACAACTTAAGGTCTGATGTCGGAATCCGACGAGCTCAAGAATTATTTGAAGAGTTTGTAAATATTGTATAAGGGTTTAAATAACTAAAGATAATAGGCTTTTAGGAGTCTAATTATTAATAGTTTACCGAGACAGAAATATTCTTCCTCCTTTGTTTAAAACCTCCAGTTAATCATTGGTACAAATATTAAGTTAACATAATTGCAAAATATAAATAACATCTACACGGTTCTTAAATGTGTTAATTACTCTCCTATTGTTCTAATCTCGTGTCAACTAAACAACACGCCGAGTTTAATACCTTGGCGTAATTATCACCCCGAGATTAAAGTTGACATCTCCCTTTGGGTAAAGGTTTTCTAAAGCATCGTTAGTGTTATTAAGAAAATGGTTGTAGTTAGTTAGGATTAGGCAGAGCTTTTGAACGCAGTATAAAACGTAATGTTTGGAAAAGAAAAAGGGGAGAAAAACCGTCTGCAACTTTTGGATGTAAAACCCCTGAAACTAGAATGTGTGCTCGGTCCGGAATTACTGTTTCAAATCATCGTTGAATCTATTCCAAACTATAGGGTTCTTAAATGGATTATCGCCAAGTACCTTTCATATTGCCCAAAAGAGATCACAAACCCCTATTTGTTTGCAAACAAATTTTGCAGAGCCTAAAAATCAGTACTAAAATTATCATCTTTTTACACAGATGAACTTGGCAATACAGCATCAGCCTCAGTGGTTACAGAGTACAATATTCTGAAAATAAGACTTCCCAATGGGCCATCAATATTCTCTACAAAACAGAGCCCTGCTGCTAGTCACCTAAATCATTACAATTAGCAGTTACAAAAAGTTAACGATTCCATGTTGATACTACTTGAGACTGTACAAACATAGAGCGTTTTAATCAAAGAACTTCTAGAAAAAACATGACGATTCTTTCAAGGCTAGTTTTCTGTTGGATGTCATGTCATGTTGAAATTCAGGCTAACGAGATATCGGATAAAGCGGCCAAGAAGGCGCTAAACAACAACTGTTCCGACTTGCTTATTCGCACGCCATATCCGTATCCAACGACATTGGAATAGATGCAGGAATAACAATCCCATTGTTGGGTGTACTGTCCTCGTAATGCCCGCTGAGGATATGGTTACACAAGAAAAGTACATACATATGCTAGCCATAAACATCTTTTAAAGGGCGAACCTGCTCTAGAATGTGTCGGGTATCAGGGAAGTTATGCAGTGAAACACATTTAATGTACTACTGATCTTCATGATGTCCACCTATTTGTATTTTATCATTTTAGAATATACAGGTTCGTGCTTTATTTTAGCTGTCATACTACTGTTTTCTAGTATTTGAATGTACTGACATAACATAACCCGCCGAGGGTCAACCTTGTCGTTAAACAAATCATACAACCAACTAATTAACTCACTTACCAACTTACTCACTATACAACAGAAAAGATAGGAGTTTATCTCACTTTTTAATTTGCTGCCGAGGAAGCACGAAGTATATATTCCTGCAATAAGTGATGTATCTATCAAACTGACGAAACTTTTATAACACGGCCTTGTAAACACCATCTTTATTTATACAAAGTTATTATTATGATATTATGCACCGAAGCAGAAGGGCTAGATTTGAAACTGTCTTTACAAGGATACTACACAAATGCTCGCTAAGGTTCATGTCACACACGCTTGGCATAAATCTTAACGTCAGAGACGTTCAGTGGAACGTCTTAGGCATAAGCCAATTTGACTCTTGCGAAGGCTTTGCGACCAAGTCCTGCTTTGCTTAACGAAAGCGGGCGACGGGTGACTTAATAGTACAGATGGGTATCTGAGAGGTAACAGGTGTTTATTTCCACTCTCTGGCTATATAAAACATGACTGTGTTAGTTTTATAGCTTTTGAGTATGAAGCTGGTGCAATTTGTATTGAGTTGTGGAATGCTAATGGACTAAATACTGCACAGTCCGTTCACAGGTCATCTACGTGGATCCAAATCCAACACAAAGCACCCAGCCCCATGATCTATTCATGTAATAAATAATGACATTTGGTTTTAAAATAAAGGTAAAAAATATCGATGAAATTGGTTAACTAACTCAGTGTGATGTGACACCCTTTCCGAGACAAGTGGCCTTGTCGTTAATGGTGTACGAGAACTGGTGAGCTTTGACCTCGACTGTCAAGTTCAAGATTTAGGTTTCGCAATTAATCCCTGCTCAAAACGTATATGCAATTAAATTTTTATTATTTTAGCCCTTTTCTAGCCCTTTTTCGTGATAAATATTGAGAAATACACTCATAGTTAAATCCCTACTCAAAACATATTTTGAATTAAAATCTTTTCTAGGCATTTTTCGTGATATATTAGCGTTAATTAGTTTAACCTTAACCTGGTCTTTAAGGTTGACGTCAAAATATCTGCGGTTTCGGCGAGACTTTAATATTGGATTCAGTGCACCAAATTTGAAACTCTGCTGACTAATAGGATGGGTGGAGTTTTCTGGAAACCATCTTAATTTGACCTTAATAGTCAAGGTCAAAATAATTTGCGGATTCTGCGAAACCTTGTCATCCTCTAAGCGTATGCCTAATTTCCTGTTTCTGTGTCAAAGAGCGTAGGAGAAGTTTCTGTAAACCGACAAACGGTAAAATGCAAAGAGAAAAGGATAGAGGGCAGAAACTTTCGGAGTAACTGCGACCTTGTTCCCAATTAGAAGCGAACTTTCCAAGTGTAAATACAAAATTTTCTTAACTGATGTTCTTTAAAAGCGAAAATTTTAACAAGCATTTAATACGGTGCAAGTTGTAAATTATTATCTCAGAGGCTGGGGTCTGCATTTATCTTGTGATCGTGGAATGCTTTTATGGAGCCACGCGTCCGGATACAGCAGACTGAGTTCAGCGTGGAATGACTTATAGTGACAGATATTTGCTATCGGGAATAGAACTTCCTACAGAAGAAACAGACAAGCTCTGGCAGGTAGAAGACGATCTTTTTAAATTGTTCTCTTAACAAGGGAGTAATCTTTTCTAATCCGTGCGATCTTCACCCGAACATTACTCCCTCTTCGAAAACCACGTGATACATCTCTTCGGATTGTTGCCCTCGTTTTTGTTGTTGGTTTTTTGTTGTCTGTCTTTTGAATGTCACTTGTATCCTCACAAATGTGAAAGTTTGAATGTGAAAACTATGGAAATAACAGCATGAGATCAAATAGGCACACACATTATCAATGATCTCCATTCGACAGTTTAACAAATTTCGAGTACTGTTGAGATATATACATAACAATGTGCTACCCTGCTTTCTCAAATTAAAAAGGGTGCAGCAATTTTCCATGAATACGTTTATAATCAAGATCAACGAAATACTACATATATTACTGGGTTTACTGTCTATGCAACTACAACTCGGTTTACACGGCAAAAGATACGATTGCCATCTTTGACGAAGCTGTCATCTATATTGTCAACCACTATGATCAGTGTCTTTACCTGTCCACTAGATGACAACTATGTGTCACTGCTATCCGATGGTGGTTATGCATATGGTAGAATTACCAAAGGAAATAAGGATTTACAACAGCATGAAGGGCCATGCAGACGCTGAACAAGGTTCCACACTTGTTGTGATGACATGTGCGCGAGGTGACAGGCTATGGATAAGGACCGTACGCGGCGTTGACGACAGAACGTATGGGCACAACTACGGGCTTCCAATGTTTTTCTGCTTTCTCGTTAATATAGTATGAAACGCTTCTTTAGTCCATGCTAAATATTATTAAAGACTTTGTGAAACCGCTGAAAAATTAACTAGAAAATTAGGAGGCATTACCAATTTTTTTTAAACGGCTTATTGTTAAAAGACACCTATAGCAAAAGTCATAATTTTATTTCCGATTTTATTTTTTTTCTTCAATTTCAAACTAGCTATAGCATAATGTTAAGGGTGTTTTGCTTTAACGCAATGCACTTAATTTATCAATGCTACCTGCAGAAGGCCTTTTCAACTTTTGCCCACCCACAAAATGTGTAGCTGTCGCACTTTTCGGCTTGTAACTTGTTTCACAACTCGTAAATGCATTTGTGCATAGATGCTTATATTTATCACTTCAGAAGCTGGTTTTAATAAACTGCTACATTCTATGTGTAGTTGTCGCGCTTTTGGGCTTGTCAGTTCTCTCAGCACTCGTAAATGGGTTTGTGTATAATTGTAAAGCATAGATTCAAGCTAAATATTGCGAAGTTTATTTCATGGTGTATTGAAATGCTTTTTTCTTCTAAATATCGCCATTACGCGAGGTGATATTTTACATCCGCACCTTTTGCTTCTTGTTTTAGGAAACGTTTTACAAGCAAGTGTGATCATGTTGGAGACTAACGTAAATTACGGAGATGTTTTACATTATTATCCCATTGGAAAAGTGCCAATGACAAATTCTCATTTCGCATTATGGTAGTTATCTATTATCTATTCAGTATAAAAATTTATGTATTATCTATCACCATAAAATCAGATTAAACAGATGGGGCAGTAATGTCAAAATATTGAAATAGCTGTTCGTGGGTTGTAGAACTGTGTGTTTTGACTGTTTCCAGTATAAGCAACTATCTGTATATTTTTAAGATACATTTTTTCTCAAGAGCTATTCTGTGCTATTTTTTATGTGTAATGCGTTGCCAATCCGATCCCAGGTGTCGCAGAAAGTCACCGGTGAACTTATTGGTAGATGAGCTGTCCTTCGTGAAGCTTTTATATGTCTCGCAAAAATTTTATGAACGTTTATAAATGAAATAAAAATTTAATTTTATTTCTTAATTTCTTGAATATGACAAATTAGTAACGTTATAACTCATTCTGTAAGCACACAATTCCCCTTGTAATCCCGAATAACTTTAAATGTACATTCGTTCGTTTAAAATTCTATTTATCTCACTTTGCGTCGTTGTGATAAGTCTTTTGAATTGTCACTGTTGTATCTTGTCCCATTTTACAATGTAATTGAAGTTTGGGATTGAGGCTTGGGCGTGCTTGAGCCATTTGTACATGGATGAAGTTTATGTTTTCAATTAGGGCACCTGGAGATCCATATCAAAATCCGAGTTGTCAGGGAAGGGTACTTAGGCTGAAATTTTTAGGTTTCTGTGGCGAACAGGGACTACCGTAATTTCATTTCCCAGGTAGTAATTCTATTAGTGATATATATTTCATATAACATCTGAGATAATTTTTTAAAATATTAATTTAGTTGTTATCTCAGAGAGATTTTATACTACTGGATAATCTTCTGATAACAATCCGTCTTTTGCTGGCTCATTGAATAGCGTCCATCAGATACAGCTTTAGGTGGAATCGTACTGACAAGTTTATCCCACAACCAATCAATAAACCATGCAGGCGTTACTGGCGTTAGATAAATAAGTAGTTTTGCTTCCATTCCAATGACGTAACGAGCACGCGGATACCTTCCTAAGAGAGCATGCTCGTATGCGTGCACTACATCACCGTAACGGGAAGGTATGTATGCGTTGTTTTCCTGTCCCTTCTTGATCACTAAAACATATTATCCTTGTACATTTGAGTAAAACAAGTCTTTTATAGATTATGACATTGTCTATATCACAAGGCTACACAGGTTGTTGGCGCAGAATCATAATAAAAACATACAATTTTGTCATTATTACATTTCAGATGTATCGTGAATTTAATGTAATAACTGCGACGAAAATGCTTTAGTAAGGAAACAAGTGAAAAAAATGGTTAGTGTGTTGAAATGATTTGTGGCAACCATTAATTAGAGATGAGTTAACATGATAAAATAATAGTAAACAATTAACCACTTTGCTTACTAGCCTCAAGATAATTCTCGCCATACTCATCCTTTGCCGCCTGGGCAGATTCCTTCCACGCCTGACGCAAACTTCTCTCCAGCGAGATCTTATCAGTCATAGCAGTTTGAGATGGACCTGGCACGATCAAATGTACACTCACATTGTACGGTCTCATCTGCCATCTATCAACAATACAATAGTAATCGGGCGTATGTAATGTTGCCATTTCTACAGATAGCAAGAGGAACAGTTAAGGCCACACCCCTTCATAAGGTCGACGTGAGGTGATACGTGGATCATACACATAACTACAGTGAAACCCCGCTATTAGGGACAAAAAGTGACTGAAGAAATTTGTCCCTAATGGCGGGGTGTCCCTAATTTCGAGGTCATGTTCTATCAGACAACTAAAACTAAAATCTTTGGTTGTTTTTTTACACATTTTTCATCACTAGCTTTGATTATTTTAACTTTATCATATAGCGAAAGTTCGTTCCGTTTTCTTTTCACATCACCGATATTCATACTTAACACCTTCTATAACATTTTAACCGAGTATAGAGACAATGAATTACTTGTTCTTGTATATGAATTTTTAAAGACGAGGCACATATCAATAGGGTTTAGTAGTATAAAGCTTCTCACTTAAGCACACATCTTTTGTAATAAGCCCCATTGTCTTTGCATGCACTGTGTTCAATATAATGTACTCAAAACCCGCAGATAACAATAGCGAAAAAACAAACACTACCGAATAAGAAGCTGATAGGGGTTGTTTACACAACGTACAACATATGGGCAGCAATTCGACTGTCCACAATGGAGGGGTTGTTTTAAATGTGTAACTGTACTTACGGGGGAAAACAGTGTCCCTAATTCTGAATAGAGGGGTGTCCACAATAGAGGGGTCTAGATATAACAGAACTCTATGGCGTTTTAAAACAGATTGGAAAATGCTGTCCATAATTCAGGGGTGTCCATAATAGAGGGGTGTCCATATCCGGGGTTTTACTGTACTAAAATCCGTTGTGACTTATACACAATATGCACAAATACATACATTTAAAATGACATCAGAAGAACATTACCCAACTTGGCACATATCATACACATAACTACTAAAAAAAATCCGTTGTGACTTATACACTATATGCACAAATATATTTAAAATGACATCAGAAGAACACCAACTTGGCACATATTTTAATTGTTTCTTGGCATAATTAGCAAATGAATAAAGAAGAGAAAAAGTTTATTATCACAAAGAAGGAAAGCGTCACTTAAATACAGAATTATTTTGATTCAAATAACCTCAAGGCCAAGACCTTCATGTTGACTCGAAATAATCAACATAAGCTTTGTTACTTGGTCTAGCTGGATTACCAATAACTGCAATGCCTATCTACTTTTCCGCTTCCGGTCAGCATTGAAAATTATTAACATAGGAAAAGGTCAATCAAATTGCATCATTTACCCAAGTGATGTCAAAAATAAATGATATCTCCGTACCTTAAAGAATCAGAGAAGCACTCGATACCGTACTTAGAGATACAGTACGCAGAGGTTTGTGGCCACGCAAATCTTGCTGCCATACTCGAGGTATTCACCTCCACCGTGTGATTTCAGCAAAGGTAGAAATGTCATTGTGACGTCAATACAGCCTAACAAATTCACGCTCAAAACCTGCCAAACAATTTTGACTTATGTAATCATTGTTATATACTGTGAAACCCTTCAAACTAATATCGATGAACGGACAATATAAATGTTTCAATAATAATAGTAATAATAATGATAATAATAATAATGATAATAATAATAATGATCATTGTCTCGTTTACTTGTAATTATTACAAAATACACATAAGACAACCAAAAAGTGGGCGGAATGTAAAGTGTTAACTATCCCTAAGGAACTGTACATGACTTTCGCAATTTGCTATTTCCTTATAAACACCAAGTATAGTTTCAATATTTTACTCACAGAGATTTTAGAATGCAATGGGAAAAATAAAAAATGAACTCTGTGTGTACATATATTGAAATTTCAAATACCTTTTGATAATCAGTTAAATGCAACCATTCTTCGGGAGCAATTTTCCCTACTACTCCTGCATTGTTCAAAATTGCCCACAATCCTGTGTATAGCACGTTCATAGTTGGTTCTCATTCTTATTTAGCTAAAACAATTTGTTGCTGCACACGAATGGAAAACAAAAATACAAAATTCTCACTTTGTCGATGATTATATCCGAACAGTTCTTGTTTTGTATTTAGAAAAACAAATGAATAACAATGATAGAACTACCTTTGCCACGAGGAAGAGAGTGTTTCACCTCCAGGAAAGCATGCTGTATTGTTTCAGTCTTACTGAGATCAATGTGGAGTGTGCGCAGACGGTCAGAGCATTGCTTCCTTAACTCCGTCTCCCCGCTTTCAGTCAAGCATGCGGCAAACACATGACATCCGATGCCATCAAGGCGCTTGGCTACATCATGACCAAAGCCCGTATCGCATCCGGTCACTAATATATATCGGTTCGAAATATGGTAATCTCCATTTCGTACAAAAGTTATCCAGTACCGGAAGAAGCTGCGCAATAACTTCAGGACTATCTAGTAAATTGGGTACCTATGCGCTACCTTTTGAAGGTATAAAGTATCTAATGAGTAGAGAAGACACACGACAATTGTTCTAATTCCCATGCAGTACCACAAGAAGCTATGCAATATTACCTGAGATTATGCGGTACCATCAACAGCTATGCAGTACCCTCTAAGGCTGTACAGTACCTATGAAGGAACAAAAATCTTATTTATCCATTCTTTATTCTTTTTTATAACTGGGGATTTATTGTTTATGACCAATTGTCAATTAATGCCAGAAATGTTGAGTGTTTATGTCTAAATCCGTACTGCCCCGTACATAATATAGTACTTTTTCGACAAATGACATTAGACTTTATTAAACAACTTTTCTAAAATTTTAGAAAAGTGTAGTAACAGCGATACTGATCTATAATTAGTACAAATTTGATTATCACCAGCCTCGAACAGCGGAATTATCTTTGCTATTTTCATTTCATTTGGAAAAACACCATTATGATTAGTAAACGTTGTTTTGGAAATATTTTCTTCCTCAAGCTTTATTACATAGTCTGATAAATTGTTAAGTAAGTCCTTTTGTATATCCAATGATATGTTGACCGGGTTTAGAAGTTTTTCCAGTCTATCAAGTTTTTCAAGTTTTGTTTTGATCTTGCACAGTGAATCAGCGATATTTATATATCAGCCTCTTTAGCCATGGTGTTTTTTGTTAGAGAGCTCGATCTTAATTGTCTATTAGTGTACTACTAATTACTATTTTTATGTTAATTTAACCTTATGCCGAAATTGAACGTCTAAGAAAATATTCCTTTAATGTGTTATTACGAAATTAGGCAGACGTCATAAACAACCATCTGTGCCGCTAATCTTATTTGATCCTTTGAACAAATTTATCCCCAAATGACATCTGGTCATATCGCTTTTTGGGGTTGCTATAATTAAGCCTGTTATTGAGGATAGTTAAATACTTAAGTCGTAATTAGGGTCGTTATCCAATTAGGGTAATTTCAATACCAATAGGGTAAATTCCTTTTATTTTATTCTTTTGTGTTTTTATGATTCTTTGTGGTATTGTTGACGCCTGTTCTCATTGAGAACACTTGAATAACAATAACATCAGTTGAGTTTAATTTATGCTATGTTGTCATTTGATGTATTTTATGGTATAATGAGATGACGCTTAGTCTCGATATATAAAGAGCACGATTTCTCCTGAAAAAATCAGAGTAGGTAGAGAGGAGATCAGATCGAAATAGCAACAAATAAAACAACAAGAAACGCGAAGTACTGCCTTTTATTTAAGGCCACTATCGGCCACCGTACAGTTGAGCAAAAAAGACCATATTATAAATGGTGCCGTGACCGAGGATAACAAAAATAAATAAATAAATAATAATAAAAAAACACCATCAAGAAAATTGCCGGTAGCTGTTCAGTCAGCCAAGCAACCAAGTGGAGGGCCAGCCAAGCAGCCAGGAGCCAGGACAGTCAAGAAGTTAACCAATTGGAGGACAGCCAAGCTGTTGACCTATACCAGGAGGACAGCCAAGCAGTTATAACCAAATTGGAGGACAGCCAAGCAGAAGCAGAAAATGGGAAAAACGACTAAAACGGACGTTCTGTCAGGTTAGTACCGAACTTTCGTACCGTAACCAGCAAAAAGGGTAAATAGGACGCAACTATAGGAGATACAATAGCAGCAAAACCATCACAACAACCTCAAAAATGAAAGAAGAAAAACAATCAGATCATTGAAATTGAGAAATAATAGGTTTTAAATCACAATGAAAAATTTAATTCTTTAAAGTAGGGCAAAAATACGGGTTCTAAAACACAAGAAGGTAAACTATAGTAGGGCAAAATTACGAATCCTTAGTCACAAAATAAATAAAATTAGGACAAAAAAAATAACAAAAATGACAGAAGAAAATCCTGAAAACATACCCCTTCCGGACTCCGTCAATCCCATGCAAATTTTTCAAGATAGCTGTAAATCGCTGCAGCTTGAGTTAAGGGCTCAAGGAGCCGTAAAACAAATTAGGAAATTTGATGGGGAAAATGCACGCAAATTCAGGGAATGGCTTAGGGAGGTAGAAAGAGCTGGGGCTATTGTTGAGGCATCGGACGACCGTTATAAGGCATTTGCCTTACAAACCTGAAAAGGGGCAGCAGCAGATTTTATCGGCAGAATTTTGGCACTAAACCAAGGAATTTCATGGCAAAATTTAAAGCAAGTTTTAACGCACCAATATTCGGACACGGGGGACAGTTTTATTGCCAAGACAAAGTCGATTTCTCAGAGAAAGGGGGAAACAATCCAAAATTTTTCAGAGAGAATTTTCTCTCTTGCTGAGGAAGCGTACACAGGGGAGAACTTAGAAAAACCTTTAATCCAAAATGTTTTGGTGGACGCTCTAATTGAGGGCGTACAAAGTGATGCAATTTCACGGAAATTAATCCGCCATAGACCAAAAAATTAAGATGAGGCGTTGCAAGTAGCCCTAAAGGAACAACAAGACACAAAGTCGTACGAACTTAGGCGCAGGGTCGAAGAACCCATGGAAATTAACCAAGCGCAGGCAGAAAAAATTGACAGATTAGAAAAGTTAACCGAAACAATGACGGATTTAGGATCTAAAATGGCTGATATCCTTGCTTTCCATACTCAAAATGCCAAACCTCAAATGACAAAAACGGGAACCAGTAAAGACAGCAGAAAACCAAAATTCGAGTGGACTCCCGATAACAAACCCATTTGTTTTTACTACAAAAAAATCGGGCATAAACAAACAGAGTGCCGATCAAGAAAATTCAATCAACAAAAGTCTTTAAACTAAATACATCCGATATACACAGAACCGGTATTTCGGAACCAGGCCATGGTTCAGACTCAAATTACACCGACAATGACAACAGAACTAGTGACACAGATAACGAGAGCAAAATTTGTCCTTTAAGTTTTGTGGATTTTAATTGCAAATTTCTTTTGGATACAGGGGCAGATAGAACTCTTTTGGCTAGTGAAATTTACAAAAAATTAGACAAAAAGCAAATTATAAAACAATTTGCACCTCAGGTAAAATTACAGGGAATCACTGGGCACTGTTTAGCGGTTATAAAAACAGCAGTTATAAAAATTCAGTTTTGCAAGAAAGTAATTAGGCACACAGTTCACATTGTGAAAAACTTAAATCACGAAGGAATACTAGGCAGAGACTTTTTGATGAAAAACAAGGCTAAATTAGATTTCGAAAAAAGGACAGTAGCAATAGGAAATCATTTAGTTGTATTGCAAGACAAGACTGAAGACGGGTCGAAAGGGTGCTCAGTAGCTAAGACAAAACAAAAGGGGTTTATTGAACCACGCTCTGTCGCCTTTATAAAGCTTAGTGTCAAGGGATCTATAAAAGGGAACTGTTTAGTCTCACCTTTGGAAAATTCATCCGTTTTATGGGAACAGCCAGGGCTTTATGCCCCGCGTGTGATGGTTAAGGGCAATAAAAATCTTATTATTCCCATCTTCAATGAAACACACAGAAGGTTCAAAATTGGTAAGGGCCAGTCGCTTGCTCTAATTGAGATGGTTCAAGACAAAGACATAACCACCCATCCACAAGGGCATGATTCACAAAAGACGGCAAGCATTAATACAACCAGTCAATTCAATCAAACAAACACCCCTTATTCGTCTCCAAACAATGAAGATGACTTTGACTTAGACGCAGACGACAAAGAATCCTCAAATGCCACAATGTCTCCTGAAATTCAATCAAAATTTGAAAAGCTACTTGCCCAAAACAAAACGTTGTTTGCCAAAAGTGATATAGATTTAGGGAGAACACATCTTACTGAAGTGCCCTTAGAGACAGGTGATAGCGAACCCATTAAACAGCGTCCCTATAGGCTCCCATTTACACAATGGCCCGTACTCGAAAAACACTTAGAAGAATTGTTAGAGGCAGGTATTATCAAACGATCACAATCCCCATGGAGTTCCCCAATCTTGTTTGTACCTAGGAAGGACGGAGGTCACCCTCGCATGTGCGTTGACTATCGGAGGCTTAACAATATGCTTGTACAAAATAGCTATCCGCTCCCAAATATAAATATAGATTTGAAGAGCGGCTACTATCAACTAAAACTTAAGCCGGAAGACACCCCCAAAACAGCTTTTGTATGTCACAAAGGCTTGTTCGAGTTTAACGTTCTTCTATTTGGTCTCAGTTCCGCGCCCTCAGCTTTTCAAGAGGTAATGGTGAAGGTATTAGGCGACGCACTAAATGTCTATGCAATAGCATACCTAGATGACATAATAGTGTTTTCTAAGACCCCAGAAGAGCACATGGAGCATTTAGGTAAGATATTTGAGAAGCTGCAAAATGCAGGGTTTAAGCTCAAGCAATCCAAATGTAAGTTCTTCCAAAGCAAGGTCTCCTACCTAGGACACGTGATCTCAGGTGAAGGCATACAGCCTGACCCCGAAAAGGTAAGCGCAATACAAAAACTACAGCCACCAAAAACAGTCAAGGAGGTTAGGTCGCTCATTGGAATGGCTTCTTATTATCGGTCATTTGTTCCAAATTTCAGTCAAGTGGTAGGTCGAATTATAGATCTCACAAAGAAGAATGCGAGGTTTGTTTGGGACAAAAAGAGGCAAAAGCCTTTTGAAAAGCTTAAGGGGCTATTGTGTTCTGCACCTATTCTTACACATCCTCAAATAGGAAAACCATATAAGCTTTATACCGATGCGTCAAATTATGCAATAGGTGGGGTTCTAGTTCAAGAATTTCCTGAAGGACCGAGGATAATACAATATATTTCCCGTCAACTGTCCAGGGGACAACAAAAGTGGCCCACAATAGAAAAGGAAGCTTATGCAATAATCTTTTCAGTCAATAAATTAAGGCACTTCACAGTTTATACAGACCATAAGCCACTCAAATCTCTTTTCACAGCGGAAATGAAGAATGCTCGAGTGCAGAGATGGGCAGTTATGCTTCAGGAATATGGATGTGATATAGAATATCAAATTGGAAGGACAAATGTCCCAGCCGACTTTCTTTCCCGAATCCAAAACACAAACAAAAATGAAGAACCAACGGTCAACGTCATTGACAATTCAGAATTAAACCCTATTAAATTCAAAAGAAATTTAGAAAACCTATCAGAAAACGAAAATCTGCAAGATGCAACAACAGACGTTTCTGACCCACTTTTAGATCGAATTTCCAAATTACAAAAGAACGATCCCTCAATTTCAGAAATAATTTCAGATTTGGAAAGCAAAACAACTGATAAAATATCCTCTGAATACATATTGCATGATGTTCTCTATCATATAGCGGAACCTGTTCGAAACGACCAAACTTCTAGGCTTCAGCTAGTAATTTCGGAAGAATTGCAGCATGAAATTTTAGAACAAGCCCACTCTTCTGAATTCGGTGGCGGTCACACCGGACAAGATAAAACATACGATAAGCTTAGGCGTAGGTTCTTTTGGAATAACATGTACAGGGACACAGTAATTTTTACAAAGAACTGTGGACTTTGTAGATCAAGACGAATGAGAAAGGCACGCATCCCCATGCAAGACATGCCAATACCGGAACAACCTTTCCAGTTAGTTGGAATAGATACTAGTGGTCCTTTCCCAGAAAGTGCTCAGGGTAACAAATATGTGGTTACCATTATAGATCATTTCAGTGGATGGCCAGAAGTATATCCGGTCCCAGATAAGTCTGCAGAAACTGTAGCCTCTCTTTTGTTAGAAAGATTCATACCTACTCATGCATGCCCTCGGGCAATTTTAAGTGACAACGGAACTGAGTATGTGAACTCTCTGAGTGAGCTATTACTCAGAAGACTGAAAATCGCGCACATCCGGTGCTCGGTGTACCATCCTGCAGGGAATGGTAAAGTCGAACGGTTCCATCGTTTTATGAACGATGTGTTGTCTAAATACGCATATCAAAATCAACACACTTGGGATCAGTACATCCCAGCCGTGTTGATGGCTTATCGCACTGCTGTCAGTGAAACGACTCAGTTTTCTCCCTATTTCTTGGCTTATGGTAGAGACCCAGTACTCCCAATGGATACTCTACTTAATCCTAAATTCAAGTACATGGGGGAGGAATATGTACCTTGTATGTTAGAAAGGCTCCATATAGCATATAAAGACGTCCAAAGACACACCTAAGATGCACGTCAACGAAACAAGGTAAGATTAGGGCAGAAAGCTAACTTACCAAATTTTGATGTGGGGGATGCAGTTTTCTATCTAGAGAAAACATCCAAACCAGGTGAGTCACAAAAACTTGGGCTAAAATGGAAACCTTACTACAGAATCATTTCCCAGACGGGGCCAGTAAATTACTTGATTCGCGATCAAACTACAGGTAAGGAGAGAGTTGTTCATGCACAGTATCTCCAGGCAGTTAATCCAGAACAGGTATGGGACGTACCCAGGGAAAAACTCGAATACGTCGATTTTGATGATCATAACGAATCACGTACTATAGTGCAACCACATCGGCAAGCTAAACTGTTGCATCCTAGAGGAGATGCGCAAACCCAAACAAAGCAATTAGCGGATAGTTCAAGTTACGAACTTCCAAGAAAAAGAAAACGGTTAAATTCTGATTCTTTAGGTGATCAGACAGAGGACTTAATGGATGTTCACGAAACTCCAAGAAACTCAAAAAGGAAATTTGAGGACGATTCAGAAACAGTGACAAAGCGCCTTAGAATAGCGATTTTAAGGGCTCTTACGGAAACTTGGTGAAATGACATATTGTGATACTCACACCTTGTTCGTTAACAGTAAGTTGGCCACTTACGTTAACTTAAGCGGGGGAGGGATAATAAGACATATCACAAGTCTTAACTTGAGCATAACTAGTATCTCAATCACCAAAGGATTTTCATGAAATGATTATAGGAAGAATGACACTTGGCTTATTATCTGTCACAGGAGTTGGATTCTTCCTCCTTCTGTTGGTCATACACGTACACGGACAGCAATTTCTAAATCAGAATTAGATTTTTGTAAACAGGGACCCCTATGCCAAATTAGCGCTCCTCGCTTTAATATTGGATTGTATCCTTCCTGTCTGTTATCTTTATTTTTACGAGATAATTATCTTATTGAACAAAACTGTCAGACACGCATAAGATCTGTTGCGCCATCCCCGATAGTAAAATACCTTTCATTTGGGAAATGGCTTATTTCATCAATTGAACCAATAGAGGTAATAATAGTTTGCGGTCAAGTAGAAAAAGAAAGTCAAACCATCGGGGTAGGGGTAAATATTATTGAGATGCAGGAAGGTTGCTCTGCTAAGTCCAAATTCTTTAATTTGCCAGTTTATGAAACAGGGGAAACTAAGATCGAAGCTAAGTTGCAAATAGAAAGGGAAGTTAGGTTAAATAAATTGGCACCAAATATTTGGAATCGAACCGGAAATTTGTTCAATAATATGAAAAGTTTGGATTCTCTTTTAAACGACAGTCATTCAAAATTGGTAAAGATTTCGGTTGTTCCTTTAATGTATCTTGAATCTATGATGCACTCTTTGAAAAACCCATCCGCAACGACAGTGTTACCGAAAGACAAAAATTATACGAAATGGTTTAAGCTTGCTATTTATGTATGTGTAGGTGTTGTTGTGACAACCTTGCTGCTGTTTTTTTTATACAAGTGTGTGCTCGCGAGAACCTTTAACCGTAATAGAAATTTAAATGTAAATGCTGGTTACGAAGTTGCATCCCGCAATGAGCCTTCTTTGATGGAACCTCTGCGTTCTACCAAGAAGAGCTGTGAGAGTTCGGTACAGACCGTTATGACTGGACCAAAAGACAGATCAAGGAATGAACCAATAGTTCGGCTCGTTCGGCCTAGTGACATTTAAGTCAACAACTGTTATGGAATGAATGTACATATTAAATTAGCTTGTATACATAGTACAAAGAATTATATGTCGCTATAAAGTCGTTCTTGCTTGTAATGCATGTAAATACAGATGCAGAGATTAACGTGTTTAATTTTATAGTTTTTAAAGATATTTAATTATATATAGATATGGTGTCTCTTTGTAATTAACTTGTAGGTAGTCGTCATACAAATGTTTAAAGATATTTGCGTCTGAAAGACTTGTCACTTACCTTAATCAGTCGGTATTAATTCTTAGCTATTTTTCTATTGATCAAGAAAAATTAGTGCTGATGCGTGATATATATGTATACCGTACTAGGTTAAATTAACTTATTCACAAGCCATCTTGTAAATAACTTGTGAATTTAGGAAGGGAGGATTTGTAATAAAGCTCTTCTTACTATTTTATGTTAATTTAACCTTATGCCGAAATTGAACGTCTAAGAAAATATTCCTTTAATATGTTATTACGAAATTAGGCAGACGTCATAAATAACCATCTGTGCCGCTAATCTTATTTGATCGTTTGAACAAATTCATCCCCAAATGACATCTGGTCATATCGCTTTTTGGGGTTGCTATAATTAAGCCTGTTATTGAGGATAGTTAAATACTTAAGTCGTAATTAGGGTCGTTATCCAATTAGGGTAATTTCAATACCAATAGGGTAAATTCCTTTTATTTTATTCTTTTGTGTTTTTATGATTCTTTGTGGTATTGTTGACGCCTGTTCTCATTGAGAACACTTGAATAACAATAACATCAGTTGAGTTTAATTTATGCTATGTTGTCATTTGATGTATTTTATGGTATAATGAGATGACGCTTAGTCTCGATATATAAAGAGCACGATTTCTCCTGAAAAAATCAGAGTAGGTCGAGAGGAGATCAGATCGAAATAGCCACAAATAAAACAACAAGAAACGCGAAGTACTGCCTTTTATTTAGGCCACTATCGGCCACCGTACAGTTGAGCAAAAAAGGCCATATTATATTAGGCGTGCTTCATCTGAACACAGGTTTTAACCTTTCTTTATAAAATCTTAACGAGGTGTACTACCTGGCAAGTCTGGTAAGGTTTTCTCACATCCATTATACAATGTCAAGTCTTTTATTATCGCTCATATTTTGTACTAAGTTCACATGTCATACGCTTGTAGAGATTCAGGAGATTCAATCTGTTTATTTCTTAACACACAAAATTTAGCATGACACTTTCCAATGATGTTGTTAGCAGTTTAAAGTCCAAAAATTTTTGTTTGTTTGTCAAAAAACGCTATTTGCATAATATTGTGACCATACAAAGGGTAACATTTTTGGCACAGTGCATAGACTTTTTAATACATTGTTTTCTTGCCCTTTGCTTCATTTTAGTTCCAAGAAACAAAGAACCGTCCCAATAAGTAACAACACAGAGCGGAGTATTAATTCCACAAGTTAAGCAAATGGTGTAAAATAAAATTATGAACACTAAAAGTCATGTTTCATTGTCTTGAAAGTGAAAACGGTTAAGACATGATGAAAAATAATTTGAGAAATCCTAGGTGAAACAATTTTGCAGAAAATAGTAAACAAGGAAATTTTGCATACATGGACTAATGCTTCAAATTTCAAGCAATTAAATATTGATGACAATCGAGGACTACATAAAATTGAGAAAACTGACTAAAGTGTCCGTGGACATTGTGCTCAGTCATAAAAGCGCAGACATTAAATAATAAAATATAAACTGACCAATTTGACAACATTTAGATTTGGTAGAAGGCCTCGAGGCCAAAATTGCTATTAAAGTAATTAAACTGTGGAACAAACAGCATTGTTTCCGTTTTATTAAACGCAATCTGCTTATTTAGCCAGTTTGTGTCGAACCGATAACAAAACTCCACTGAAGTTCTACTGAGGATATAGAAAAGTCGGCTTTTTTGTTTATTATTGCAGTAGAGGTAGGTACCCTTGCAATAAAAAATATTAAACGAATAACAATTAATAACTCTTAGTCTAAAATAAGTGTCCTAGCGGATGATACGACTCTACTGTTGGAGGATATTTTATCTCTCAGAAATGTACTAAATGTGGTCACTCTTTTTATTTAGTTTCTGGATTAAAGATCAACGTAGATAAGTCAGAAGTTTTACAAATAGGAACCATCAACATTAAATATTCAAAGTAGAAGCCTTTTAGGTTAAAATGGGTAGAAGATGATGTGGTATCACTCGGGGTAAGATACTTTAATGATGTAGATTTTACCGTTGAAACTAACTTAAAGGACAAACTGTTAGACTTTAAAAGCTGTTTAAGGAGTTGGACAAAATTCAATTTAACACTAACTGGAAAAATAACAATAATAAAAAGTCTAGCCATCCCAAGAATATTATATGTAACTAATACTATGTGGATTTCTCTATGGTTTGCAAATAAAATCCAGAAATCTATTTTGAATTTTATGTGGGAAGATAAACCTCCTCGTGTCCAACATCTTGTAATTATACAAGATTACACGCAGGGGGGATTATGACACTTGGATTATTACTCTTTTATAAAATCAAAAAAGATCATGTGGATTAAAAGAATGTTAGAAAATAGAAATTCGCTAAGCTTTGCCTTCTTGTTCGAATACCTTCCTAATATGGACTTTGCAGATATACTTTCTCTAACAATGGACCCCCAAAAGGCTTCATATAGGAACATCTAGGTTTTATCAGGAAATGTTTTATCATTGGTTTTCTATAAAATGCGAACCGAAAACATATTGTGATATACTGAAACAGCACATTTGGTATAGCAAATATATTCTTGAGCAAAACTCCGCTATCTTCAGCAGTGAATTATACCAAACAAACATTAAATATATTGGCGATATTCTTAATAAAAATAGCTTAAACATATTAAAACTTAATAGTTTAATAGCTGCAATCCCTAAAGCCAGGAAGCAAGTAATTCACTTAAATGTTCAAAGTACATATGAAAAGTGGAGAAACAATACCGTCACTCTAAAAACATTTTATGAATCACCAGTACTTATAATGAATTCTAAAAATACATATTTCAGCTTTATACGAGAGCTTTACGTAGTTTTTCCCTGTGTGGAACGATGGCAAATTGACGGAATACACTTCAACATGGAAGACTATAATCAGATATTCATTAAAACTAAATATCTTACCAGAGTAGTTAGGGATAGTATGCTCAACTATAAAATCATCCACAAACGTTATGCCTCTAAATATGTTGTTTCAAAATATGACAGCTCAGTTAATCCGATGTGTAACAACTGTAAAACAAAAAATGATATCATTCATGTGTTGATACATTGGCCAAATGTAAAATTATATTGGACTCTATCGGAAAATTTTAAGTACTCCGCGTTTCCCATTAAAGGGAAATTATTTCGGAATCTTTCGCATTTGGTTAGAAAAGGGGTGTTATTACAAAATCAGCAGTCCTCCTTTAGGGTAGTTTTAGCAAGTCATGGACACACATGGTAACCAAAATGGTAATAAAAAACCATTTTAATCTAAATGAATTTGCCTTTGACGCAAGGAAAAAGATGCTTGGATTGGTAAAAAGTAATTGCATTGAAAAAGACAATGATTATGTCTTGCTACAGGCACGTATGTTCATACATAGATTCCATTGTAAAAATGGGGAAATATCTTTTACCGAATTTTTAATATTTCTTAAAATAGACTGAAAATTAAAAAAAACTATAAAGAAAAAGGAAACAAGAGTGACCGATACTTTAAAAAAATTGATTTCTTGTTATGAACAATGAAATGCGTGAATATTTTATGGCTGTTAGAACAAAATTTTCTCAGTACATGATTATTTTATCAGCAACAACAAAAAATGTCATTTACAATAATTATCAGTACCTATCAGTTTTGATCGAGTATTGTTAAATATGTACCGGTTATATCTGAAATGACAATTTAAAAAAGAAAAGAGGAAACAGAAAAAAGAAAGAAAGAGCTTTTATATACTGAAGATTTCGTATAATTTTGTTGAAGATTACTTGGGAAACATGCCTGCCAAATCAAAAAAAAAAAAAAAACAAATTGGACCAGGAATTTTGAAACTGTAGAATGCTGAAAAAATGCTTATACACGTGCACACACACGCGTAAACTCCGCACTAACACACAACGGACGACAGATGCCAACACATTGACAATGAGTTATACTAATTTTCTTTACACAAGACGCTTAAAGTAAAGAAACATGATTAATGATAACAGAAAAATAGAAATATCATAACAAAATATTTATAAATGTCAATACTAATTTCCCTGAAACAAGCATAGAACAGATAGATCGTAATACGTACTGCAGTTAGAGTTATGCTTCAGACCTACCTCTTCTATAGATGAGGTTCTATCCTACTCTATTTCTTTATTATTTAGGTTTTTATTTTAATTTGAAAGCAATTTTATACATATTCATGGCTTATCGAATGACAATGAATGCTAGTACCAGTTTTAAGTCTAGCAAGCTGTTTGCATTTATAATGATTCAATTCCACATAGGTCCGGTTTATAAGCAGACAAATATTTATCACGTTTTGCTCCCTTTCCCCTGCTTGTCATAGGAAGTATCCTAACAGTAAGCGTTTGAAAAGAACCAAAATAGGCTAACAGAAACAAAGGCGAATAACATAATACAATACACCTGCCACAAAGTACAACGTGTGTCCATAGACTATAAAATACTTTATTTATGAGACCACATAAATCCTGTGCCTGACATGTGTGCGTCACATTCGTCATTTGTGGACGAGTCAGTGAACTCTGCAAGTGTGCATCTAAGCGCCAGATCTACGTTAAAAAGAAGTTGTGTGGCAGGCTCTCAAGTCCATCAACAAAAGTAACTTTGTGCTTCCAAGCTTTCAAACAGTCGGCCTTGTCTTATATCAGGTAACAATTTGGAAGTCTCTTTATAGTGTTTCAATTCTTTCATTTTGTGAATAAAGTTTTGGTTAGACATGTTGTCACAAAAGCAGCAGTTTGGAAGATGTAACATGTAAAACGGCGTTCTAAAACAAATGAGACACAACATTTAAAACAGCAGAATATACTCAACACCTAAAACGGCCTTCGTAAAGAGAAACAGATCTGGAATGATAATCCCAAAGTTGTTTGTTAGAATCCACCCCGCTGTGGATAAGGAGATTTTATTTGAGACCTCTTACTCAAGCTTCAGGAAAAGAAATGGATTAGCATTAAAACCCATTAATTTACAAAACGATGTTATGAATCAGCCGAGTTTCTTATTTTTCTGTTACACATACCTTTTTGCATTAAATACGGCAGACATTTTTGTGTGAAACTGTCTGAAATAATCATTTTGTTTGTAAGGATAATAACTGGATTGCTGGAGTATTTCTTCATGTTCGACATTTTATATCTAAATATTAAATTAAAAATAAATGAAATTACAGATATCAACATAATAACGACAGGTAAATTAATTTTAGAAAGGGACTCGTTTCCTGGGAGGGAACGGGACGACTTGGTATGAAAAGTATTACCATGCGTGTCTAAAACGCAGAGGCTAGACTCTGTCCGTGTGGAGTGCCAATTTTGTCAAAAAGAGGGGTAATTATCATTAAGTACTCCGCGTTTCCCATTAAAGGGGAATTATATCGGAATCTTTCGCATTTGGTTAGAAAAGGGGTGTTATTACAAAATCAGCACTCCTCCTTTAGGGTAGTTTTAAAAAGTCATGGACACACATGGTAACCAGTTGGCATTTGAGTGTTTCCCTGGGACTAGTTTTCATTTGAAAAAAAATGAAAGACTGACAAAATCAAACTAAAATACATTTGAAAAATGAAGTGATCTTTTGTACGCTTTGAATATTAATGATTATTTAATGTGAGTCCGTGTGTTTGTTCTTTGTCACATTTTTCTCCGATCATCTCCAGATATATGGCTAAGGTTAGAATTTGAAATTCGCACATGTGGGATATGAATCAAAACATAGTAAACTTAAAAGGTAATTATTACTGCGTAAGATGTAACATATTATCTTTTTGCTGTTGGGTTTCCTGACAAATTCATGAAGATGCTACACGTTTTCTACACTTAAACTGACGTCTCCATCTGAAGAAAGAAACTGAAATGGTGCTGATACAGGCATAATCACTGTGATAGCAAGGGTCAGTCATGTTCCCTGAATCGAGGCTGCCGATATCGCTATCAACGTCATTGCACATTTTTAAAGAACGGAAGGATGGCACTCTGACCGCATAGGAGTGAAAGGGCCAACACGCCTTACGAGACTGAAAAAGTAAGGACTGGATAATGCTGACAACAGTAACCAAATAACAAAATTGCTTACATTTTTGCTTAGAAATAGCAGAAGGATAAAAAAATGCTGGTTTGAAATTTTTACAGCTAAGATAGATTTTGACATTAATGTTATACTAAACTTTTAATCGAAGTATGTTTAAGTAAAAAGAACGGAATTCTGACGGAATTTGACAGCGTTGTAGTGCTCCCTATAATGACTAACTCGGTATGCCTACGGTAGCATTCCATTTTCCATTTGATCATTGAGAAATCACCAGAAAAGAAGATTATAGATTTTTGCAATTTTATATTTAATACCGCAAGGGTGCAAAATTTCTTTAGGATACTGTTCCATTCTCCAGGTTTCTGTTATCCTTCTCCTAATTCACAAAGATTCGCAATTTTCTTATTATCTACATCTATTTGTGCATCAAATCGTGGCTCGATTGTGTACAATAGCTTTTAGAAACAGCATTTTAAATTTGGTTTTAAACATGCGCCATTCCAATAGATAAGAAATATATTGGTGTTTTATAGCACATGCAATGTTTTCCAGCAACCAGCTTTTTCACCCTATTGTCTTCTCCAAAATTCAACATTTAAAGTGGGTGATAATGAATGGTGCAAACAAATCTAACATAGCACAAAGTAACACGAATTTGTGAAGTTTTAACCTATTGCAGATCAAAAATAACACGGACGAAACTAATGTTCGACACATTAACACTAATAGTCAGGGTTGCATTGGTAGTCAGCCGTTTATTTCAGAATGGCTATTACTTGTGATACCCTGATAAGTTCTTTTGGCCACATGGAATAATAATGCTAAAATTACGGCTAGAACAGCAATGAATGTTAATAGCTTGGGGTACAAATGCATTATGCATGACCATTATGCAACCACCATATCAATAGATACTTTGAGATCAGATACACATGTTTTGTTACTAAATAAAATAAAATTTGCTTTGATGTGCTAAGTTTATCTAACGTTTATCTGACATTTTTGCTTAATTGAAGTAAGTATTTACCGGAACTGAACAAGTTCGTATCATCAGCGAATAGAATGAACTTGAGTATCTGTAAGACATTACACAAATCATTGATCAATAAAGTGAACAATTTCGGACCTAGAATAGAATCTTGTGGTACTCCACAGCTAATGTCTGAAAAATTAGAACGTAGATTTTCTATTTCGACAAATTGTTAGCGATTTAATAAATAGATACTTAACCACTGATAAGCCTTACCCCTAACACCATACATATCTAATTAATTGTGCAAAATTTACAATAAACTGTATCGAACGCCTTTTCAAGATCAATAAAGACACCTAGAGCATAATTTCTGTTGTCTAATTCTGTTGTAATATCTTTAGTTCATTTAAATAATGCCTGTGAAGTTGACCGTTTCTTCCTTCAATCAAACTGATTTTTGCTTATGATATTATAGTGTTCTAGAAAACTATCTAATCGTTCGTTAAATAATTCTTTAAGTATCTTTGAATCTGTGGAAGGAGAGACACCGGTCTGCAGTTATTGAATGAATATTTATCAAAATTTATTAAAATTTCATTATCCCCTACTTCTGATAAAAAAGTATTTTTAAGCTATCACCCATGTAATTCTTAAAACTGTGATCTTCAAGTTTACTTTCTACTTGTATTTTGATTGCTTATTTAGGTCCTATGTTTATAAAAAAATTATTAAAACATTTTGATTTTGATGTGTTTGATACAATATTACCACTATAAAATTTAAAGGTTTCGGAATAGTTACCCTGCTCCTTAGGACTATTTATATCAAATTTAAGTACATTCCAATTCGTTTTGATATTTCCTTCATGGTATTTAAGCAATTCACTATAATGCAAATTTTCTGCTGCTCGCATAATATTTGTAAATTTATTTGTTATACATTTTGCACTTTACTTCTTAATTGACCGACATTTTTAAAAAATGAATATATAAGTAATTCTTTTTTACTGGCATGATGTATCAGATGTACACCTAAAAATTAAAATTGCAGCCCCTGAATATGCTATATATATAATGAATTTGTTAAATTTTGCACAATTTTTCTAATTACGTATAATTTGCTGATTATGTTTGCATTGAGTATGAATTAAATATATAATTTCACGCATGATTTGTGTTGTTACATAATTGTGATTGACAGATTACTTATGATGGCCGGCAAAATGAGCTATTGAGAAAAATTCGAGGACGAACATTTGATCAATAATTCGCGTAAAGCTGTTTGCTTTATCGGCTGTTGCATGTTCATACTTCAATAAAAGGGGCTCTCGAAAGTATAAATGTTCAGCGTTCTTTGAGTTTTGGAAGTATTTTCCGAGAAATTTAAGATTTCATTTGAATATATATGAAAAACATACATTTTCAAAATACTAAGTATTTTATCAAGTAAATTAAATGATGATTGTATTATTTCTTTAAAATATATGAGTAGAAATAAGACACACTAGAAATAATTGTGGTCACTTTCGAAACATTGTCACAACTTCATAGGCTCCTCAAGAACGTTATCCACACATGAAAGAACACACAGCAAAAATACATGGCCACTGATATATCGCTATAACAAGTATTAAGCAACACTTATTTTCAATACAACCATGACATATTTTATATTTCAAGGTAGAAGCTCATTAAGGAACTATATAAGATCAATAATTTACCGGGTGAAATAGAATCCCTTTGTATACATGAATATTAAAAGTGATTTACTTGTTAACATCATCATTGCTGTTGAAAGAAAGAGGTTACACCCCCTCCCATATTTTTGTGCTTTTGATCTTTCTTTGATATGTTACCAATCAAAAAATCATTTAAGAGATCAAAAACACTGACAGAATGGTCAGCATGTGGATGTTGAAGTATCCCATAAGCATTCAGGATGACCATCTAATATAACAGCTTCCAACAATGACGAAATTCACTAATGAATGAGGTATTAGAGCCTGCAAGGGCGCATACAGCGCGATAATTCGCAGTAGCTGAAAGTCATATTCTATGGACGCAAATAAATGCTGAAATGAATTTTATTTCCTACAAGGGATGATCTCTTTAAGCTTTAAGGCCTATCGCAAACTGCACATTTCAAACCATTCACCTTCTGCGACTTGACAAAAAGTTTGAGACTGCACTCTTTATCAAATTGGCATCGAATATTTTGATTTGGCATAGAATGTCTCTCTTTCCAAAAAAAAAATTACCTGTGAAATCTACAGCTACATCCTTCCTAAATACATATATAATGATTTATAAATATAAAAAAAATGATTCCGCAAATATATAGTTATTTTCCATTAGCACAAAAATGTTGTTTATTATTTTTACCATTCCTTTGCTGTTCTTGTTAAACGCAAAAGATTAAACTATTGGGGGAAATGTGATCTGTCCTGCCAAGAGAAGTTGATGCAAGACGTATTTAATGCCAAAACGTGCACATATTGCAAACAGAAACTTAAGGCCGAATCTGTTATATCTGTTATATTTGCTAACTGGTGGTGAGGTGGGGGTTGGAGGAGAGCATATGAGTATGTTAATGATAAGCTAAAGTGACATTAGTTTTATTGCTTGTGTTTAATGGACAATTTGCAATGAGAAATTGTTTCGAATTCAACGAAAAGAAGAGCTAATGAATTTCTGCTCCGTAAGCCGATGTAAGAGCTCTCACATGAAATTTCTCACAGCCGAACGCGGGGCGGATTCTAACACACGATCTCTGGAATTGTCAGTTCATCGTTTGCCTCTTGTATGCAACATTTTCCGCTATTCATTGAAGGTACAAACAAAAGATAATAAATTATAACCAAATTATAGAAAAAGATTAACTATATAAAGGTAAAATATTAATTAATAAATACGACAGTTTTAGCTCTGTTTGAACAGAACCAGTTGTATCATTTTTAGACGCCATTTTGGTGTTGCATCTGACTCAGAACAATGACTAAGCAATTCCAGGTACATTTACAGAATTTACTGACTCGTGTCACAAATAAAGAATTTCAAATGCAAGGGTCGTTGGCACAGAAAGTGAATGAAATTAGGGTATTTCGGATTCTGTGAACTGTGAAGCGGACGAATCATATAAGGGCATTCACCTCACATTACACCCTAATTTTGTTTCTATTAGACACTATAGGCCGTTTTAAAAACAGTTTGCGTTTGGGTGTCTTCTATGACAGAAGGAGGATAGTAAAATATGATAAATATTTGTCTGCTTATGAACCAGACTTACGCGAAATTGAACCATTGTAAACACCAGGTTGGTTGATTGAAACTAGTACTAACGCATTTGTCCATCAATAAACCGCGTATACTAGAAATAAAATTTCAAATATAATTCAATAAAAACATCTGAATATAAAAAGGACATGGACAGTAGAATGAGCTGCAACAATACGAAATTGTAGAATAGGTAGGTCTAAGCAACTATGTCTAAATAACTTCGGAGACGTAGTCAATATCCTATTATTTTCCATATGTTGTATTATTTTTAATCATTTTCTTTGCTTAAGTATTGATATTTGTTAATATTCTATCATCTGTTCTGTTATTGTTATTTGTCGTGTTATTTTGCCTCGAACACCTTGTGCTTAGGAAATTAGTATTGACATTTGCCAATTACAATGGTAAAATACAACAGCAATAATTCATTTACAAGAAATTTGATTAATAAAACAATTGATGGCAATGTGATGTAACGTAGCTAAACCATGAACATTCATGTTTCTTCAAAGGTACTGCATAGCCTTAGACTAACTACACAGCTTTTGAGGGTACTGCATAGCTTCTGGGCGTACTGCATGCTTTCAAAGGGACTTATTAGAACTCTGTTTCCTAAATCTGTTGCACTTCACACAAGTACACGTATACCTTCAAAGAGTATTGCGTAAGTACTCCATCTACTATGTAGCTCCAACTCTTGTTGCACGGCTTCTTCACGTACTGACTAGCGTCTGTAACAAGATGCAGCTTACTATCGCTATGGTTTACCTGTTTGTTGTTTATATTCTGTATAAATTGTTGGACCGTCTTATCCGAATTCCTAAAATAACAGATAAAACGGACCGGTATATATTAGTGACCGGATGTGATACGGGCTTTGGTCATGATGTAGCCAAGCGCCTTGATGGCATCGGATGTCATGTGTTCGCCACATGCTTGACTGATAGCGGGGAGTCGGAGTTAAAGAAGCAATGCTCTGACCGTCTGCGAACGCTCCACGTTGATCTCACCAAGACAGAAACAATACAGAATGCTTTTGAGAAGGTGAAACACTCTCTTCCTCGTGACAAAGGTAGGTGAAAAGCTGTTATTTTAACATACTATATCTAGTTTAGCTATTGATGCATTGTTATCTTCTAAATAAAAAGTAAGAAAGATTTAGATAATATAATGGATGAAGTCAGCATTTCGTATTTTTTTCATAGCATTCATGTGAAATTACTCGGAGAGCTAAACTATGCCTTTGCTGCGTACAGGGCTGTGGGCTATTCTGAACAATGCAGGAGTTATAGGGAAAATTGCTCCAGATGAATGGCTGCATTTAACTGATTATCAAAAGGTATCGAAATTTCCATTTTTCAACCAGGACCCCAACTGAGTGAAAGTGTTTCCATTTCCAGGACTGTACACTTTCCGGGGTTCTAGCAATTTTTTGGTGATATATGAGGGCATCATTTTCAATAATAATGTTCCCTGTGAGATTCGATAAGACACCTTTTAGTTTTTTAGTCAGTTTTATTACAAGCAGAGAAATGAACATGGACACATCTACTGTTTTAATACAGTCTACTAAAACCTTTTTAAAAAGATAATGTAAAAGTTATTTCACATTGAATTGGCTAACAAAAAATCGTGTATAATAATTATAACAACAGTTACTTTGGATTCAGTGCGGTAGCAAGTCACGTATTCTGTGCTATTCACGTTTTGGAACGCCTTGATTACAATTTTTAGTTCATTATTAATTGCATTGAATGTGAATATTAATTAGCAACAATCTACTTTGATAAACTTTGACTTAACATCATACTAATACCTCACCTAATAAATTATTCCCTTTTAAAGAATCTGACAGGAAATCTGGGTATTTCTGCCTTTGACTTACTACCGCAATGAATTCACTTGTTTTAAAAGATAACTGGAATGATCTACACCACAGTGCCTTTTCATGAATAATTGGGACAAAAAATGGCATGGTATGGTTTCCAATTCTGAAAAAATCTAAGATCTTTTTATGTATCCTCATTATCACGTTCATAGCAAAAACTTTTTTTCTGGCTAACTGTTCTCCTCATAGCATTTAGATAGTTCTTTTTTTGTTTTGTTTTAAAACTCGTTGAGCTTGAGAGTAACTAGGAAAAAATTTCTCCTCGTTGTCTTTTACGTGATCTAACTTAATTTGACGGTTTCTACCTTACTCTGTAGTGACGCACTTTTTCATTTATATCATGCGTTTTTCATAATTTCTATTTCATTGTTAATGATCAAATTTTAGCTCCTTATAGACACATGTAAATGCAATTAAGGAATGGCGCAAAGGGATGCATTGATTTTGCCTTGGAAAATGACTTAAATTTAATACGGGGAAACTATCTAGTTGACCTCAAAGGCTCAAATAAATTGCTAAGTGTCAATTCACAGTGCAGATGCACTCCTGTTTTAATAACCTGCACCGCAATCCATTTCCATGCGATTTTCTGTTAAGAGTTTTAATAATACCTTTATAATAGAACCACCAATTTTTGTTAATTCAACATACACGCGCTGTATTTTCCTATGACGGGTCCAATTTGCACGGGTCTAAGTGACAATTATATCTTGCAAACATGATCCCTTCGTTTGATTTTCGATTGGTGGGAAGTTTTAATTTCCAGGATAGTGCGATCCCGGGGTTCTGGTGTATTAAGATACAGATACATTTTGCATTTCGTGCTTTTTGTCTCTAAAATGGTATCAATAAAATATATATTAAAATACTAAAATATGTACGAAAACATATCTTACTGTTTTCATCGAGATTTCCAAAAGCAAAAGTTATGTGGAGATCGTTGAAGGTAGTTTATTTTACAATTTTTTGTTTAAAACAATACACCACATCTTATGAAACAATGCAAGACTTCTACCTGAATCCTGCCTTTTTATTGAGCGAGAGCTCAAGAATCTCTTAATTATAGCGTAATACAAAAACTAACTACATTTATTTTAAGATATATTTTTTGGACTTGATAATATCTACTAATAAGTTACATGATGTTTCACAGGTGTTGGACGTTAATTTGTTAGGTCACATTGGAATCACCATGACATTTCTACCTTTGCTGAAATCACACGGTGGAGGTCGTATTGTGAATACCTCAAGCATGGCAGGAAGATATGCATGGCCACAAACATCTGCGTACTGTATCTCTAAGTACGGAATCGAATGCTTCTCCGATTCTTTAAGGTACGGAGGTATCATTTATTGCTACATGACTTTGACAGGTCCATTCTCAAGTTGACCATAAACTTTGCAGTTGTTGACACTCAAAACACCAGTCAGATCAAGCCAACAGGAAGATGTTGATGACCATAGAGAAAAATATTGACCTTAAGGTTGTGACGACACAAAATAGGTCAATGTCTACTGTGGCCCTTTGTAAAGAACAAACTGTTCTCTTGTTTATTCATTTCTTGATATCCTAAATATAATACTTGTGCCATCAAAGAACGTAAAGCCTTGCAAAGTTGAGGTAACGGTCCAAGTGTTATTTAAATGCATGCTGTAACATTTAAAAATGTGTGTATTTGTGTGTACATGTTTAACTGACAACAGATATGAAATTTGTGTGGTTATTTATGTGATTCTTGTATCATCCTATACCGACCGTGGGGATATGTCATTTTTTGCTCCAGTTCTGATCTGTAGAAATGGAAAAACTTACACAACATAACGTCATATTACTATTGCATTGTGACGTCATATTGACAGATGGCAGATGAGACCGTACAATGTGAGCGTACACTTGATTGAGCCCAGTCCTTCTCAAACTGCTATGACTGATGTGGTCTCGCTGGAGAAATCTGTACGACAGGCGTGGCGGGAATCTACCCAGGCGACGAAGGATGAATATGGCGAAAGTTACCTTGAAGCCAGTAAGCAAATTGATTAATTGTTTAGTATTTTTTCTTTTACATGCACTATAATGCACTCATGTGCTTGTGCAGTTGGAGCAATTGCGCCAAAGTTATGACATCACGGTTGCTGATGTCATAAGCTGTTAATTATATTTGTATGATTATTCTTTGTCAAAACCCCGCGTATACTTACGATATAGACATGTGCATCTTCGGATAAAACTCTCGAGTAAGATTTGTTGACACTGTGATCAAGAAGGTAAACATAAATACCTGGTGGCAGTTATTAAGCCAACCTTATTTCAATGAATTCGCCATATCCTTTGCATTCATCTGTAAATCTTTCACGTTTAGTAATTAACATTTGTCCAGACGTGAAATGTTAATATTTATTTAGTGATTGAGCAGGGGAAGCAAGGCAGCGTATACATACCTTCCCGTAATAGTGACGTAGTGGACGCGTATGAGCACGCGCTGTTAGGAAGGTATCCGCGTGCTCGTTACATCATTGGAATGGAAGCAAAACTACTTATCTGTCTGACGTCACTAATGCCTGAATGGTTTATTGATTGGCTGTGGGATAAGCTTATCGGTACGATGCAGCCTAAAGCCGTATCTGATGGGCGTTATCTGGTGAAGCAACTGACAAGGAAATAGATAACAGAATAGTATATGGTACTGGAAACCCTTGCTGAGATAACAACCTGCTTGTATAGTGGCAAATATGACTCCTCAGATATATTATATATGATTCATATTACTGGATAATAACTGCTTATGTAGCCTGGTTGATAACAAATAATGACAACACTATTTAACTAGATTCTTTTAAAAGCCATGCTTTTAAATTTCAATATCCAACAAGTTTTCTCTTTAATTTTACGATCTTAAACTTTACGCATTTTATAATTATGTTTTGAATAAATAAAATTCTTTAATATTACACAATTCAGTAGTTTGACTGCAACATCGCCGAACACCTAAACGTTTTAAGGTATTTGAAGCAATCAATAAGTAGTTTGACTGCAACATCGCCGAACACCTAAACGTTTTAAGGTATTTAAAGCAATCAATAAGCGGATGTTCTTTAATAATTTCACTGTGTAGTGACCAGCAACTAATGACAAATCCGTGCACTGTCAAGTCTGCGCTGTAGCATCCATTCTGGCATTGAACAGTAAAACTGCGAGAAAAATCATTGTCTAAAGATGATGTTAAAATGTGTCATCAAAATTTAATATCCTAAACATTTCAAAAGTTACTGACCGTTGGGTAATTGTGTTAAGATCAGCAAGTTTCGTCAAAATCGGCACAGGCTGTCAAAGGTGATGTCGCAGACGGACACGAGAAAATATTGGAACTGTCCTTATATGGTGAGAACTTGGGACAGTCCTAATACGGTGAGAACTTGGGACAGTCCTTATACGGAGAGAACTTGAGACACTCCTTATACGGTGAAAACTTGGGAGAGTCCTTATATGGTGAGAACTTGGGACAGTCCTTATACGGTGAAAACTTGGGAGAGTCCTCGTATAGTGAAGGAACTTGGGAGAGTCCTTATACGGTGAAAACTAAGGTGAGTCCTTATACGGTGAAAACTTGGGACAGTCCTTATACGGTGAAAACTTGGGAGAGTCCTTATACGGTGAAAACTTGGGAGAGTCCTTATATGGTGAAAACTTGGGAGAGTCCTTATACGGTGAGAACTTGAGCGAGTCCTTATATGGTGAAAACTTGGGCGAGTCCTTATACGGTGAAAACTTGGGAGAGTTCTTATATGGTGAAAACTTGGGAGAGTCCTTATACGGTGAGAACTTGGGCGAGTCCTTATACGGTGAGAACTTGGGCGAGTCCTTATACGGTGAGAACTTGGGCGAGTCCTTATATGGTGAAAACTTGGGAGAGTCCTTATATGGTGAGAACTTGGGACACTCCTTATACGGTGAAAACTTGGGAGAGTCCTTATATGGTGAGAACTTGGGACAGTCCTCGTATAGTGAAGGAACTTGGGAGAGTCCTTATACGGTGAAAACTAGGGTGAGTCCTTATACGGTGAAAACTTGGGAGAGTCCTTATACGGTGAAAACTTGGGAGAGTCCTTATATGGTGAAAACTTGGGAGAGTCCTTATACGGTGAGAACTTGGGCGAGTCCTTATACGGTGAGAACTTGGGCGAGTCCTTATACGGTGAGAACTTGGGCGAGTCCTTATATGGTGAAAACTTGGGCGAGTCCTTATACGGTGAGAACTTGGGACAGTCCTTATATGGTGAGAACTTGGGAGAGTCCTTATATGATGAAAACTTGGGAGAGTCCTTATATGGTGAAAACTTGGGAGAGTCCTTATACGGCGAGGACTTGGGCGAGTCCTTATACGGCAAGAACTTGGGCGAGTCCTTAAACGGTGAGAACTTGGGCGAGTCCTTGTACGGTGAGAACTTGGGACAGTCCTTACATGGTGAGAACTTGGGACAGTCCTTATATGGTGAGAACTTGGGATAGTCCTAATATGGTGAGAACTTGGGACATTCCGTATATGGTGAGAACTCGAGATATTTCGGTGCGCAGACATTGATTTTAATGGCGTGTCCGTCAGTCCGTCTGGGCGCACGTTTGTCAGTGAAAATCTTTTGACAGCCTTGGTCGGGTTTACTAAAATTTCACGTATACCATGTATGCACACCACGTGTATACCCATACTCCCAGAAATACGATGATTTTGAACTCATTTGCGTGAAGTTAAGTCGAGTTCCACACATCTCTTTTAACGCTGTCACTGTGACGTATTTCACGTGGGGATATTTCGGTACGCAGCAGCGAAATTCACTCTAGTACCTACATCATCGCGTTTTTAACCTCTTTTATCATCATTGTGTCAGACACAAAACAAATAAATGAACAGAAATAAGATATGAAAATGTTTTTATTCAACACGCCATTTCACTTTTCTGTGCTGTCATAAATAAGATACAATTTGAACACATTCACGCAGTCGACTGGGGGGAAAAATGTGTGTAATGAACAAAGGGGTTACGATTCATATCCTACAGCTCTCCCACACGAACTGACATAGATCGTCTCGACCAGGGAATATCGCCTCTAAGAATCTTCCTTTGTTTTGGCAGAAGCAGTCATCCTCTCCCCCCCCCCCCCCAAAAAAAAAAGAAACCACAATAAAAAAAAAACAAAACAAAAAACAAAAAAAAAAAAAAAAAAACGAGTGTTTTCAGACAGGTGTGTGCACGAAACATCTGTGCCTGTATCACTAGCACCTCGCACTTTTTTGCTTATTAAACGGGGATAATATTAGACAGAAAGGCATTATTTTCTCCCCAGGTCTTGGGATTTTTTCGTAAAGGTTTGTCACTTCCCCTTGCGTTATGCCTTTGCCCAGTCGGGAAGCAAATGAATAAAAAAAAGAGTTAATTTTAGCACAGCATATCCATACCCCTACCCCCTCCTCCGCAAAAAAAAGCCACCAACATGAGCTGGTTTTCAGATCCCGTCGCCTCCCCACCAGAGGTGCACACTTAGCTAGACTTTTCTCGACAAGGGTTTAGAACGAAGACAGAAGCGCTTGAACGAAGAGAAAATATCGAAACTGATTAAAATGTCTTTTATTTTGTAAATTAATTTAGATCTACTATTCAATTGCATCTCGTTTCCCTTGTACGTCTTACCTAAAATAGATATAAACATACTGGAGATATTTACTGATCCGAGAAGGCAACGAGTGGGGTGGGTGATCTGCGTCTGTGCCACGTAGAAAGGGAGATAATTTAAAAGGGATTATCTCCACGTATGCTAATCTCCTTGATTCTTTGCCTGACCCGACCGTTTTTCTATTTAACAGACATACCCCCTTGTCTGCGTTGAATTCGCACAATTTGATTTAGATTAAATGCTTCAGGATTACAATAATAAATGAAGAAAGAAAACACAACGTACGTTACTTGAGGCAAAAACATTAACAGATAAAAATACGCCTATGTGACAAAATACAGTGCTATTTTTTATTAGTTGTAAAATACAGTGCTATTTTTTATTAGTTGTATATGTCACACGATTATTAACAATAATAATAATAATAATAATAATAATAATAATAATAATAATAATAATAATAATAATAATAATAATGGGTGTAGTATTTTATGTTATTCTAAACACATGCACATTCATGGGATGAAAGCAAAGTATGAACGAAAAAGGCGAGTGTGAAGAAAATACGCTCATACGTAAACCTCGCACCCCATGGAGTTCAGAGTTTCGTATCCTACAAACAACTCATAAATCACCTCCACGTGTGCCACTCTGCCACACAGCTTCCATTCCTATAGCCGTTTGGTTGTGCATTACAGTTCAATATTTTTCTTACTGAAAGACAAACATCCCTTTTTTGAATGGGTGGAGGGGAGGGGTGTTAAAATCGTACAAACCGCGACGAACAGACCGCTTGGAATCGCTTTCTCCGCAGTAACTTATCAGTTACTGAGATTTTTCTACAGGGCGTACCTGCCCAGCGTGGCTGTCCAACCTTCAGTCATAACGTACCCGTGTCGCATCAGACAGCCGGTTATCACACGACTAACATATTCTGCAGTGGAATTCAGTTAGGCAGGAGAAGCACCCAACAAGCAAACAGTCACAAGCGAGTCACAGCAACCGTCACATGCCCAACCACCTAACCACATGTCTGGCTGACCAGACCAGACAGGGTGCTATTTTTAGAACAGTGCATGACAGTCGGTATCACAAGCATTTGCGTAGTGTGGTAATTATACATTTTTAACAAAGGAAAAATGTCAAGCGTCAACACGGTCAACACAACGGTCTGAGACTTAATTACAAGCAGTATTGAGGGATACCTAGAACAGTCAACATATCCTACACACGCAACAAACGTCATACATCACAGTAAATGTTGAAATAGTACAAAATACAATAATGACATTAATTACACTGAGAATTGTGACATATCACATCGCCCCAAGCGATTTCACGCCCCTATTTGGGGCGCCCTCACCGTTCTACTTTATTAGTAAATAACTTGAATTGTTGATGAAGAATCTTTTATGTCAAGCAAAAAGCACAGAAAATGATTAGCCTTTTGACATACTGCATATATATAAAGTGACCTAAAACTTGAGAAATGCTTGGGCAGGGGAAGGGGGGGGGGCGGTGGCAGAAAAGAAAGACACTGTTTAATGGGATGAATCCCCACTGCTGGTCGTTTCATTTTAGAATAACAACGATTTTAGCATCCGGTCCTATTAAGAATTTCTACGAAGGGATAAATAAAGTGATTAGTTACTGGTGTTCATGAAATGGAAAAAAAGAAATCGTGAGTGACTGCTTACCCCGGGATACTGGAACAGCCCTCAGCAGGTCAAGCGTGACGGAAACTGTGAGTGAGTGCTTACCTCGGGAGAGTGGAACAGCCCTCAGCTGGTCAAACGTGACGGAAACCGTAAGTAGGTTTGCCCCGGGATGCTGGAAAAGCCCTTAAGAAGTCACACGTGACGAAAATCTTGAGAAGGTGCTTACCCCGGGATACTGGAACAGCCCTCAGCAGGTCAAGCGTGACGGAAACCGTGAGTCTGTGCTTACCTCGGGAGAGTGGAACAGCCCTCAGCTGGTCAAACGTGACGGAAACCGTAAGTAGGTTTGCCCCGGGATGCTGGAAAAGCCCTTAAGAAGTCACACGTGACGAAAATCTTGAGAAGGTGCTTACCCCGGGATACTGGAACAGCCCTCAGCAGGTCAAGCGTGACGGAAACCGTGAGTCTGTGCTTACCTCGGGAGAGTGGAACAGCCCTCAGCTGGTCAAACGTGACGGAAACCGTAAGTAGGTTTGCCCCGGGATGCTGGAAAAGCCCTTAAGAAGTCACACGTGACGAAAATCTTGAGAAGGTGCTTACACCGGGATGCTGGAACAGCCCTCAGCAGGTCAAGCGTGACGGAAACCGTGAGTCTGTGCTTACTCCGGGAGAGTGGAACAGCCCTCATGATGTCACATCGACGGAAATCGTGAGTGGGTGCTTACCCCGGGATGCTGGAACAGACCTGAGGAGGTCACACACGACAGGCCATGCAAAATTTACATAACTATGCACTGCAGTGTAGCGTTACATTATATGGTGTAGTACAGGATCTATTTTGATCCATAGATATTTCAGAGGGGGGCGTTATTGAACCACGAACAGCAACAAAGGCTGCTGCAAAACAGCTACTATTGCAACTAAGGATGGTCTACGTGACTAAAAATCTGTGCTATCCTTGTATGAAACGAGCAGTAACCAGCACTAAGAACTGAGACCCCTGTACAGCCTACCCCCCCCCCCCCCCCTCCCCCGTGATTTCCTGGTATGAAACGAGCAGTAGTCGGGACTAAGAATTGAGAGCGCTATATAACATCCTCCCACTCCCGGCCCCCCTACCCCTTCTCCAACCCGGTCCCGCCCTAAGCACACCCAAAACCAGCGAGATTGTGCTGAGATCAACCTCATTGACATTCCTATTTGCTCGTAAGTAAATGCTTATGATATCTGTACACAAGTATATCGCATATACCTCACTTTGTGTACACCTTACCTCATAATACAGCGATTTTGATTTTTCCACGACCCTCATATTACGTGAAAGTGGAATAAACGGTACAAAATGAAGTACAGCACGCCTGCACCTAAACCAATGTAACATTTTTCCATGACCTTTATATCACGTGACAGTGGAATGAATGGTACAAAATGAACTACAGTACGCCTGCACCTACACCAATGTACAATTTTTCCACGACCTTCATATCACGTGACAATTGTATGAACGGTACAAAATGAACTACAGTACGCCTGCACCTACACCAATGTACAATTTTACCACGACCTTTATGTCACGTGACAGTGGAATGAACGGTACAAAATGAACGACAGTACACCTGCACCTACATCAATGTACAATTTTTTTGACGACCTTCATATCACGTGACTGTTGGATGAACGGTACAAAATGAACTACAGTACATCTGCACCCACACCAATGTACAATTATTTAATAAAAAAAAATGGTATAAAATTTTAAAAACGTCATCAATAAATAGCGTAAAAAATTCAAAAGCGAAAAGTTCTATCTATGCAAAAATAAAAAAAAAGCAGAAAAATAAATAATAAACATTGCGTGAGCTCTTTCTGAGTTTTTACCTAAAATTTAAATTACACACAGGGCATAAAGTTAACGGAACCTCGGGGTTCCGGAGTATTGGAAACTGGCTCGAGACCCCTGGCACCTGGCTCAAGACTCTTGGCACCTGGCTCGAGACCCCTGGCACTTGGCTCGAGACCCCTGGCACCTGGCTCAAGACTCTTGGCACCTGGCTCGAGACCCCTGGCACTTGGTTCGAGACCCCTGGCACCTTGCTCGAGACCCCTGGCCCTTGGCTCGAAACCCCTGGTCCTTGGCTCGAAACCCCTGGCACTTGGCTCGAGACCCATGACACTTGGCTCGAGACCCCTGGCACCTTGCTCGAGACCCCTGGCACCTTGCTCGAGACCCCTGGCCCATGGCTCGAAACCCCTGGCACTTGGCTCGAGACCCATGACACTTGGGTCTGGGGTCCCACGGAACAGTATCCTCTTTGTTCAATTTTAGCAAAGCGTGTTTATAAACCACTGATAACCATATATGTGATTCCGGAAAACCAAGACACTGCCTAAGCTTCGAGGAATGCAGTGATTGGGTCCCACGAGACCCCGTGCTGAGAAGTAAGCTTTATGCCCTGACACCCGTTTTTTATAATATTTTTTTAAATATGACGGATTTCGAAACTATTGTCAGTTGCCTCTTTGGCAGTCTGCACTATATTTTTTTTTCATTATTTTTGTTCGGCAAGCATACTCATTTCATGGTGCTCACGGTCAATCGCAAAGCGTTCAGTTACACAAATAATGGTTCACCGGTGCTGAGTTGCAGGGGGATGGGGGGAGGGCATCGTAGCATTCCCCCCCCCCCCAACTCCCCGCCCCGCCAAAAAATTAAAAAGATTTTGATTTTAATGCCAATGCACCAGTCATCTCGACAAAGAGTAACGAGTGAAGTGGCCAATGGTAGAGCATGCTGGCCGGTCAATGCCGACTGGATTTCACATCAGAAAATCATGTGGATATACACGGACTCCTTCCCCCATCCCCCCACCTCCCACCCCTCCTCCCTCCCTCCTTTTTCAGTGTCAAAACTGCTTTAAATAACTACAACGTCAGCTACAGGAATATTTTACGTGAAAAGGCTACAATCACATGATATGTTATTTCAGCGAGGGAGGCTGTTAGTCTGGCCTATTCACAAGAGTCACCCGTGCCCTAAAGCAATTAGTACATTCCTTCTCAAAGCAATTACTCCCTGAAAGCAATATCTCACACATATATTTTCTATCATTCCCATTTATTAATTTTTTCATAGCTCAGGAAATACCCCAATTCACATACGAATCTTCTAAAATCAACTATATTTGTTTTAATTTGGGTCACTTTCGGAAACAGAACCATTTGTTTAGACACGGGCACAAATGCACACACAGCAGGCAAACGTTGTAAACCCCTCACTTCTCCTAGCCGCCCCCTCCCCCCTTCACCCCCCCCGCCCCCGCCCTTGTTTACTGTTGCTTGGCCTTCTTCTCGGCTTCCAGTTTCTTCCTCCTCTCCTCCGCCTTTTTCTTCTCCGCCTCTTGCTCCTTCTTCATAATCTCCTTCTCATCCGGCAGTTGCCCTGGCAACGCAAACTTGACATCCGGGTTCTGCTTTCCGGCGGCCAGCTGCACGAGCCGGTCCCACACGGTCTGGATCATGTTCAGGTTGTGCACGTGCGAGAAGATGTAGGTGAACCACTGCGGCCCGGTGAACTTCTCCTCAAGCTTGCGGCCGTCCAGCACGTACGTGGACATGAACTGCTTGTGTGTGATGTTAGCACCCACCTTGAGCGGCAGCAGCCCCGTGATGTAGAAGTCATCGACCCAGAAGAAAGGCACGTGGTAAGAGACCTCGTGCAGCTTGACAGCCACGTCCGTGGACAGTGTGAAAGCTGAGCCGGAGCAGTAGGTCGGGTAGTAGTCGTCCTTCCACTCGTTCTCGTCCACCCGCCATTTGCCCGTGCGCATTACCTTCATGCGGTTCCACACCAAGCACATAATCAGGCCTTTATTCTCCACGCCAAGCTTGTCCATGCTTTTCAAGTGACGTAGCAAGGTGAACATGTTGACGAAGATGTCGTCATCAGTCTTGAGCACGAATCTGGCATGCGAGCAGTAGGTACTGATCCACTTGAGTGCCGCAATGCCTTTGTAAGTTAGATTTCTGTAAGTGTCCGCGAAGTCCTCCTGGACGATATCGTGGTACTGCTCGTTCTCAAACTCCAGCCCGTCCTGTACCGCCCCCCTCTCAGTCTCATTCGCCCCCCTCCCCATCACAAAAATGAGCCGTATTTTGACATCGCGGTAGAATTTGGGATGTCCCCACGTCTGGCGGATGACCATGCGCCGCTTGTAGTGGCTAGGCGCCGTGTGGATGTAGATGATGAGGAACATGTCCTTGGGTTGGCACACATTCGGCGAGTTGATCAGGTAGCGGAAAGGGTGCGGGTTGGGCACGTTGATGTGTTCCTGTGTGTCGTGGAGAAACGTCTGCTTGTCAGACTCATTGGCCTTCTTGATGAGCTCCAGTAGGCCGCTCATGTTGACGCCCCCTAGCGTCATGTTGTCCCGCAAGTCCTCCAGGGACAGGTTGCTATGGTGATGAGTCTGTTTCAATTCTGTCATGATCTTCTTCACATCCATGTCGCCGATTTTGTTGACGTTGCTTCCGTCGTATCGACTGTTGTCGTCGCGGCGCCTCGGAGCGTCCTCCCACGACGACGATGACGTCATAGATGTACCCGTGGAGCTGAGCCAAATATAGAAGCAGGCCGAGGCAATCATTGTCATGCCAACCAGCCGACTCAACGCCGACCGCCGCGGGAACATAGTGGACTTTTCTACTAACAGGAGCTCGCCCTAATCCTAATAATAATATTACTCTACAGAGGCGGGCTGCGATTGTCCCCACGTGATACTAAACGCACATTTTGATTGGTCGCTCGTGCAGCGCACGTTAAACGCCTTGAAATCTCAATTCCTTCCCGAAATAAACTTGTCATTTATCACAATATGGTTTCGTGAACAGAGAAGAGTTGTTGAGAGCATTGCTTATCCAAACTTGATTGAAGACATCTCACACTTTTATTATTTTTTTTTCTTTTGCTAAGGCTTTTGATTCGCTGACTATGATTGACTATAACGTCACATGACTTTTGTTGCCGGAGCTGACCAATAGGAATCCACGATGTCAGATGCTTTCTCCATCACTTACGGCGTGACCTGGAACAAAAACAATAAAATTTAATAAGCCGCACTTCTAACGCCAACAGAAAATCCGTTCGAAAAACCCAGTGCAAAAAAGGCCTGAACCGCACGAGCGGGAGGACTGATTCGAATAACCCTCCCGCAGCCTGTAGCACTGGTAGCACAAGCCTGAACCATACGAGAGGGAGGACTGATCTGATAAACCCTACTGCAGCCTGTAGCACTGGTAGCCCGAACCCTGAACCACACGAGAGGGAGGACTGATCCGAAAAACCCTCCCGCAGCCTGTAGCACCTGGTAGCACGAGCCTGAACCACACGAGCGGGAGGACTGATCTGATAAACCCTACTGCAGCCTGTAGCACTGGTTGCACGAGTCTGAACCACAAGAGCGGCAGGACCGATCCGAAAAGCCCTACCGCAGCCTGTAGCACGAGCCTGAACCACACAAGAGGGTGACCAGAGCTTGAGAGACGACTGAGAACAGTGACCAAAACCTAGGGACATTTTATCAGTCCAAAAAAAATTATTATTTCAAGATTTCGTTTGCAACTATAATCTCTTATAAATAAATATACTGCTTGCACTCCTCTGCGTCGCTCATTTGGGTTGTCATGGCAATGTTAAGCACACAGTAGTGACGTTTTCGATACTGGCAGGGGGGAGAATACGGCTGTGCGTATCTACTCGTCAATACGACTGTTCCTTTTGTGAGCGCCCTGGCGGTCAAGGAGCTAAACACCAGACTTCGCTGCAGCTATTTTGTCTGGCATACAGAGTAGGACCTTTAGTGATCACTTGTACTCAATGAACAATCTCTGATTATAATAATAATTCCAGTTTTAACTTTCACCGCAAAATTCCCATATCCTTAGTGAAAACCTCAGCGTAATGAACATTACAGGCGTTCCAGAAAGTTCCTTATAAAGCACTTTTACTGTCACAGAGGGCGCTGCTTGTATGATGTTAGCACTCTCACGCCTCACAGCCACCTGCCCCTGAGTGGCACGGGGCCTTCTTCTGCCATCTGTTCCCATCCACTCGGTGAAGAGACGTGAGCTCTGCTCATACCGCCACCGCCTTGTCACACTCATCCACATCTCATTTAAACCCTTTTTTTTTACACCGACAGCAGAACGTTTGCAGATGGCTAGAAGCAGTTTTTGAGAAAGCAAAATATGAGAGTAATTGTTTTCCCTTACATTGCATGAAAGCTAAAATCAATTACAGGTTTTTAAACTTTTTTTTTCGTTTTAATGAGTCAATAAATCTTAAGACAAAAACGTCACTTCGGGAAATTCTAGACAAAGCCGGAATTAATAGCCACCGTGTGTTGTCAAAGGCCCATTAAAATTGCATTCTGCCTGATTATCCAAGCCTTACACTTTGACGCAGGCTACTGTAAGGAGTTTTATTTAAAACATTCTGCTTCAGTTTACCAGACAGCTGTTTGGCTGTATTACGAAGCTGTGACTGAGCAGCTGCTACTGAGCAGCTGCTCCTCGGAATGAATCTGTCTCACACTGGCGGACAGCTAGGCTAAACCGCACCAGGGTTCGCGTTGGCGGGGTTTTTGTCCTTTTTTGGGGCATTTCTTACGAAATAACTCACTTTTTCGGAACCCACCGAGTTTTTCTGGACCCAACTGAGTCACACTTTCCTTTTTTGACTCACTTTCCTGAGAACCCAGCGCGAACACTGCCACACGCTGACAGAACTGTACCGTGCTATAATAAGGTGTCGAAAGGAACTGGACGCATTTTTAAGCAAACTGCAACCTGAAGCTGCTGCCTTAGTGGTATACTGAAGTGTCGCACTGAAAAAGCTGCTTCCGAAAACTAGAGCGGCCACTGCACACTAACATCAGTGTACCCGAACATGCCAAACATTGGTATTAACCTTCTACAGCCGTTTTGTTTTGGTGAACAAAAACAAAACGTTTCCCCTGACATCCCGCTCCTCCCACTCGCCATCCTTTTTCCACCGCTTGCTCCGCCTACGGTTTAGAAACTTACAGTTTGACAATATTTACCCTTTCAGAACTATAAGACTTTGTACCTTACACAAATATATCAGAATGTGTATATGATGTGCCCAGAAGTTAAGCTACGGAACACCTTTATCACATTCCTGAAATCAGGGGGGGGGGGGGGGGGGGGGGGGCTTCGCAACCTGACTTGCGGATATCTTATTCCTTAATTTCAGGAAGGTGGTTAATACAGGTGTTTTACTGTAAGTTTTTTTTCCGGGTCACAACAGGCAGGATTTACTGTTCGTTTTTTTTTTCAGATTCTGGAAGGTCTGTGATAAAAACAGGTTTAACTGTACGTCTCTTATCCGGGTCGAGGATGTGGGAACTACAAAAAGGTTTTACCGTAGCCTCTCTTATCCGGGTCTTGAAAGTGGTCCTAACCTTAACAATTCCACATTTCATTGGTGACTTTTTTTTGCTTACCGTTAATCCCCCCCCCCCCCCCCACCGTCTGTTGTATGTACGACTCGAAACGCAAACCTAACCATTTCATGGTATAGGTCTTTAATTACACCTATGATATACATCTTGTTTTCGGACATTCTCATCGGTCAAACAGCACAAGAAAGGAATTCTTCATAACCGTACAGTAGATGACTCACCTCAGTGGGCCAGAAGAAGACGGGTGGGGGGGGGGGGGATTGCTAAAATGATGAGGTGCCTGTCAAATCAGAAGATACAGGATGGCCAACATAAAAAGTGAAAATAATTCCGGATACCACAACAAAATGTTACATAACAGCTCCCATACGAGGAGTACTTTGGCAGTGAAAACGACTTTCCTGTCACCACAGTAAAATCAACCGACAGTCCTGCAGAGGCGTGTAAATACGATCACAACAGAAAAGGCCCACAGAAAAGGCTGTGTTATGCTATGTCTAGCCTGTGCGCTGGTTAACAAAGGGACCCTCTTCGCCCCCTAGCCGCTCATCAAACGCCACTCGCTCACCCGCTCACCTCGTTTGGTAACTTTGGTAACACCCCCCCCCCCCCCCCCCCCCCCCTAATGAATCAATCTGGGTGCTACCGAACCTTCCTTCTCAAAAATCGCAGGAGATGCGCGAGTTTTGCAATCACATTTTGACGTTATATGGCGACACACGTTGTCCAATACGCGTCAAATACTAAGAGCAGCCGACAGTCACTAAAATATGACACCACACCAAACTGTCCAACTACTTACGATAATATGTCACAATAACATGTCACAATCACTAAAATATCACACCACATCGCAACAGCATCACCGTCAACGCTGCAATTATTTAGACCTACTAGGATAATACCCACTGATTTGTCACTGTATTTCTCATCATACTTGTCGTAACATATCGTACGATCGTATCGTATGGTATCGTATCGTAAAAGTAAAAATAAATTCCTGCCTTCACTCTGAAGGGAAAAATATCAACTGGAATTCAGTGAATAATGGAAAGATAGTGCTTCAGGATTACAGGTAAAAATCAAGGGTGCACTGACGGATGAGGGAGGGTGTAACGATACCAATGGACGGTCCCACAGTTTGTTTACAGAGTGCAGGTGCGGGGGGGGGGGGGGGAAGGTGTAAAATCTGGAATAGTTCCCTTCAGGGGTGAGCCTTCAGGCGAGTCTTAACAGTAAGTTAGGTCGCGACAGAATAACCCACCCCCTCCCTCGCTCGCTACCACCACCCTAGACCGCCAATCACAACGCCTGAAGACGAAATGTAACTTAGATTCGCCTGGCGATATGCAGCTCCCCTCACCCCATCCGTCCTCCTCCCCCCCCCCCCCCCCCAAAAAAAAAAGGAGGGGAGGGGACAGGTTCCAATACTCCATCATTGGATCAACAATACTTAATAAACAGCGCTTTTTTTCGGCTGCTCCGACCTCTACCAAACGCTGCTTTCTGACAGAGACGTCTTGAGTACTGTGCTGCCATTAATAATATCCGTAATTAATAATCAATCTTAGAACATCCACAGCGAGGTGAAGAGAGACTGCGTCGACCGTGTGAACGCGTCATTTCGCGACACCACTCACAGCCACCATCTGCTCAGTGGACACAAAAATCAAACTCTTGCATATTTTTTTGTGTTCCGCTGTGAAGATTCCATCAGAGCGATAGCACCGTGTTCATGGTAAATGTGCTAGAAAACAGCACATCAATTATTCATTTAAAATAGAAACCCCACAAGCGCTCACTAATGTCATGAGAACATGTCATGTCAACACTTTTTGTTCCTATTTCTATAAAGTGAGATGAAATGCAATCTTACTGCAAATGCTTGAGACTACCTTCATTTCAGGGTAACATCCAGAGATGTCATCCCCCATGCCCCCTCCCCAGCCCGCCCTCCTTCTACAAAACTTGTAAAAAAATTTCTCAACATAAGTTTGTTCCGAAACCAGCTTTAACCTCCATGAGCGACTATAGCACTGAGAAGTGAGAACAGGCACGCCTGAATGGCATGAGTAGTGAGAACAGGCACGCCTGTATGGCATGAAAAGTGAGAACAGGCACGCCTGTATGGTTACATTGTTTTAAGTCTTAATATCCCACCGTGCCTTTTCGCAAACACATCAAACTGGAGCCTCAGAGAGACACGATCCCCCGTGTAACGCGAATGACCTAAAATCGGTGTTAAAGCCGGTTCGCACTGCCATACTAACCCACGTTCGTCACATTTTTCCATAATTCTAACAGTCTTACATTTTTAAATTTCGACAAAATCTCAGTTTTATATTTTAAAAGAGTTATTTCGGCAATTTTCAATATCTGTTCTATCCGTTGTGACATTTAAAAAAAATCGCATGAATAGTTCTGGATACACAGCATGGACACGTTCTGAATACACAGCATGGACGACACGTTCTGGATACACAGCATGGACGACACGTTCTGGATACACAGCATGGACGACACGTTCTGGATACACAGGATGGACGACACGTTCCATTGCAAGGACAAAATTATATTAAAACGCAAAGGTTATCAAATTCTAAAATACTGTTGTTTTACAATTTTTCATGAACAATTTTCGTGTTCTATCCGTGTACAAAACAATCCGACGTATAGTTTCGAAGTCATAGCCCGGACATGACGCTCAAAGTTCTATCCGTGTACAAAACAATCCGACGTATAGTTTCGAAGTCACAGCCCGGACATGACGCTCAATTACGTGGTCAAAATTTTAAAAGTGCCGATTTTTACCAAATTTCAAGATACTGTTATTCTGACAACTGTTCGTGAATCCGAATACAAGTTTGTCCAAGGACAAAGTCCCAGCTTACGAAAAGCAATAAAACCAACTCCAGCGTGCATGAGCAAGGGAATTTTCCTGAAAAACTGGGCTTCAAAAGGTGAGAGGGCAAAGAGCTAGCCCAATAATTAATTTAGCACCGGACCAGAACATAGACCGATAAATGCATACAAACATTTCTTTCCCAGAAAAATGGGAAACAGATTTTTTGTATCTCTGGTAGACTGGATAGTCTGCCATAGATACCTTCAAACAACGCTCGCATTTCGGACCAGTGCGCATATTTATGTAACTTGCCTTGATGCGCGGTTCTTATTCAGACAAGTGCGCATGTTTATTTAATTTTGCGTAGATGCGCGGCTCTCATTTTGGAACAGTGCACATGTTTATTTAACTTGCGTTGATGCGCGGTTCGCATTTCTGACGAGCGCCCATGTTTTTTTCACCTTTTGTGAATGTGCGGTTCTTATTTCGGATCAGTGCGCGTGTTTATTTACCTTGTGTTGATGTGCGGTTCTTATTTTGGATCAATGCGCATCTTTTTACATTGTGTTGATGGGCGGTTCGTATTTCGGATCAGTGCATATGTTTATTTACCTTGCGTCGATGCGCGATTCTTATTCCAGACCAATACGCATGTTTATTGTACTTGCGTTGATGAGCGGTACTTATTTTGGACAAGTGCACAAGTTTCCACAGGTTGCCTTGATGCGCGGTTCGCATTTCGGACCAGTTTGCATGTTTATTTAACTTGCGTTGATGCACGGTGCTTATTTTGACGTGTGCCTATGTTTATTTAACTTGCGTTGGTGCGCGGTTTGCATTTTGGACCAGTGTGCATGTTTATTTAACTTGCGTTGATGCGCAGTGCTTATTTTGGACCAGTGCAAATGTTTATTTAACTTGCGTTGGAGCGTGGTTCGCATTTCGAACCACTGCGCACGTTTATTTAACTTGCGTTGATGCGCGGTTCCAATTTCGGAGAAGTGCGCATGTTTATTTAACTTGCGCTGATGAGCAGTTCGAATTTCGGATCATTACGCATGTTTATTTAAGTTGCATTAATGCGCGGTTCGAATTTCGGACAAGTAGGCATGTTTATTTAACTTGCGTTGATGCGCAGTGCTTATTTTGGACCGTTGCAAATGTTATTAAACTTGCGTTGGAGCGTGGTTCGCATTTCGAACCACTGCGCACGTTTATTTAACTTGCGTTGATGCGCGGTTCGAATTTCGGAGAAGTACGCATGTTTATTTAAATAGCGTTGATGCGCGGTGCTTATTTTAGACCAGTGCAAATGTTTATATAACTTACGTTGGTGCGTGGTTCGCATTTCGAACCACTGCGTATGTTTATTTAACATGCGTCGATGCGCGGTTCTTATTTCAGGCCAATGCGCATATTTCTTGAGTTGATGCGCGGTTCTTATTCTGGACCAGTGCGCATGTTTATTTAACTTGCGTTGATGCGCAGTTCTTATTTTGAATAGTGCGTATGTTATTTAAGTTGCGTTAATGGGCAGTTCGCATTTCGGACCAGCGCGCATGCTTTTTTTAACTTGTGTTGATGCGTTGTTCGCATTTTGGACCACTGCGCATATTTATTTAACTTGTGTTGATGATCGGTACTTATTTTGGACCGGTGCAAATGTTTATTTAACTTACGCTTGTGTGCGGTTCGCAATTCGGACCAGTGTGCATGTTTATTTAATTTGCGTTGATATCCGGTTCGCATTTCGGACCAGTATACGTGTTTCTTTAGGTTGCGTTGATGCGCAGTTCGCATTTGGGACAAGTGAGCAGGTTCATTCATCTTGCGTTGACGCGCGATTTGCTTTTCGGACAAGAACACATGTTTATTTAAGTCCCGTCGATGCCCGACTCTTATGTCTATTCAACTTGCGTCGATTCATGGTTCTTTCTTCGGACCACTGCGCATGTTAATCTAACTTCCGTTGATGCGCGGTTCTCATTTCAGACCACTGCGCATGTCTATTCAACTTGCGTCGATGCGTGGTCCTTTTTTTCGGACAAGTGCGCATGTTTGTTTAACTTGCGTGGATGTGCGGTGCTTATTTTGGACCGGATCCCATGTTTATTTAACTTCCGTCGATGTGCGGTTCGCATTTCAGGCCAGTGCCCATGTTTATTTAACTTGTGTTGATGCGTGGTTCTCATTTCAGACTAGTGCGCATATTTATTTAACTTACGTTGATGCGCGGTTCGCATTTCGGACCACTGCGCATGCTTATTTAATTTGCCTCGATGTACGGTTCGCATTTCGGACCAGTGCGCATGTTTCTTTAGGCTGCGTTGCTGCCCGGTTCGCATTTCAGACCACTGCGCATGTCTATTCAACTTACGTCGAAGCGTAGTTCTTTTTTCGGACCAGTGCGCATGTTTATTTAACCTGCGTTGATGCGCGGTGCTTATTTTGGACCAGTTCGCATCTTTATTTATCCTCCGTCGATGCGCAGTTCACATTTCGGACCAATGCGCATGTTTATTTAACTTGCATCGATGCGGAGTACTTAATTTGGACTACTGCGAATGTTTATTTAACTTGCGTCGATGTGTGGTGTTTAAATCTGACTACTGTGCAAGTTCATTTAACTTGCGTTTATGCGCTGTAGGAAGAGATTTATTTAATTTTTTTTTTCAAAAATTCCGAAAAGAATTCAAAAGTTTTCCAATTCACTCAAAAAGCACAAGCCGTATGCATGACCCCCTTGAGACGGCTCATATCGAAAATAAATGAAATCTGATAAAAACTGTAGTAGGAAATGCATTTTGAAGTTTTTCTTCAAAAATTCTCTCATCGACTGAAAAAGACAGGCCATATTCACGACACCCTAAGCATGCCTCAGCCACAAAATAAATGATGTTTGATCAAAACTGCAAGAGAAAATGCATTTTGAGGTATTTTCATCAAAAATTCCCCCCAAAATCAAAAATTCCCAAGTCGAGTCAAATAGCACAAGCCGTATGCGAAACCTACCTAAGGATGTCTCATAGCAAAATAAATGAAATCGGATAAAAACTGTAGAAGGAAATGCATTTTGAAGTTTTTCTTCAAAAATTCCCAAAAAATACAGAAATTGTCGGATCGACTGAAAAGCGCAAGTCGTATTCTCAACCCCTTAGGGATGCCTCAAACCAAAAAAAAAAAAAAATTGCCCGATCGACTAAAAAGCACAAGCCGTATGCACTCACACCAAGAATAAATGACATCGAATCACAATTGTGGGGGTAGATGCATTTTGAAATATTTTCGAAATTTTTGTTTAAAAATTCCCCAATAATACAAACTAAAAAGCACAAGCCGTATGCACGACCCTTTAGGGGTGCCTCATACCAAAAATAAATCACATCGGGTCAAAAATGTAAGAGGAGATACATTTTAAAATTTCTTTAAAAAATCCCCAAAATTCAAAAATCACCCGATCGACTAAAAAAGCACAAGTCGTATGCACGACCGCTTAGGAAATCCTTACACCAAAAATAAATGACATCGAATCAAAATTGTAGGAGTAGATGCATTTTTTTCAAAATTTTTGCTTAAAAAAATCCCCAAAAATACAAAAATTGTCCGATCGACTAAAAAAGCACAAGCCGTATGCACGACCCTTTAGGGGTACCTCATACCAAAAATAAATGACATCGGGTCAAAAATGTAGGAGGAGACACATTTTTAATTTTTTTCTTTAAAAATTCGCCAAAAATTAAAAAATCACCCCGATCGACTAGAAAAGCACAAGCCGTATGCACGACCCCTTAGGGATGCCTCACACCAAAAATAAATGACATCGAATCAAAATTGTAGGAGCAGATGCACTTTGAAACAAAGTTTACAGCGAACTAACTAACTAACTAACTAACTAACGGACGCCACCCGCAAAGCGATAGGAATACCCTAGCTTACGTGTACCGTAAGCTGGGCTAAAAACTCAAACAAAAATGAATATGCAGTTGATCTGTGTGTGAATTTTCAAAACAATGTGATTAATATTTTTGGAGATCTAGCCTGGACACGGCGTCGAAAAGTTCCAACTATACAAAAAAATGCTGTCATTTTGACACTTTTTTCCTGAATCCGAACACAAACAAGACGGTACACACCTTCAATGCCGTATCCGTGTTCGGAGATAGCACTGACTACATGCGGACAGGAGAAACAGGACCATAACTATATCCCTCCGTTACACGCGGGATAACAAAACACAAGGAGAGAATGCTAGAAGATCTCACTCACACAAACATACCCTCAATCATACCATAATCACACACCTTTTTTAATTTTGAGCCGTTTATTTATCCTTTAGTATCCCAATTTTTCGCACTGTAATATTACTTTGCTGCTGGTCCTGGACGAAAGAACCAATCCATATGGAGCAATCAATAAACAGCTAGTCTGGATTTCCATTCAGACCATGCTGTTATGTAGGCGACAGGCAAGCCAAGATCGATGCCAACCAATCGAACATCTCACTGTAATTAATAAGCCCTCACAAGAATAACAAGCTGCAATTATGTGTCAGTGCATAATCTATCATGCTATGGACTACTGCTTAATAACAAGTTCATTTTTTTTTTCTATTGGCTGTTCTTTTGTTTATGTTTTTGTCATTGCCGGCAGCCACATCTCCGGCATAATCTGTGAATTTAAAAAAAAAATGGTTTGCCTTTATTGCTCTGAATAATCCTAATGATTCTGGTGACAATAGATGGGGGGAGGGGGGAGAGGGGGGAGAGGGGGGGGGCGGTCTTCAGGAATTGTCTCAGGGTGTTTGCTGTCAAGTATTTGCATCACATCAACAGCCACAATTAGTCTGTTGGAATGGCTTCACGTATTTGCAGAAACGCACGTTGAAACCAGGAAGCATATCTTGGAGGTGTGTCCGTCGCAGCACGCACTGCCAAGGCGGAATAACAACAAGGGTTAACTTCGACGACGCTCAAGAGCACAACCATGATACATATATAACCTTGGGGCCCAAATGTCCGCCTTTTCACTCGTGGCCGTTATGTCCGGGTCCCAAATGGGTGCGGGCGGGGCCGTTATGTCTTGGTCCCTTTTGGGCGGGTCCTTTTGTTCCGGATTCAAAAACTATATAATTCGAAAACACAAAACACGTGTAATATTTCTAAGATTTAATGACTATTATTGCAAAGATTTTTACACTTAAATACCCATCAATTAAGGAACGCCTATTGTCTGTTATTTGAAATAAGAATGTATCAAGGAAATAAGATATGCCTAAACCATACTCCTGTCAGTCAATTGTGGAAAAAATGAAGAAAAAAAAACGTTCTGGAATTTCTCACAAAGCCTCCTATTAATCCCTTGTGACGCCCTCGACTGATGGTAGCGTCCTTAAGCATTCTGTTTATCAGTGTTCACTTATTGGCCATTTATATTAACTTTGGTGTCTTAAGTTTGCCTTTGGCACAGCATGTAGCCCGTCACGTTTCATTTTTATCTGGGGTGCCTGAGCACTGTTTGTGTAAACCTTACAATTACACGTCTCAGCAAGCCGTACACGAAACTGCACGGAACTGTCCACGCAGCCATGTCTGGCTGTCGCTTAGTTCAAAGACCATTTTAATTGGTCAGATACTTGGTGCTTAATTGTCGCACGCAATTTTAATGGGTAATAAAGCTTCCCTTACCTTGAATGCCACCCCAGTTGCTTAAATATCACTTTAATAATTACCAACCTGTTAATCAACAGCACGGTATGTGTTTGTATACTGAATTACTATGGCAATATTGCTATATTTACTTTGTGGATAAACTTACACAGTTAACCATTGATATCTCAGGTAAATTTCAATATTTTCCGTTTCTTTCCATTTTTGCCAGTTTTTTCCCAGTTTCATATATATACTTTGGTAAATGGTCACTTGCCCCGCCCCCCCCCCCCCCAACGTTTTGTCACAAGGTCAACTGCCCCCTCCCCAATTGAATTACAGGGAGTACCCTCGACCTGTGGGCATGTGAATTGGCTATTTCACTGTATGTTTCAATAAAAATATTTGACTGCTGAATCTAAGCCAGAATCTACCCTGCCCCCCCCCCCCCCCCCAACCATGTCGCTATTTTAGGCGCCCTTTCCATACAAAAGGAGGGAAAGAAGTTTCATTTAAGTAAAATTCAAAATTGAAAGAGTTTATGATCTTGTTCATATTATTAGAATAGCTATCGCTTTGAAACTTGGGAGGTCGATTCATGTCATTGAAATTGAAACTTCACAGGGCTTTTCAAGTACAATACATCAAAAGGCTTATATCCAACCTTAATCGATGAAGAGAGGGGGGGAGAGATGACCGGGGGGAGGGGTAGCTGTGTCTAGGGGCAGTTGACCGTGTTAACAAAACAGGAGGACGGGTGTCTAGGAGGCAGGTGTCCGGAGGGGGGAGGGGGGTGGGGCAAGTGACCGGCATTCATATACTTTTTGCCCATCCCCCCCCCCCCGCCACAGGGTATCTCCCGGAGCCTCCCACAGGCTTACTTTTCGTCTTGGGCGAGATAAGGCACCTACAGTGTATTCCAGAATGGACTCGAGAGGCTCCGAATGTCACACAAGTGGAATTGTCACTGCTCTTGGGCTAGTGTATTCTGGAATAAGCTGCCACTGACAATAACGCTAAAACCTAAATCCTTGCCAGTAGTGTTCATTAAAGCAATTAAACTTCCGCGTATTTTTCAAAGGGGTAATTAATTACAACGCAACATTTCAAAATTCTTTTCTTCAGGGAGGAAGAAAGGGTTTGAAATTTGACCTGTAATATCCACAGAAGTGCACATTTTGTATCAAACATTCACCAGCAGTACATATTTGACATCAAATCAGCCCTGGGAGGGCTTGCAAAGTTGACGGGGAAGGGGATGGGAATATCCCACAGATAAATTTAGGTGAGATTACGAAGGGGGTAGAAAACCTGATGCGACAAAGAACTTAGGGTAAGCAGGGGAAATGTGGTTGTGCGACAGAAGGTCGACGTCAAAGGGTCGAGCGACAGAAGGTCGAAAGTGGCATTTGCGACAAAAAGTCGAGATTAATTTTCAACCAAAAAAAAAGAGAGAGAGAGAGGAGAGGAGAGGAGAGGAGAGGAGAGAGAGAGAGAGAGAGAGAGAGAGAGAGAGAGAGAGAGAGAGAAATTAGCTACTTTAACAACACTTTTATTACTGAAAGTCAATACAACTTCTTCTAAACTCGTATAGAAAACATTCGAAAGTCTATTACAAACAGAGTCACTCGTCTCCTTCCTGATTTTCCCGATTCACTGGCTTCCCGCGTATGTTGTAGCCAACACCACGGAGGAACTCCTCGATGGTTTTTCCACCATCGGCGCGGTCTTTGCAGAGAGTTGTGAGGCGGTTCTGCGGATCAACGTTCTGGCGCTGGATGCGCTTCCTCGGAGGATTTCCGATCTGATGCTGGGCGATCGCTGTGCGAGAGGTGCAGTCCTCCTGTATCATAACCCTTATCAAAGTCCATACGCTGCGATGCGTGTATCCAACAAGGTGAGAGAATCTGTGGTTTCAGGCTTCGCAAAGGTTATTGGTTCTTGGTTCGTTGTTCAACGTTGCCTTGTGGACATTCCAAAGATACAGCGGGTGCCTTGGAGGAATGCGCCTAACACGTACGCCGTCAGCTTGACCGACAACTTGGTTTATCCGGCGAAACGTTCCGGTAACGTACGTCGTTTTCCCCACACCCCCACACTATGAATCGCTTAGTTTTTTCTCTGTGCACAGGTATACCCCTCGAAGCAAAGCTTCACTTTTCCCTTGCTCATCGTTAATATCTCCATCACAGACAAGAAGGTAATGTTACTCACAAAAAAATCTGCACATTTTTTTTAGTTTGCCTGCTTACTTACTCCATATTTTGATGGATTACACATCTCACAGAGAACGCAAAATTTCAAATTGAAACCGGCTCCGATGTGTGATGGATTAAGTTTGAATGAACTGAGCCATGCGCCCCTTTGAAATCGAAATGCAATTACAGAGATTAAGGCCTGCTTTGGGTTAATGCAATGACCTTTATCACAGGTCTCTGATCGTCGATTTCAAAAAGTCTGATTACCAACTACAGTCGCAAACACAACTGCGGTTATTGTTCGTCGAAATCTTCTCCAGTTTGTGATGGACTATCCTGTAACTTGGGGGTAAGATGTAACCGCTTTTGATTAATGAAACACGATTAGAATTGCTAATATTTTTATTAACGGGCCAAAAATGGAAAATTAAGAAATTCAACCCTCAATGATAAAAAAACAAAACAAAACAAGCCATCGTCGAAGGCGCAGACCCCAACTGGACACAACAAGTCGCCATTTTGGTAATTTTTTACCGATTTGAAAAATAATACGACGGTGCACAACTTCAATATACCACCTAAGTCTTACATTGCAGTTATCTCAAGAAATCACAATTTTTGACAAGTCGCCATTTTGGCAATTTTTGGTCGATTTGAAAAATAACACGACGTTGCACAACTTCAATATATATATTTTCACTGTGCAAGGTTGCATATGCCTAGGGTAAACAGTTTCGGAGAATTTGCGTGGAAACAAAACAGCATCCAAAGTGTGACACACGGACGGAAGGACAGACGGACGGAAGGACAGAGGGCAATCCTACAGACTCCCCGGGCTCGCCCGGTTGGGGTCTAATAAAAATATTTCGACCTTTTGTCGCAAATGCCACTTTCGACCTTATGTCGCTCGACCTTCTGTCGGGATACCGGGGAAATGTAGCTGAGAAGGAAGTTGACCAACCCTCTAGCGAAGTACATGTTAGTGGTTGGGTGCAGAAGCGCCGTCTAGTGGAAAAAACATGATGTGATCAGTTGGTCTTGGGACATTTTGTACCTTTGCCACTTTGTACTTTGCCATTTTGTACCTTCGCGAAAGACGTTTTGTACCCTTTTTTGGGAAGCTTTGTACCTTCACGAAAGACGTTTTGTACCTTTTCTGCCACTTTGTACCTTTTAAAGTCATTTTGTACCCTCTTTAAGATGGGAAAAATTCCAACCAATTGAATTTGCGCGCTTCTTTACAATTCAATACTTTTTAGCTCGGGGTCCCGTGGGAGCCTAGTCTCGAAAACCAGGGGTCCCGTGGCAATGTCGTGGGGTCTCGAAAAAGGTGAATTATAAGAAGACACTTCGGTCCCCCAGACAGAAACTACAGGGGCCCCAAGCCGGATTTCAGGGATCCCGTTGATCCCGGGACCCCCCGTTAACTTTATGCCCTGTCAGGCTTGTTTACCCATTTTTTGAAGGTATAGCGAAATTTAAAACATACAGTATTTTACATCGTAAGACCTCACATTTTTTTGCTTTTAAAAATTCTTCTTGTAATATTCCCAATCCACATCGTCTGTGTTGGAAATACTCACATTCAACGCACTTCACTATTTGTTGACGCGATCGAATGCCCTCTTTACATGACAGGTATATATCAATTAACATTTTTCAAGTCTGCGTGCTTTTAGAATTTCAATATATATTCTGATGCATTTTACAGAGTTACGTTAAAACTAAATTATTTTCCAAAATTACCCAAAATGAAAAGTTGAGCCGGTAATTTAATCCACATTAACCTCGAATTATCCGTTGCGATGTAATCAGTTCAGTTCGTATTCTATCCGAAACGTACAAAATATCCGATGCAGCACTGGTTAGCAGTTTAATAGGTGATTTAAGCAACGAATCGCAGCTGTATTTATACTGATTTTAGAAGACTGGTGCTGAAAGTCCAGCCAATTACAGCGATTTTTCAGAGTAACCCCTGAGTAGATTCACTCAGTCTAGTTGAGTAACTCCGGAGAAAATCTGCTCGAAATGATTGCATTTAATATACTCCCAGAGCTGATCAATTCTGTTCCACTCACTGAGTAACTCTATAACATAAACTCAAGTAATGCAATTAACACTGGTAAGAAAAGTTACTCGGGATAATTGCAATCACGGTAAAGCCACTTTACGGAATGGCCTCCACAACTATCCTACAGATTATTGCAATTAATAAATAAACATGTTTTCACTGAAATGAAGGCCAGATAGAGCAGGCGGCATTTAATTTTTTGTTTTAACTGAATATTGCACGTATAAAAAAAGGTATAAAATGGTAAGGTACAAAGCGGCAGAAAAGGTACAAAACGTCTTTCGCGGAGGTTCAAAGTGTCCTCCAAATTTGAGGTACAAAGTGTCCAAAAAGGTACAAAATGACGGAGGTACAAAGTGACAAAGGTACAAAATGTCCCAACCCCGATCAGTTAGTCTCTTTATTGACTGTGGTGTGATGTGATGGTTAAGGCATTTTATGCAAATGAATTAAATTTATTTATACCCAACTTTTTCGATTTTGTGTTTTCAAAATCTTCTATCACGGCAGTACCTGTGGGCTTAGTTGATCCACCTCCAACAATCTAAGCGGGGGTAGCAAGTTAAAGTGCCTATTCGTGAAATCCTTAATGCAGTTGGCCTTGATATACACTCACTCACTTTCTAAAAAATCTTTTACATGAAAAGATACATCATCTATCACAAAAACTACTGAAACCACTGAAAAGCTATTAACTACCTGAAAAAACTCGCCATTTTATGTTACCATCCCGAAATATAAATATTTTAAATGCAAACTGTAAGACACATCAACTCGCTTTTCATAATGACTGCTAACAGCCATAAGGATTACATGTCAGCATAAACCTGACATTGATATGTGTATACTAACAGTTTACTTATAGCAGCTCTGTATTTTGCATTCGAAAACTAGCAGCAGTTGTCAGGAGGTTCAGCAAAAGATATCATTTCCGAGATAACTGTTGTTTTCGGGAGGTGGCGACACTACAGGTACAGGCGGGTTTAGCTCCAAGAAGCGATCCGCTACTGAGGTTCGGCGGGGCGCTTCAAATCCTCGCTATATAACTATATGCAAGTCAACTACGCTCGCTTTGAGGCACCTCTGTGGCGATATTGCAGTATATTAAGATACATACCCAGACTTGGGAAGTGTTATGGGGTGCCCTCAAAGAAAATGTGTCGTTGAAAATTGCACATATCTTGACATTTTCATAAAAGAACAAGTTCTAGAAATAACCACCTGCAGGCAGACATCTTTTGTTTTACCTACCTGCGCAAATGTGTGGAAACAATAAGGCGTTGTTATTAAACAGATGACCTCTGAAGAGATCTACGTGTTATTTATAAACACAGAGCAGATAGATATTTCAACAAGAATGTTCAGGGACATTGTGACCAGCCGAGATCTAGTGAATCTATGAATAAGCTTGTCTGGTTGCCAAAACTGGTAGTAGCATTGTACAAGTTTGTCAAAGGACAAAGCCCCAGCTTACGAAAAGCGATAAGACCAAACCAAGCGTGCATGAAAAAGGAAATTTCCCTGAAAAAGTGGGCTTTAAAGGACGAGACGGCAATGAGCTAGCTATATAATTAATTTAGCAACGGACCCGAGCACAGACCGATAAATACATACAAAGATTTATTTCCCAGAAAAATAACTTCGAACAACGTATCGAAATTGTATCGTGTACTGTTGACATGTACTGTCGGACATACACAATTAGTACAAGCGGCAGAAACGACCAGAAACATGTGCCTTTTGAAAAGAAGAAAACGCCGCGTCTAAAACATCAATATTTTAATCTTTTGGTGTGTATTATTTTGCGGGGTTCGCATTTCGGACCAGTGCGCATGGTTATTTATTTTGCGTTGATGTGTGGTTCGCAAAGCGAATCAGTGCGCATATTTATTTAATATGCATTGCTGCGCATGTTTACTTAACTTGGGTTGATGCAGGCTCGCATTTCAGACCAGTGAGCAAGTTAATTCAACTTACGTTGATAAGCCGTTCGCATGTTTGTTTAGCTCGTGCTGATGCGCGTTTGACTTTTCGGACCAGTGCGCATGTTTAATTAATTTGCATTAATGCGCGATTGTTACCGGGAGTTTCCGAAAAGAAGCTCCCCCATATAAAAGCCCCGGGGCTCTTATTAGGAAACTGTTTCTCAATAGAAGCCCCGGGGCTTCTATTTGGAGCTAAAATAAAGACCTGAAAAAATCGTTTCCTAATAAAAGCCCCCCTCCTTCCCTGCAAGTCTTTTTAAAACTCGTGTTTAGTCGCAATGCAGACACGGTGCACTTAATCCTTTGATATGAGGCACCCCCAGACATGTTCTGCATCGTTGCTTAATCCTGTGCATTGCACAAGGCGAACGCACACCCCCTCCCTACTGCCACCTTTACTCCGGAGTATTACTGGAAATATAACCGGCTGAGTACTGAAACGGGCGGCGTGATGTTGCCCCTCCTTCCCTGCAAGTCTTTTTAGAACTTATGTTTACTAGCAATGCAGACACGGTGCGCTTAATCCTTTGATGTGAGGCAAACCCCTAGACACGTTCTGCGTTGTTGCTTAATCCTGTGCTTCTCACAAGGCAGCCCCCCCCCCCCCCACCTTTACCAGACTTTTTTTAGTTACTGTTGTTTTTGTGTGTTTTGTTATTTTTTGTGCCGATATCCTCAGCATGTAGCGCTTTAATAAGAGACTGATGGTAAATTTTCTTTTTTCAATAAAAACTTATCGACAATTCCCCCCCCCCCCTATCTAAAAAAATAGAAGCCCCGGGGCTCTAATTAGGAAACTGTTTTCTGATAGAAGCCCCGGGGCTTCTATTTGGTTTCAAAATGAGCGCCTGAAATTGGCCAGTTTCCAAATAGAAGCCCTGGGCTTTTTTCGGAAACCCCCGGTATTTAAGACCAGTGCGCATGTTTATTTAACTTCCGTCGATGCGCAGTTCGCATTTCGGACCAATGCGCATGTATATTCAACTTCCGTTGATGAGTGGTTCGCAATTCGGACCACTACGCATGTTTATTTAACTTGCACTGACGCGCAGTGTGCATTTTGGACCAGTGCACACATTTATTTTTCGATTTCGAACCAGTGCCCATGTTTACCAAACTTGCGTCGATGCGCAGTCCCTATTTCGGCCAATGCGCATTTTTATTCAACTTACAAGTTATGGCGGATCGCCGAAAAAATTAATTTTTCAAGAGGGGCCTAACTGGAGAAGAATCGTACAAAATTGGAAAGGAATTCAATCAAAATTGTGGGAGAAGAAGCAATTTCAAAATTAAAAGCCAATAAATAAAAAAATACCCCTCATATCGCCAAAATGAGTAATTTTTCAAAAGAGGACCAATTAGAGAATAATCGTACAAAATTTGAAGAAAATCCTAACAAAATTGTGTGAAAAAAATACATTTTGAAAATTGGCAACCATAAAATCACAAATGTCCCAAATTTGGACAATTTTTGGCAGATCGCCAAAATATTTTCAAGATAGGCCTACATAGAGAACAATCGTACAAAATTGGAAAGGAATCGGATCAAAATTGTGGGAGAAGAAGAATTTTGAAAATTAGACACCAAAAAATTAAAAAAATGTCCCTCATTCAGCCAATTTGTGGCGGATCGCCAAAATTAGTAATTTTTCAACAACAAAAAAGGCCTACTTAGGGAATATTCGTGCAAAATTTGAAGAAAATCTGATCAAAATTGTGGGAGAAGCATTTTGAAAATTGGCAACCACAAAATTACAAATGTCCCCAATTTAGTCAATTTTTAAAGAGAGGTCTACCTAGAGAACATTCGTGCAAAATTTGAAGGAATCCGATCAAAACTGAAGGAGAAGAAGCATTTTAAGTTAAAGTTTACACACGTACATACGTACACACAGACGACGGATACCCCTCTATTGATGGGATAAGACCTGCCCGACATAGTCGGCTGGTCTAAAAAATAACTCCCCCTTTGTATTATTTGTATTACTTTGGCGGAATCTCCAGTGAGCCTGCAGTATAAACGGGTATTATACAGAAACGACACATCTCCACTGAGGTCAGCTGTTTTATAACAACTGTCGAATTACATGCAGCGTAGAACAAACCTGGAAGACAGACAAAACATTTGACAGCTGACCGATGCCTGTTTTTCACCTTTTATGCATAATTTTAGGAAACACAAGGCATGAAAAATGTGACCTTGGGTGTACAGAGGGTTAGCTCCGAGTCAGCTCTCACTTGTAAAAATCGTATATCTCTGTCAGAGCTACGAATCCTTCCACTATTCCATTAATAGGGGTCAACGTCATATGTTCTGAGGCAAGAATCCAGTCCATATTATTCAAGCATTTACAGAAAGTTCATGCCCAATATACCCTTTTTGTATAACAGACACAATTTTTAGTGAGCTGTATATCTTTTATTTTTCCGTAAAAGTGCAGAAAAGTTAGTTTCCGCACCCACCTGTCAAATGTCTACATTCCGGCCTTGAAATGTCACGTGACCAAAGTCAAGTGACTAAAAATTTAAATAAACGGGTCATAGTTTATTTGTAAAATATATACTAAAATAGTTGATAGATGCAGAATTAGCATGGAGACGAACAAGGAACAGATCAACAGGCCAGCAGTGTGTCAGTGTGGGAAAACCTGCAAAACGAAAGAGGGTTACGAATCCATCAAGCGAAAATGAAATATCAAGAACGGCCCGAGCAACGCACAGAATTAATGCTGGGGAGGCGGAGGAGATACAAAGCCAGGAAGCTAACAACAGCGCTCCGAATCTCCAGGCTGAGGTACAGAATAACAGTACAGAAGATCAAGTGGCCAAAGGGCACCGAAATTAAGAAATGCCAACAGCTGGATGTAGCGAAAGATTTGGGGTGGTCGAGGCAGGGTCAAAAAGCCAAAGGCAACATCCACCGAACCGGCGAAACGGAGGAAGACAGCGCTAAGGAAGGAGCTGAAGGCCTTGTCAACCAGATGGAAGAAAGCACAAGATCGAGATGATAAAGGTGCAATGGACCTGCTACGTGACGATCTCCACACAGCCAATGCAGAAAGCCTACGGAGAAAGAAACTCAAGCATCGCAGAGAGAGGGAACAGTTCTCTGCAAACCCATTTCAGTACGCATCGAGCCGGTTGGGGAAACCGAGAAGCGGACAGTAACAGCCTTCAAGGCCGACGTTCAGGAACACCTCCGGAAGGTTCACAGTGACGCCAACAGGAACGAGCCACTGGCTGAGTTTCCGAACCTAGTCAGGCCGCAGCCACCGATGGAGGCATTCGATGACAGCGAGCTGAAGCTTTGGGAAGTTCAACAAGTGGTTGGAAAAGCAACAGCAAAATCCGCGCCTGGTCCAAGTGGCATAACATACCAACTCTACAAGGAGTGCCTAAAACTCACGCAGTTGCTGCACAAACAGTCCATGAAGGCACTTATAGACGATTTAACCATCTGCACGCACATACCACAAGTAGGGAGATGGGTCCTTTCAAAACTAGAAGAGCTAGTCAGATGGGCAAGAATGTCATTCAAGGCCAAGAAGTTTAGTCGGAGTTTGGTGGTCCAGAAAGGTACAACAGACAACAGGAACTATTTCCATTTGCAAGGCGTGAGAATACCGACAATCATTGAAGAGCCGGTGAAATGCCTCGGAAAGTGGTATGACGGTACGTTGCGAGATACTGAGAATGCTAGAAAGGTTGTTCAGCAACTCCAAGACAACCTAAATCGCATAGAAACGGCAAGCATACCTGGGAGATACAAGGCGTGGTGCTTCCAATTCTACAGCAATAGCAGTTGTTTACAGCTCCCACTGACGTCGATCGTTGAAGAGTTTAAGGTTGGGAAAGTGCGCGGACAGCTACAGCTGCAGCACTCGCGGGATGATCTACGTAGTATCGAAGCAGAAAGTGGTCAGTAAAGGAGAGTATACAAGAGGCAGAGAGTAGAATAAGATTCAGGTAATTGGTTGGAACAGTGCGACAGGGAAGGCGAGGATTAGAGGAAACAAATAAACCCAGGTGGAAGGAAGCCGATACAAGAGGAAGAAGAAAGATGGTGACAGACGAAATCTGAGCAAGAGAGGAGGCGAGGAGGACAAAAGCAGTCGGCATGGCAGCACAAGGCCAGTGGACGCAGTGGGAATCGATCACACCAAAGAAATTGTCGTGGAGCGAAATCATAAAGAAAGAACCTATGCGTCTATCATACCTGCTGAGAAGCGTGTACGACCTGCTTCCATCTCCGACAAACCTCAGCTCTGGAAAGTGACAGACGATGACAAGTGAGCACTGTGCAGAGAAAGAGCATCTATGGAACACATTCTTTCTAGCTGCAAAGTGGTTCTATCCCAGGGAAGATACCGGTGGAGACGTGATACTGTACTGAGGGAAATTGCTGCCGTTCTGGACAGAGCGATAAATGCACAAAACAAGACGAGGCCGTCAGCTCTGCCGCACATTAATTTTGTGAAAGCAGGAGAGGAGAAGCAGCATGCCAGCAAGTGTCAGTCGGGAGTGTTAGCCACGGCAAATGATTGGCAGATACGGGTGGACGTGCAGTCCCGCAGGAAGTATGTACGACAAATCTCAGGCCCGATATCGTTACATGGTCCTGCAGCGCGAAATAGATCCTGTTAATTGAACTGACAGTCTCGTGGGAAAGCCGTGCAGAGGAATCAAACGAAAGGAAGCGCACCAAGTATGAAGAGCTGAAGAAAGACTGAAGAAAGCGGCTATAAAGCGTGGTGCCTACCAGTAGAGATAGGATGGCGCGGTTTCGTATGTAGATCGGTATGGTCCATGTACAAGGTTTTAGGTCTGCAAGGGAGGGAGAGGAAAGACCTGAGGCGCGGGTGTGAAGCGGTGCGCTAAAAAGTTTCCAGGCACCGCTTCAAAGCCTCGCTATATAACGATAAGCAAGTCAACTGCGCTCGCTTTGAGGCATCCCTGTGGCTACTTTGTGCGAGATTCAACGACCCATAAGTTTTTATTGGCATTTGCTGAAGGCCCTCAAAGTACAACGGTAATCATATACAACTTCTGTGTTACGCTTTCTTTAAAAGAAAATAATACGGAAATAACCCCAAATCTTCCGCAATAATTGACATTTGTTTGTATACAGGGAGCATACTTTATTACGTGAAATAGTAACAATAATTTCTGCAATTATCCACCAAAAAACTTTTAAATTGTTATTTTAAAAAGAACCGTCTGAACGTAAACATAGAAAGTCAAATATTGTGGGTGTACAAAATAAATTTATACGTAATTCTGCATCTAGCAACTATTTAATATATATTTTACAAATAAACTATAACCCCTTTATTAAAATTTTCGGCCCCTTGACTTTGGTCACGTGACATTTAAAGGCCAGATTAGAAACAAACATTTGACAGGTGGGTGCGAAAGCTAACGTTTCTGCACTTTTATGAACAAATAAAAGATAAACAGCTAACTAAAAACTGTGCCTGTTTTACAAAAAGGGCATATTGGGCATGAACTTTCTGATGATGTTTGAATAATAGGGCTGGTATGCAGGATTCGTGCCTCAGAACATATGAAATTGACCCCTATTAGTGAAGCAATGGAAGGCTTCGTAGCTCTAACAGAGAGATATACGATGTTATACAAGTCAGAGCTACTCGGAGCTAATAATGAAGAGGTGACTTGGAGCTAAATAGGGTTTAACCTAGTCCAGCGTTCGCGTTGGCCTTCCAGAAAACCGCGTCACACATAATTGTGTGACGCGGTGGCATCTAAAAAACCGCGTCACAGGCTCTCCACCAAGCATTTTTCAATACAAAGTACTGGTGTCTTTTGAAACACCTACCCCCCTTCCCCCCTGCTCCACCTCCTTCATGCACAAATAAGCTGTAGTAACATTTATTTTGATTTTATTAACGGCTTCTCTAAATAACAACTAGAGCAGTGTGCATAGCCCACATATTCCCCCCAGGCCCCCCATCAGTTAAACACGGCCATCAATAGTTGAAATTTTCCAAGTCCAGCTGGTCCAGTTTCCTTGGAAGAACCTGGCCCATTTACAATATGGATCTGTGTTTGTTCCCATAGAAGCTACATACCAAGTTTCATTAAAATCCTTGCAGGAGTTTTTAAGTTATCGTGTTAACAGACCGACCGACAGACCGACACGCGGTCCATCGCATATATTCCCTGTGGGGAATAAAGTACAATACAACAAACGACTTTCGATTGACACACAAAATGCAGTGTCATTCTTGACTAGGTTGATTAAAAATTCAAGTCTGTTTACTCAAAACAATCCTCTGTACAGTTCTAAGCAAATAAAAAAAAACAGTTCAATGGAATGCCATTTTAACATTTAATGCTTATTTTTGATATCAAAATATATTTAGAGATATCAGTAAATCAATTTAGATCTCATTAATTTATATTTTGCTATCAATAATTGAATTTTAAATGGCAAAAATTTATTTTTGAGATCAAAAAATCAATTTTACAAACCTAAAAAATCTTAGGGAGACACACATTCTCATAAAATATAACGAATCGTCAATTAAATTTTGGAGATGAAAATTTGAATTATTGAGATCAATAATAACAACATAATTTGTTATCTCAAGAATTGCTTCTTTTTTGTACAGTAAAAAATTAAAATAAAGATTCTGTATACAAGGACAGTCATTATTTATTTACAGATGTGTGTTTCTGAATTTTTTTTTTTTTTTTTTTTGAAAAATAGACTGATATTTTGATATCAAGAATCAGTTTTTGAGATCAAAAAATCGTTTGCAGATTTCAAAATACAAATTAAAAATGTATCAGTCTGAAAAAATGATATCTGAAATAAATTCTTGATATCAATATATAGAAAATCAATTAGTGAGCTCAAAATTAATATTTTTGCTCTCAAATATTTCATTTTTGCTATCAAGAATTAAAATTTTGATCTCAAAAAATCAATTTTAGATATCATTAAATCATTTCTGATGTCAATAAATACTTCTTGATATCTCTAAATATTTATTGATATCAAAAATTATTTTTTGAGATCAAGAATACATTTAGAGATATCAAGAATATAATTACAGATAGCAAACATTAATTCTTGATATCACAATATGGATTTATTGAGATCAAAAATTAATTCTTGATATCAAAAAATCAATTTTTGAGATCAAAAATTAATTCTTGATATCAATAATTCACTAATAAATATGAAAACGGCATTCCATACAGTTCTCTAGTCAGTTCTAAACAAAGTAACAAATTATTGAAACTTAGATGACATTATGACTAAAAAAATGTTTTTTTTTTTTTTTTGAGATCGTAAGAGGGCGGAGAAATCGAGGGCAACAAGAAATATATGTAGAAAAAAGCTATTAACAGAATTCTAAAAGTGATGGAACATAATCAATCAAAATTGTCTTAAAACTCCATTACTGCATAAAGTTTTTAAACTTTCAGCTCAAAAACGTGAAGTTTATTTATCGCGATTTGGGACTTCCCGAAAATTTCTACCTGCATCTTTAAAATCAAAAGTTGCCAAGTCTGGCCCGTTCATAGAAATCCGTAAAATTTGATCAAGTCTTTTATCACCTAGACAGTTCCTGTTCTTGGTTTTAATGAGAGTTTGGACAACTCGGCGACAGGTCAACCCGGCGACACTTTGGTTAACTCGGCGACAGATTTTTGGTCAGGTCGGCGACACGTGAAAGTCAGGTCGGTGACACATGGAGTTAACTCGGCGACACATAAATATAAGTCTTGAAATTTGCAAATTGTTTCAAGGACAATACAACTGTAACAACATTCATATTCTGATTGTACATGTTATCTTATTACAGGGAGGGCGCAGCATCGATCTAGATTGCAATTATGTCATATTGAAAATAATTTAGTAGCTAAAATTGATTATAGGGAGGGTATACCATTGATCTGGATTGCAATTATATTATATTGCAATCGATTTATAGGCTTAAACTAATTACAGGGAGGGCGCATCATTGATCTGCATTGCAATCCAGGATTCATCATGTGTTAAAGTAGCTTCACATTCGTTTCTAAATATAAGTCAAAACGGAATTCATTGAATTCATACGAGGTGCTCCAATTCTATTGTATGAGGGTCATGTTTATGTTAAACACTATAAGTGTAAATTTATTGCTGAAAAATTGTTGAAAATAACAATAAACAATGATTAAAATGTGCATTTTTTGTTCTTAAAAAATGAGAAAATAAACTTTCCACCGGAGAGACGGACAATCGCTAATTTCAAGACATATTTCTTTTTAAATACATACATTAACACCAAAAGCTTGGAATTGTCTGTCATACTTTTATGTGTCGCCGAGTTGACTTTCACGTGTCGCCGACCTGAACAAAAATCTGTGGCCGAGTTAACCAAAGTGTCGCCGGGTTGACCTGTCGCCCAGTAGGTTTGTCGCCAAGTTGACCATAAACCTTTTAATAATATTTTGCGCGCTAACACTTCGCTCGCAAGTAGCAGAGTTCATTGCATCGAGCAGAAAATATTCCATAAGGATAGCAAAGTTCGGGTGATCCGTACGATATGTGGTCAGGAGCTCCTGTGCAAAATCTGAGATTTTGCTGTGGTACTGTGCACGCAAAAACCTTAAATTCCTTAAAGTCATTTATATGCTCCAAAAAAAGACGAAGGACTAATTTTTGTTGAACACTTTTCACATATAAGTTTTTTTATAGTGTGACGCGATGGTGTCATAAAATGCGCGTCACTGTGAAGCAGTGGGTTTTGAAAAGCCGCGTCACAAGCCCCCAAAAGTGCTAAAATCCGCGTAAAAACGCTGTCATCGCGAACGCTGACTAGTCCCAGCGGACCCTTTCTATCTTCCTAGGCCAGAAAGGGTCACAGTTCCTGCAATAGAAATGGCCATTGATCTCAATTTTCGAGGTTCTGGATCTTTCAGCACACGTTCAAGGACACCGACGCTCGAACTGGCAGGCCTTTTCTTTAAAAACACACTGAGAAGTATCCTGGCGCGTTATTTTCGACCTCAGCAAAACTCCCAAACTAGAGTAAAGCGTGGTTTCGCAACTGTGGATTCACTGTTGTTGTGGGCGATAATGAGGGATTGGATATCCTGATCTCAAGAAAACACATGATTTTCTCAGTAAAAAATTGTTATCTGACAATAAAACTTGTGCGCCATAATTTATAATTGGGCCATTTACGTGATGCACCCTTTCTAAAATAACACCGTTGGCCCCAGTCGTGCGCCCAGATTTTAAAATTGACATCAATGACATTTCCTATTATAGGAACTATGACTCTTGCTGTCATAGGAAGACCGCAAGAGTCATCTAGGACTAGGTTTAACCTTACTGGCAAGTTAAATTAATTTTATTGTATCTCTCCTTTAAACAGGAACGGGATATCGCCTCGTAAATCTTAGTCCTAGATGACACTTGTGGTCTTCCTGTGACAACAAGCTTTTCGGTCCTAGGAAGATGGAAAGGATCCTATGGAACTACCTAAATCTCAAATTATCGCCCACGTTTGTAAACATTCATTTAGCTCGTGGTGTATTGACGTAGTTGATTAAATATACATCTAGAACCTTTAACTGAGATGAAAAACAACTTTAGATTTTCAACAGTTCTTTGCTTTCCAACATATCCACGCCCAAAACTCATCCCAAATTTACTTCCGGATGAAACAACGTACATTACACCGGTTGATGAGTCTAGTGGATCTTTAAAAAAACATTGCATGTCAAACAGCCGACCTCTACGGCGATTCGGTATGTTGTGTATAACACCTTTTAACTGCGCAAACCCACTGGGGATTCCGCGCAAAATAGAACTCATAAAGAAGAGGAATTACTTAAAAAATGTCATTAAAATACAGATTTGGACACTCATACTGATCTTTTTCTCCAATGTGAGAGAATACTCAACACTGAAAGGACAGTACAGCTAGGTAGACAGAAATATCCATCCACTCTGTGTTTATACATAACAGATAGATCTCATCAGAGGTCAGCTGTTTTATAACAAAAGCATAACAAATCCAAAATGATTAGAATAGAAAAACACTTCAAGGAAAATAAAGCAGCAAGCTCTTCCGGACAATTAGAAATTCGAAAGCAAATAAAGAGGTAATAGAACACGATAAATAAAAGAATGGTAACAGGCACACGATTGAATAAATTGTTGGCAAAATAATTTTTGTGTGTATCTCGGTATAACCTTCTCCACTATCCCTTCACAATAACCTAAACACTTATCAGCAGCAAACCCCTTACTTGATAAGCATAAGGAAATGGTGGCAGAAGTAAGGCAGATAAAATCTCGTAATTTTACAGCAGAAAACCTAAAAGACGGCAACGAACCAGTAAAGAACAGTTACAGAAAATTGTTAGTAGGGTTTGGTCTCCAGAACAAAATTTATATGACTGGAAAAAATGTTGGTCACGCCAATACACAAAAAGAACGATTAACCAAATTTCTCTGTTTTCAATTTCTGGGAAAAGAAGTCAGGAAAATTATTGTTGACTGCATGAAATCCAAAAAGAAAGGGCTGCTCCTAAAATTCGGCTTTACACAAAACAAAGAAATTATCAATATCATTTTCATAATTAGACTAACAACAGAAAAAGACCAGATAACATTGAGTATCAGTGCATTACAAGAAGCTGCAACACAATACAATTGTACAAAATGATACTATCTACAATTGTAGCCAGAAAAATAATCAGAATCATAGATACACTAAATGATGACACAGAATTTTAGAGGGCCTCTCAATGAGTCCTCGCTGTATCGATCGACCTGCTACTGGGTGGTGTTTTGTCGCCAATCTATACTTAGCAATGATGAGATTGAAGGACTCCAAACCATTCCTACCACTGGATGACCGTCTATCAATAAACATTGGATACGCTGGTAACAAAACCCTTATCTCGACAGTACAAAGAAACCTAGTTTAAAATTGCTCAACCACAGCAAGCGAGAAGTAGGCAACTGGGTAGCAGAGAAATTCCACACATTTGCCATTTTTGCCTCAGCAGACTTCAAAAGGAAAATAATTTTGTAGATAAGATTTTTATCTTATTGGATTTATCGTTTTTATCGTAATGAAAAAAACATCAATGCACAAAATTTACAGATTTTCTAAATTTCTACCTGAGATGAACAGAAATCAACGGTTTAATGAACTTGATTTTTTTTAACAAATTGATAAAAAACGAATATTCTTTTAAAATTAAGGCAATTCTACTCCGTATCCAGAAAAATATGGGATCTCAGAACAGGCAGTTTAAAACAATTCTCATTCTACCACATTCTTTGAAACAAGGCATGATTTAGGAAATAATAAAAGTATGGTCTTGTATCTAATTACAACTCTTATTCATTAGATTGACCTATATTTTCCTCTGTATAATCATTTTCCTCGTACCACATGTTGCTGACCAGACTGAAGCTTTCGAAAGCCATTTTTTTTTAACAAAAAGCAGTCATTTTGTCATATTAATAACCATTGACCTTTTTGCAGTAATAATTTTTATAAGATAATAGTTTTATCCTGGCTATTTGCATCAGTTTACAAGAAACTTAGCTCCTTTATATTTAATCATTGCTTATTTGTACAAAGCAATGTGAGTAATTGAAAACATATAATGACTGTAAATAAATCAAATCAGGGTCACTCGTTGGTATAAATTTATATACCCCGTTGCTGTCTGAACCAGGGTGTGTGCACAACCACATCTGGAAATATTCTGTTCGGTCGCGGCCAAAAATGGCGACGATCTTGAGGGCCGTTTCTCGACAGAGAACTAGGGTATTGGCGTCGAACGTGCGCCCGAGAAACATAATTAACCCTGTGGTGTTTATATCTACATCAGATAAAAAGAAAGATTCCCATGCAGCTGCTCCAGAAATTATCGGAGACCCGAAAAAGTTCGAGAACTGGAATGTTCCGGAGGTTTGTTGTAGTAATCGTACTTGGACCAAGTCTTGGGGGCGCATTCTTTTGTACCAGAGGGAGAAGATAGAATTGGTTAAAGCAGTTCATAATTGGTGCAATAATGTGTTCAGTTCTCACTAAACTTAAGAAGTCATGCCTATCCTTTCCACTCCAATTAGCTCCGAGTCAGCTCTGACTTTAGCTCCGAGTAGCTCTGACTTGTGTATAACATGATATATCTCTCTGTCAGAGCTACGAAGCCTTCCATTGCTCCACTAATAGAGGCCTACTTCATATGTTCTGAGGCACGAATCCTGCATACCAGCCCCTATTATTAAAACATTTACAGAAAGTTCATGCCCAATATGCCCTTTTTGTAAAACAGGCACAGTTTTTAGTTAGCTATATAGCTTTTATTTTGTTCATAAAAGTGCAGAAACGTTAGCTTCCGCATCCACCTGTCAAATGTTTGTTTACATTCTGGCCTTTAAATGTCACATGACCAAAGTCAAGGGACCGAAAGTTTAAATAAAGGGGTTATAGTTTGTTTGTAAAATACATACTAAAATAGTTGCTAGATGCAGCATTACGTATAAATTTATTTTGTACACCCACAAAATTTGACTTTTTATTTTTTTGTGTTCTTTTTGAAATATAAATTAAAAAGTTTTTTGGTGGATAATTGCAAAAAGTATGGGTCTGGAAGCTTTAGCGCACCGCTTCTTGGAGCTACACTCCAATAGTTATGATTTATGTTTTTTTTTTTTTCATTAAAAAATCGTTTGTCATTAAGCCTTTGTGTGCACTAAAGGCACCCAGCAGTCGTTTGCAACCCCTTTTGTTTGAACAAAGCATTTCAAATCTTACGCTTATCAGTGCACATGGACTTCGGAAGTGCGGGTTGTGTGTGTGTGTGGCGGGGGGGGGGGGGAGGGGGGTGTAGCAGTGGGCAGCAGGTTATGACAGGGCCAGTGCCGGCAGCTGCAACCAGTCCGCCATTGGCCAAGCATGTTTCTACGCTGGTGTGCTTGCAAACAAAGTATCAGTGTTGCGCGTCGTGCAAGGTGTATTTAAATTTCTAAATGTTACGCGTCGTGCAAGGAGTATTTAAATTCCTGAAATCCCATGTAACGAGGGGAAATAGGTTTTAGCTTGTCCGTCTGTCTTTCCGTTTTTATTCAATCCAACGTTCTGACCTTTTATGCAGTGAAGATATATATTGTGGATGTGCAACGTCGATTTATTTTTTAAATCGACCAAAAATTGTTAGTCAATATAGGTTTTTCGATTTCATTGAATTTACTACCATCTAGTGACACTATGTGTTACATGGGGGATCTTGCTTCACTGAGCCTCTGGTCATTTGAGAATCTGACAGAAAAAAATCACCACAAAGTCCGAAATGTTTGGCAGGCATCTTGCTCCTCTGTGGAGATACTTTGCTACAGATATTTCAAGCAGCAAAAATCCAAAAGGAATCTGTACAATTGAACTTGCGGACAGTTATCAGAACAATTGAATTTGCGGATAGCTATTGGATATATTGGCAAATGTAAACGTACTTAGAGATGGCGTCTAGAATAAATAAAACCTTGGCAGTGTTGACACATCATCCTTTTTTAAAAGGATTATCCTATTTTAAAAAAAGCCCGATTGTATCCTTTTTTTATCCTTAAATACTTTTTTTTATACTTTTTAAAAATTTTCATCCTTTTTCTATCCTTTTTTTTTTCGCTTTTCATCCTTTTTTTTATTTTGATACTTTTTTCAGTCTTTTTCGTTCAAAATACTATTTTTTCCTAATTAGATATGGTTTTTTCTACTAGAATTTTTTCTCACTCTAGTCATAATCCTTGATTAGGCCATAATACAGGGTTCCCACTCACTTTTGAAAATGGGGGTTTGTGTACCCCCACTTATTTAAAACTGTGCGTGAATGCGAAAAAATGGGGTTCCGGTCACTTCACAAGTAAAATTCATAAAACGCTCACCGAACATCTCAGGACCATTAGCAGTGGACAAAATTTACGCAAGTAACAGACTAAAATTACAACTAAATCGATCGTGGTTATTTTAACGCTTTGTATTAGAAAGCAAACAAAATGGAAAACACTGCCATCACAACAATAAAAGAAAATTGATACATTGCCGTTACAGTAACAGTTTTGAATCCACTGAACTAAACACCTTGCAATGGTTGCAGTAAGATTACTAGCTCAAAATTTTTAAATTCAGTCAATCGCCCTGTAACTCTAAAGAGAAATAAATTTCACAAATTTTGCGTGGAAGCTTGAAATTTTTTCGGTACCGTACACATTTTACCTGAACTTACTTCTGTAGGTTCGCATAAATACTTCTCGTGAACGGGAAAGTAAAGATTGTTCATCAAACGTTTTTGACGACGTAACACTTCTTCTCAACATCTTGTTTGAAACTGACTGGGAGGACAATTTGTTTGTCAATTTACTATGAATAATATTTTGTTGAGAAAACCCCGTTCACAAGGAACAATTGTGAGAGGGTTAACCTGTAGCATGCAAAATTTGGAAAAATTTCCTGATAGTCGGTCATTACTTTTAGTAAAACCCTGTTAGTTGGTGATTTCTACTGTTATTTACAAGATATCTGAAGTTAAGAAAAGATGGTTTCCTCAGCGCTGATTATTGCATTTTCGCCTTGTGCAAGAGCCTTCAAAATCCCTTCCATTGCCTAGTTTCCATGATTTCTAATACCATTACTATCGATCGGCAGAAGCTTTGGATTCAAAATTAAATTGAGATTCTTCAAAATTTTCATGTCTTCTGGAAATCTTTTATCAAATTCGTCTAGCCTTCTTTTGGTCAAACACAAACCGCACAAAATATGTTTATTGTCACAGTAATTTCTGTGCGTGCCTGTACCCCCGACTCTTCAAAAGTGTGCGTGTTTGTGCGTGAATCACGCACAAACGCACGGAAATGGGAACCCTGATAATATTAACCGCTCTTTCACTGTATGTATATGTAATTTCCAACTTTTTTGCAGCATCTATTGTTAAAATCAATACATCTGTAGAAAAAGGGTATTTTTTCACGGAACTGAAACGTATGCTTCGTAAACGTAATCAATATCTTATCACACTGTAAATTATTCAGTATTTTAAATGATGTTAAGTAGTTTTTATTTCTTGAATGATTTTCAATAACTTCAATCTATAATTTTGAGTTGCATGTCCCTAGGGACCATCGATAAAGTACGTACGCACCTTTTTTTAGACCAGCCGACTATGTGTCGGACTGGTCTTATCACATCAGTAGAGGGGTATCCGTCGTCTGTGTGTACGTGTGTAAACTTTACTTAAAAATTTTAATTTAAAATGCTTCTCCCTCAGCTTTGATCGGATTCCTCTCAAATTTTATACGAATGTTTTCTAGAAAGGCCTCTCTTTAAAAAAAGTTTTTTGGCGATCCGCCAAAAATTGGCTTAATGGGGGGCATTTAAAATTTTTCGGTTGCCAATTTTCAAATTGCTTCCTCTCCCATAATTGGTGAGTCTATAGGATTGCCCTCTCTCCGTCTGTCCGTCCGTGTGTCACACTTTGGATGCTGTTTTGTTTTCACGCAAGTTCTCCAAAACTATTTACCCCAGGCATATGCAACCTTGCACAGTGAAAAAAATATATATTGAAGTTGTGCAACGTCGTGTTATTTTTCAAATCGGCCAAAATTGCCGAAATAGCGACTTGTCAAAAATGGTGATCAGGGTTCGCAATCTTGCACAGTGAAAATATATATATTGAAGTTGTGCAGCGTCGTGTTATTTTTCGAATCGATAAAATATTGCCAAAATGGTTAGTTGTCAAAAATTGTTATCTCTTGAGATAACTGCAATGCAAGACTTGGGTGCTTTCAACGGGAGTTCTACGAAACTATTTATCCTAGTCATATGCTGCCTTGCACAGTGATTACATATATATATATATATATTGAAGTTGTGTAACGCCGTGTTATTTTTCAAATGGGCAAAAAATTACTAATGTGGCGATTTGTCAAAAAATGTAATTTTGTAAGATAACTGCAATGTAAGACTTGGGTGGTTTCCACGCCAGTTCTCCGAAACTATTTATCCTAGTCCTATGCTGCCTTGCACAGTGATTATATATATATATATATATATATAGAAGTTGTGCAACGTCGTGTTATTTTTCAATTCGGTAAAAAATTGCCAAAATGGCGACTTGTTGTGTCCGGTTGGGGCCTGCGCCTTCGACGATGGCTTGTTCGAGTTAGATTAAAAAATAATTTAAAAAAATCCGGTTTAAATAAAAAAATAAAAAAACCATGATTAAAAAAAATCGGATTTGTTTCCAGCCCTGTTTTCACGCACGGAAGATGTTCTTTTCAGTGTCACCAGTTTAAATCCACTGTAGCCACTTGTTCTCACCTCTCGTAGTCCTTTTCGGTGTTCGTTTTGCAGTCTTTATCAACCGCTTAGATACAAAAATGTCCTGATCACGCACCGAGTAACAAAAACCACTTCAGTGATCAGTTAAAAAATTACGAGGCTGGGAATATTAAAGAAACAGTACATCATAATTTATTCCCCACAGAGGGGGGGGGGGGGGGGGGGGTGATATATGCGGTCCACCGTGTGTCGATCTGTCGGTCGGTCTGTCATCAACAGCTTGTTAACACGATAACTTAAAAATTGCTGCAAGGATTTTAATGAAACTTGGTATGGGGCTTCTATGGGAACAAACACAGATCGGTATTGCAAATGGGCCAGGTTCGTCCAAGGGAAATGCACCAACTGGACTTGGAAAATTTTAGCTCTTGCTTGACTATTGATGGCCGTGTTTATCTGATGGGGGGCCTGTGGGGAATATGTGGGCTATGCACTCTGCTCTAATTGATTAAATTACAAATTGGTTTCTGGCTGCAGGAGATTATCATGACGCATAATTGCGGGTTAGATAAACTAGAAACGCTCATTAGGGGGCCGGTAATATAAATCTCTCTCAACGAGCCTGTCGTCCACGTATTTTTCTTAAACTTTTGTGCACTGTTTTGTGATCCTTTGAGTGTTTTGGCTCATATGCCTTGCACTTTGATGACTTTTCCACCCTTTCCCAAAAATACACCTTTCTTAATGTAGATTTTTGTAACTGGGCCCATGATGACCTTCAGCAGGGTTATCAAAAGTTAAGATTTTTTTCGAAAAATTCAGAATTTTTTCGAAAAATTCAGAATTATATGTCTCCCCCTAAGGGAGACATATGTAGCATTTGGTGTGTCCGTCAATGAGGTCTTATGAGTCGATTTTTCTCAAAACATACATACATGTTGGGGTACATGTCTAGATGATGTCCGTGTTATTTTTTTTTTCGTTTCTTCAAAAATTTTATTTTTGGCAAATTTTTGAACATAGGGAGGGGGGGTTTCGTGCATTTTTTTCACTTTGGCAGGCTATATCTCCAAAACAGTTCGTTGGATAAGGCTCAGATGTCGCAAGAAGAACACACATGTAGCGCAAATGTATAGTGCCAGGTTTTTCTTCATTTCGGCTGAAAATATCTTTTTGGCGAATTTTTTAATTTTTGGTTTTTAACTTTTTAGGGTTATATTGTTGCGATATCTCCGAAACAGTTTGTCGGATTTGGCTGAAACGTTGCAAGAACAACACACATATAGTGCAAATGTTTACTGCGAATTTTTTCTTCATTTCCGCTGAAAATGGTATTTTTGGCGAATTTTTAAAATTTTGATTTTGAACTTTTTTGGCCATATTGTTGCGATATCTCCGAAACATTTTGCTGGATTACGCTGAAACTTTGCGAGAACAACTCACAAAAAATGTAAATGTTTACTGCGAAGTTTTTTTTTCATTTCCTTTGAAAATGTATTTTTGGCGAATTTTAAAATTTTTGATTTTGAACTTTGTTTGGCCATATTGTTGCGATATCTCCGAAACGGTTTATTGAATTAGGCTGAAACTTGGCAAGAAGAACCCACATATAGTGCAAATGTTTACTGTGAAGTTTTTCTTCATTTCCTTTGAAAATGTATTTTTGGTGGTTTTTTCTTTATTTTTGAATTTTAACTTTTTTGGCGATATTGTTGCGATATCTCCGAAACAGTTTGTTCCATTAGGCTGAAACATGGCAAGAAGAACCCATATGTAGTGGAAATGTTTACTGCGAAGTTTTTCTTCATTTTCTGTAAAAATGTATTTTTGGCGATTTTTTTTCAATTTTTTGGGCTCGCCAATGTTCTACTTTTAAGCAAGGAATTTTTTTTACACGTGACTGATTGTTGGGCGGGGGGAGACATATCCGTTTTTGTTTAACAAAAAACACTGGCCAGTCTAGTTTAATGTATGGTTGTTTGTACACTTTCAATTTTTTCACTGATTAATTGACATTGTAGTTTTTAAAACAAATTGATATTTTTTCAATATAGCACAGCATATTGCGTACGTGCGTACAGGGTGAGGAGGGGGAGGGGGGGGTCTAGGCCAATGCGTACGCACTGCGTACCGGGGGGGGGGGGGAGGGGGCTCAGAAATTGACAAAGTTTTGCGTGCGTACTTTATGGATGACCCCTTATGGGTTTCAGAACTGGGTGTCGTACGGCTATAGCTACGATGACCCGGGCAAGGATCGCTTCTACAGGACATTCATGCAGCACTGCGTCATCGGCAGCATCATGTGGACGAGTTTTATCTATCTGTACAAACCCGAAATCAAGTAAGTACGTCCCGCGCTACGAGCCCCGCTACAAGTTCTCCCCCCCCCCCCGCCCTAAATACGACCCGCGCTACAAGCCCCGCATGCAGTGAGTACGTCCGCGATACAAGTTCTCCCCCCCACCCTAAATGCGACTCGCCCTACAAGCCCCGCATGCAGTGAGTACGTCCGCGATACAAGTTCTTCCCCCCCCGCCCCTAAATACGACCCGCGCTACAAGCCCCGCATGCAGTGAGTACGTCCGCGATACAGGTTCTTCCCCCCCCCCCACCCTAAATACGACCCGCGCTACAAGCCCCGCATGCAGTGAGTACGTCCGCGATACAAATTCTCACCCCCCCTCTGCCCTAAATACGACCCGCGCTACAAGCCCCGCATGCAGTGAGTACGTCCGCGATACAGGTTCTTCCCCCCCCCCCCACCCTAAATACGACCCGCGCTACAAGCCCCGCATGCAGTGAGTACGTCCGCGATACAAGTTCTCCCCCCCCCCACCCTTAATACGACCCGCGCTACAAGCCCCGCATGCAGTGAGTACGTCCGCGATACAAGTTCTCCCCCCCCCCTGCCCTAAATACGACCCGCGCTACAAGCCCCGCATGCAGTGAGTACGTCCGCGATACAAGTTCTCCCCCCCCCCCCCCTGCCCTAAATACGACCCGCGCTACAAGCCCCGCATGCAGTGAGTACGTCCGCGATACAAGTTCTCCCCCCCACCCTAAATACGACCCGCGCTACAAGCCCCGCATGCAGTGAGTACGTCCGCGATACAAGTTCTCCCCCCCCCCGCCCTAAATACGACCCGCGCTACAAGCCCCGCATGCAGTGAGTACGTCCGCGATACAAGTTCTCCCCCCCCCCTGCCCTAAATACGACCCGCGCTACAAGCCCCGCATGCAGTGAGTACGTCCGCGATACAAGTTCTCCCCCCCCCCCGCACCCTAAATACGACCCGCGCTACAAGCCCCGCATGCAGTGAGTACGTCCGCGATACAAGTTCTCCCCCCCCCACCCTAAATACGACCCGCGCTACAAGCCCCGCATGCAGTGAGTACGTCCGCGATACAAGTTCTGCCCCCCCCCCACCCTAAATACGACCCGCGCTACAAGCCCCGCATGCAGTGAGTACGTCCGCGATACAGGTTCTTCCCCCCACCCTAAATACGACCCGCGCTACAAGCCCCGCATGCAGTGAGTACGTCCGCGATACAAGTTCTCCCCCCCCCTGCCCTAAATACGACCCGCGCTACAAGCCCCGCATGCAGTGAGTACGTCCGCGATACAAGTTCTCACCCCCCCCCTGCCCTAAATACGACCCGCGCTACAAGCCCCGCATGCAGTGAGTACGTCCGCGATACAAGTTCTCCCCCCCCCACCCTAAATACGACCCGCGCTACAAGCCCCGCATGCAGTGAGTACGTCCGCGATACAGGTTCTTCCCCCCCCCACCCTAAATACGACCCGCGCTACAAGCCCCGCATGCAGTGAGTACGTCCGCGATACAAGTTCTCACCCCCCCCCCTGCCCTAAATACGACCCGCGCTACAAGCCCCGCATGCAGTGAGTACGTCCGCGATACAAGTTCTCCCCCCCCCCCCACCCTAAATACGACCCGCGCTACAAGCCCCGCATGCAGTGAGTAAGTCCGCGATACAGGTTCTCCCCCCCCCCACCCTAAATACGACCCGCGCTACAAGCCCCGCATGCAGTGAGTACGTCCGCGATACAAGTTCTCCCCCCCCATCCTAAATACGACCCGCCCTACAAGCACCGCATGCAGTAAGTGTGACCCGCTGTACAAACCCTGCACACAGTAAGCATGCCCGTGCTTCAAGCCCCGCATAGTGAGTAAAGCCCACGCTGCAAGTCCCGCATGGAGTAAGTACGACCCGCGCTGAAAGTCCCGCATGGAGTAAGTACGACCCGCGCTGCAAGCCCATCCGCAGCAAGTATGGCGTTCGCTATATTCCCCCATGCAGTGACTACGGCCCGCGGGGGTTATTGTGACTAGCCGTTGTGTGTATGTGTATGTGTGCCTTTGAGAAAAAAAAAAATTGTGGAAGTCGTTCAGTTGTTTTTACTACAGTGCAGTGAATTAAACGATCTCAGAAAAGCAAGGAAAAAAGTGTCGCTGTTTGCCAGTCAAATCGCATTGCAATGCAGAATTGACTGCAGTTTTTCTTCTCTTTTTTGTGCGTAGCTTACGTCATCACGCGAAGAGGGAGGCGTATTTAGAAATAGAGCGACGCCGAAAGGCCGGACTGCCCATCATCGATCCGAACCTCGTCGATCCAGACAGTGTAATTCTCCCGACGGACGAGGAGCTCGGACCTGATTTTGAAGTTATCATTTAAAACCAAAAACAAAAAATTAATTCGCGCATGTGTCCAAAGGAATGGACTGCAGCCATTTCTCGCGTGAACAACGGAAAATCTAAGGGCAAGAAAAATCCGAATGGTTTTTTTTTTTTTTTTTTTTTTTTTTTGACTTGTTGCAGGTTTCTAAGCCCTTCCATACATGCGCAATACAAATAACTGGATTTATGAGGATGTAAGCACATTGGGCTGATGAATAGGGTGGGGGTTGGGGAGCTCGGGGTGGGGTTGAGAGGTGATGCGAAGACCGGTTGATAGCATTCATGTAATTGTAACATTGTTCAATCTCAATTTTTGTTGTTGTTTTCCTAACAAGGATCAGTCGAATTGGGATCATCATAACACGGCATTTGAGAAATAAAGATGCTTGTGAGCTGTGAGTTTCGGGGTGTAGTAGTGGTTGTTACAGCCTGCGCGGCACTGATTGGCTGAGGTGTAGTGACTGCTATGCGGCTGGTTGACCGGCCGCACGTTGTTGCCCTGCCGCACTGCCATACATCTCCACTCTGTGTGATTGTAATGGTTGCGAAAAAAAAGCGAGGCGAAATGTTATTTATACTGAAAGTCAAGAAAGAATAAAAATAAGTGAAAAAAAGTTTAAACCTGCATTTACTTCATTTCCTTTTTTGTTCCCCCCTCCCCCCCTCGCCCCCCCCCTCCTGCTGGGGACTCATTAAGACTTAGTGCGTCTGGCCCTCATATAAATGGTTCTAACTGGTGACAAAAATGCTACTACTACATCTTGCTATATACATGTTACAGCGAATCTGTAAAACAAGCGCATCTATGGATTCGCTGAAAATTTCAGCGAATCTGTAGATTCGCTGACTCACTTAGCGAATCTGAAGATTCGCTGGTTTATCATCTAAAAAATTATACAGATTCGCTGAAATTGCCTGATCGGCCACCTTTACCGACATGATCACTTGTTTTTGCTAATATTTGAAATTTAATTGCTTTTGTGTGATTTCGTTACTCTAGATGTATTTTGCACACCTTTTTCTTGGTTTGTGTGAGGGGAATATATTAAAATCGAGCTCTTTTATCTGTTTCCTTTGCCATTAAGTCATTTCATGTAGCTGAGGGTTTTTGGTCATTTGATGAAAATGCAGCAATTTATATGCTTTCATACCGGAATAAAGTTTCTATTCGTCGAAATCCTGGCCGTATCAGTTTCTGTTAAATTAAACTATTAGTATGCAGAGCATCGAAAATTATCAGCGAATCTACAGATTCGCTAAGTGAGTCAGCGAATCTACAGATTCGCTGGTTTTACAGATTCGCTGTAACATATAGATATATATGTACAATTCCGCCGAAATTAGGTTTCGTGTATTTTTCCCCCGAAGTTCTAAAGTGCACGTAGCCTCGACCTAGTTCACAGAATCATGACTGTTTCAGAATGTACCAGTCTGGAATCACCCTTCAAATGAATACCTCAGCAAGGAAACGGGTGTTAAATGAATAATAACAACAAAGTGGGCGTTCGTTTTTCAGATTTAGTAATAACTGCCTGTATTTTGACGTCATTAACGCGTGCGTGACGTTATCAATTGATTGACAGGTCTTTAGGAGTACACTGGCACATCTAGATAGAGAGTACTTGCACCTCTACATGTAGAGTACTGGTACCTCTTCATGCAGAGAGTACTGGTACCTCTACACTTAGAGTCCTGGCATATGTACATGCAGAGAATACTAGCAGCTCTACATAAAGAGTACTGGCACCTGTACATGTAGAAAGTACTGGCACCCATACATGCAGAGTACTGGCACCCGTACATGTAGAGAGTACTGGTACGCATACATGTAGAGAGTACTGGTACCCATACTACGGATTACTGACACCCGTTTATGTAGAGTACTGGCACCCGTACATGTAGAGAGTATTGGCACTCGTACATGTAGAGTACTGGCACCCGTCCATGTAGAGTACTGGCACCCGTACATGTAGAGAGTACTGGCACCCGTACATGTAGAGAGTACTGGTACCCATACATGTAGAAAGTACTGGCACCCATACATGCAGAGTACTGGCACCCGTACATGTAGAGAGTACTGGTACGCATACATGTAGAGAGTACTGGTACCCATACTACGGATTACTGACACCCGTTTATGTAGAGTACTGGCACCCATACATGTAGAGAGTACTGGCACCCGTACATGTAGAGAGTACTGGTACGCATACATGTAGAGAGTACTGGTACCCATACTACGGATTACTGACACCCGTTTATGTAGAGTACTGGCACCCGTACATGTAGAGAGTACTGGTACCCATACTACGGATTACTGACACCCGTTCATGTAGAGTACTGGCACCCGTACATGTAGAGAGTACTGGTACCCATACTACGGATTACTGACACCCGTTTATGTAGAGTACTGGCACCCGTACATGTAGAGAGCACTGGTATGCATACATGTAGAGAGTACTGGTACCCATACTACGGATTACTGACACCCGTTTATGTAGAGTACTGGCACCCGTACATGTAGAGAGTACTGGCACCCGTACATGTAGAGAGTACTGGCACCCGTACATGTAGAGAGTACTGGTACCCATACTACGGATTACTGACACCCGTTCATGTAGAGTACTGACACCCGTACATGTAGAGAGTATTGGCACCCTTACATGTAGAAAGTACTGGTACCTATACATGTAGAGATTCGTGGCAGCCATACATTTAGAGTACTGGCACCCGTACATGTAGAATACTGGCAGCAGTACATGTAAAGAGTATTGACAGCCGTAGATGTAGACAGTACTGGCACCCGTACATGTAGACTGTACTGGCACCCATACATGTAAAGTACTGGCACCCACTCATGTAGAGAGTATTGGCACCCGTACATGTATAGAATACTGGCATCCATACATGTGTAGTACTGGCCCCCATACATCTAGATAGTAATGGCACCCGCACATGCAGAGAGTACTGGCACCCATACATGTAGAGATTACTGGCAGCCATACGTGTAGAGTACTGGCACCCGAACATATAGAATACTGGCACCAGTACATGTAAAGAGTATTGACAACCGTAGATGTAGACAGTACTGGCACCCGTACATGTAGACAGTACTGGCATCCATACATATATAGTACTGGCACCCACTCATGTAGAGAGTATTGGCACCCGTACATGTAGAGTACTGGCTCCCGTATATGTAGAGAGTACTGGGATCTGCACATGTAGAGAGTACTGGCAGCCGTACATGTAGAGAGTATTGGCACTCATACAGGTAGAGTATTGGCACCCGTACATGTAGAGAGTACTGGCACCCGTACATGTATAGCACTGGCACCCGTACATGTAGAGAATGTTGGCACCCGTACATGTAGAGTACTGACATCCGTACATGTAGAGAGTATTGGCACCCGTACATGTAGAGTGTACTAGCGCCCATACATGTGTGGTACTGGCACCCGTACATGTGGAGAGTACTAGCACAAGTACATGTAGAGAGTATTGGCACCCATATATGTGTAGTACTGGCACCCGTACATGTAGAGAGTACTGGCACCTGTACATGTTGAGAGTACTGGCATCCGTATATGTAGAGAGTGCTGTGACTCGTACATGTAGAGAGTACTGGCACCCGTAGCTGTAGAGAGTACTGGCACCCGTGCATGTAGAGAGTTCTGGCACTCGTATATGTGGAGGGTTCTTGCACCCTTACATGTAGAGAGTACTGGCACCCGTACATGTAGAGAATACTGGCACCTCTACAAATAGCGAGTACTGTCACCTGTACATGTATAGTACTGGCACCTCTTCATGGAGAGAGTACTGGGACCTATACATGTAGAGAGTACTGCCATCCATACATGTAGAGAGTATTGGCACCGGTACATTTAGAGAGTACTGGCACCCATACATGTGTAATACTGGCCCCCTTACATGTAGATAGTAGTGGCACCCGTACATGCAGAGAGTACTGGCACCCATACATGTAGAGAGTACTGTCAACCATACATGTAGAGAGTATTGGCACTCGTACATGAAGAGAGTACTGGCACCCGTACATGTATAGTACTGGCACCCGTACATGTAGAGAGTATTGGCACCCGTACATGTAGAGTACTGGCTCCCGTATATGTAGAGAGTACTGGCACATGTACATGTAGAGTACTGGCACCCGTACATGCAGAGAATGATTGCACCCGTACATGTAGAGAGTACTGGCACCCGTACATGTAGAGAGTACTGGCACCCGTACATGCAGAGAATGATTGCACCCGTACATGTAGAGAGTACTGGCACCCGTACATGTACAGAGTATTGGCACTCAGACATGTAGAGTATTGGCACCCATACATGTATGGTACTGGCACCCGTACATGTAGAGAGTATTGGCACTCGTACATGTAGAGTACTGGCACCCGTACATGTAGAGTGTTCTGGCTCCCATACATGTATTGAGTACTGGCAACCGTACGTGTAGAGAGCACTGTCACACATACATGTAGAGAGTACTGTTAACTCTACATGTAGAGAGTATTGGCACCCGTACATGCCGAGAGTACTGGCACCCGCACATGTAGAGTGTACTGGCATCCATACATGTGTAGTACTGGCACCCGTACATGTAGAGAGTACTGGCACCAGTACATGTAGAGAGTATTGGCACCCATACATGTGTAGTACTGACACTCGTACATGTAGAGAGTACTGGCACCCGTAGATGTAGAGAGTAATGGCACCCGTATATGTAGAGAGTACTGGCACCCGTATATGTGGAGAGTTCTTGCAGCCTTACATGTAGAGAGTACTGATCCCCGTACATGTAGAGAATACTGGTACCTCTAAAGGTAGCGAGTACTGGCACCTGTACATGCATAGTACTGGCACCTCTTCATGCATAGAGTACTGGCATCCATACATGTAGAGAGTACCGGCACCTATACATGTAGAGTACTGGCACCCGTACATGTAGAGTATTGGCACCTGTACATGTAGGGAGTACTGGCACCCATACGTGTAGAGAGTACTGGCACCTTTCCTTTCCTGATCACGTTCTGTCGTCGATTAATCGAGTTTCAGGGAGGTGACTATCTGAATGTCCGCATCGCGATTCTGCTGCAACTAAACGGACTGTAATTCCACTGTAATTAATGTCCGCGTCGATCATACGCAGCGCATGATAAACGCGGCTTATTCCCAGATGAATTGTAATTTTTAGTCACCAAACAGGTGGGGACTAGATAAGTTTGATATTGTCCCTCCATCCATCTGTGTGTTCGTCCGTCAGTCCATCGCCGACTGTTACGCTTATCCTGATCACCTGTTTCCTATGATACTTTGGTTTACAGGTGACTTGTCGAAGTGGGTGGGTGAACGTTATTTTTATTTTGACCTTAATCCAGTTTCACTACCACAATTGTCGCTGTATTTGATTTTCATTTCCAGCTGGCGGCTGTGCTCTCTACGAGGGCAGATCCCGTCTCAACCGGTTTTTGGTATTATTCGTATCGTATCAGTTGGTATTAGCTACTAAACTGAGCAATAAAAGCTCGTAAATTATGCACAAATTGTACTGAACATCTTAATGTTTTTCCTTGTATCGATCCAATTGCATCTCCGTTTTTTCTTACCTTAGTCTCAAGCAGAGCAACGAGCCTCCCAGGCACTCCTAGGTGAGATCTCAAGCAGAGCGACGTGCCCCCAGCCACTTCTAGATAAGATCTTAATCAGAGCGACGTGCGCCCAGACACTCCTAGATAAGATCTCATGCAGAGCGACGTGCCCCCAGCCACTCCTAGATAAGATCTCAAGCAAAGCGACGTGCCCCCAGCCACTCCTAGATAAGATCTCAAGCAGAGCGACGTGCCCCCAGCCACTCCTAAATAACAAAGAAACACTCGACTTGTATATCTCAAACGAGATGCTGTGTAAAAAAATGCACAAATTTGTATATTTGATGTGCTTTGATTTTAGACCCGTTAGCTAGGCTTCCATGCGTCAGTGATTGACGGTTGGAGGTTGGAACAAGCTTCGGAACAACTTCCATTTGCGTCCGAGTCCGCATTTTAGGCTTTGCTTTCACGCGTATGAAGCATTAATAAAATTTAAATTTTAAGTGCCAGTTTTATGGGGAGGTGTTTGAAAGTGTTGAATTTACCATTTTTCGCTTGCCATGTTTCGTGATAACAGAATGCAGTTAATATACCGGAAGATGAGTCCGTCGTCTTGTACGTTCACAGTTGCTCTGTCCCCAAGAGTATCGTGCTTGCTTTGAACCCACGGTCTTCGTTCACAACGAAAAAAACGAACTTTTTTGTTGAACAAGAGGTGTTAACTCGGAACTAAATTAAATTCATTCTTTTATTAAATTTTATTTCTCATGCATGCGTGATAATCTACTTGCAGTGTGGAATAGCTTAAGTGTAAAGTAACTTGATGAGGGAACTCGAAATGAAACTCTGCCGAAATCCACTACCGTGAACCGAAACATCCCCACGTGAAAAAATCTAAATCATCTCCGTCTGAAACGATTTCCACGATATCAACGTCAAATGACCTTTGGTAAAAATTCACGTAGGGACCTTATAAGACAGCTCAGATCACATTATTCTAGCATTATAGGGGGCAGAGTCCGAAAACCAGGTCCCAAATAATTGTTGCAGGAGCGGTTTCAGTGGATTCTGACCTGTCTCTAAGGGTTCAAAAAGTTGTACGTTATGCAAAACCGTAGATTGCCTTTGTTGTGAAATGGTTGTTCTTACTCAATAACTTGGGCAGCATTCCACTTCTTTGCAGCTTTTTAATTTTATGCATCCTGATGTGTCCTTAATATCCTCGAGCGGACTTCAAGCTCATCCTGATGTGTCCGTATTATCCTCGAGCGGACTTCAAGCTCATCCTGATATGTCAGTAATATCCTCGAGCGGACTTCAAGCTCATCCTGATGTGTCCGTAATATCCTCAAGCGGACTTCAAGCTCATCCTGATGTGTCCGTAATATCCTCGAGCGGACTTCAAGCTCATCCTGATGTGTCCTTAATATCCTCGAGCGGACTTCAAGCTCATCCTGATGTGTCCGTATTATCCTCGAGCAGACTTCAAGCTCATCCTGATGTGTCCGTAATATCCTCAAGCGGACTTCAAGCTCATCCTGATGTGTCTGTAATATCCTCGAGCGGACTTCAAGCTCATCCTGATGTGTCCTTAATATCCTCGAGCGGACTTCAAGCTCATCCTGATGTGTCCTTAATATCCTCGAGCGGACTTCAAGCTCATCCTGATATGTCCGTAATATCCTCGAGCGGACTTCAAGCTCATCCTGATGTGTCCGTAATATCCTCAAGCGGACTTCAAGCTCATCCTGATGTGTCAGTAATATCCTCGAGCGGACTTCAAGCTCATCCTGATGTGTCCGTAATATCCTCGAGCGGACTTCAAGCTCATCCTGATATGTCCTTAATATTCTCGAGCGGACTTCAAGCTCATACTGATATGTCCTTAATATCCTCGAGCGGACTTCAAGCTCATCCTGATGTGTCCTTAATATCCTCGAGCGGACTTCAAGCTCATCCTGATGTGTCCGTATTATCCTCGAGCGGACTCCAAGCTCATCCTGATATGTCCGTAATATCCTCGAGCGGACTTCAAGCTCATCCTGATGTGTCCTTAATATTCTCGAGCGGACTTCAAGCTCATCCTGATGTGTCCTTAATATCCTCGAGCGGACTTCAAGCTCATCCTGATGTGTCCGTAATATCCTAGAGCGGACTTCAAGCTCATCCTGATATGTCCTTAATATCCTCGAGCGGACTTCAAGCTCATCCTAGTGTGTCCTTAATATCCTCGAGCGAACTTCAAGCTCATCCTGATGTGTCCGTATTATCCTCGAGCGGACTCCAAGCTCATCCTGATATGTCCGTAATATCCTCGAGCGGACTTCAAGCTCATCCTGATGTGTCCTTAATATTCTCGAGCGGACTTCAAGCTCATCCTGATGTGTCCTTAATATCCTCGAGCGGACTTCAAGCTCATCCTGATGTGTCCGTAATATCCTAGAGCGGACTTCAAGCTCATCCTGATATGTCCTTAATATCCTCGAGCGGACTTCAAGCTCATCCTAGTGTGTCCTTAATATCCTCGAGCGAACTTCAAGCTCATCCTGATATGTCCGTAATATCCTCGAGCGGACTTCAAGCTCACGGAACACATGCTTGAATGGGCGCGATCTTCCTGCATCACCAACCAAAGCAAAAAAAATATGTAACAAATAAACGTACATAACAAAGAATTTCACTTACCTCACATTTTCATTTCCCATTTTCCAACAACCAACCAACAACAACCAACAACAACAACCAGCAACAACCAACAACCAACCAACAACTTCTGGCTTCTTGCTACACAAACAAAATTAGGCAAAGTGATATACCCACGTGTGTCGCTTAGATACTTTTTCCGTTTGTTCCCCACATATCCTACGTCATTTTGATAAATAATTAGAATGTATTCCAATATTGTTTTCCACCACATTTTGTTGTTGCCGGAAAGAGCTTAGCTTTCAAGCTTTCATTTACCATGTTAAACCAACAAAATACAGGTACAGTCTTGCTTAATGGAGACATAGTACTAAAGCACTTCCCTGTCCACGTGTTAAGAACAGTCATTCAATACTGATAAAAAAACCAAACAGCTGTACTTGTTATGTCTCCCCGACCAAGGGGAGACATATAGTGTTTGTACGTTCTGTGTGTGTGTATGTGTGTACGTGTGTGTGTGTGTGTGTGTGTGTGTGTGTGTGTGTGTGTGTGTGTGTGTGTGTGTCAGTCTGTTGTGCAAGATATCTCGAGAACGAAACGTCGGGTCAACTTCAAACTTGATCGAATTATTCCTTGGTGAGGTCGGACGGTTCTGTCAACTTTTGACGCATGTCACGTGATTAGGGCAAGCGTATGACGTCATTACGTAAAAATCTTGTGTGCGAAATTTCTCAGCCGCTGAACATCAGAGAAAGTTTAAACTTGGTGGGATTGTTGCTTGGTTGGTCCGAAAGACGCTGTAGATTTTATTCGCGAGTAGAAGGAACGAATGCGGCGTATGACGTCATCACGTAAAATATGTATATATTTTGAACAAGATCTTGTGTGCAAAATCGGAAAGTTCTATCGACTTGAAATTTTATATGAATATTTCTTGGGCCAGTCGGCGGATTCTATCAATTTTTGACGCATGTCGGGTGATTAAGGCAGACGTATGACGTCATTACGTAAAAATCTTGTGTGCGAAATTTCTCAGCCGCTGAACATCGGAAGTAGTTGAGAAACGAGAGAACCACTGCATGAGAGAACCACTGCACTTTGTGACGTCATACCCCCCCCCCCTGGTAGAGACTCAAATTTTATGGGACCCCCCCCCCCCTCGGGACATACTATGGACCGACCCCCCCCCCCCCTCGGGACATACTATGGACCGACCCCCCCCCCGGCCCAGCAACCTAGTGAGCCCCCCCCCCCCCCCCGGCCCAGCAACCTAGTGAGCCCCCCCCCCCTCCCGGCTACTTTTTACGCCGCTGGCTCACGGCTCACCGTGAGTAGTATAAAAAGCTCGGGTTGACACCACTCTAATCATTGCATTGCCAAACCATCATGAACCAACCATAGAACGTGATTCAACACTCCTATAAGAGCACCTTGTCTATGCACATATACTTCATTCAAGCTCTGGCTGCCGTTGGTTACACATGGGAAAAAAAAAGTGAAAACAGTTGCTCTTACCTATTGTGTTGTGCTGTTGAAGAACAATTAATGGATTGACTGGAATACACATAGGAGACGAAGTGAAACATTGACTATTCTTTGGAAAAAGGAAGTGAAACATTAGCTATTCATTGGAAAAGAGAAGTGAAAGATTTGGTTATTCTTTGGAAAAGGGAAGTGCAAGATTGGAAGACAAATTAACCAATGACTTGTGGTAAGTCTTTTTTTTTTTTTTTTTTTTTTTTTTTTTTTTTTTTTTTTTTTTTTTTTGAGACTGAGAAATTTAAGAGTGCACTCGTACAGAGTTGTGAGGGGGAAAACCGATCGATAATTTCAGAGTGCGCTCGAGTGTGGGAACGATCAATAAATTTGAGAAGGAATGGGATTTTCCCTACCTTAAGTCCAATGTTATGTTTTAAGTTATAGTAGTTGGAAAAATGACACTTCTAAAACACATTTAACAAATGTAGTTTTTTAACACCATATAATATATAAAATAAATTTGAACATTTTAGCATGCTACTTATTTGAATGTTCTAAAGTTATAGTAGTGGAAAAATGGTGGTTCTAGACCAATTTTAACAAATTTTGTTTTTTGACAAAATATGATGTATAAAATAAGTTTAAACATTTTACCATGGTGTAGTAGGGTAAAAATGAGGGTTTTAGACCAACTTTAAAAAATTTTGTTTTTTGACAAAATATGATGTATAAAATAAGTTTGAACATTTTATCATGATGTAGTAGGGTAAAAATGAGGGTTCTAGACCAACTTTAACAAATTTTGTTTTTTTACAAAATATGATGTATAAAATAAGTTTGAACATTTTATCATGATGTAGTAGGGTAAAAATGAGGGTTCTAGACCAACTTTAACAAATTTTGTTTTTTTACAAAATATGATGTAGAAAATAAGTTTGAACATTTTACTATGGTGTAGTAGGGTAAAAATCAGGGTTCTAATCCAAAATTTAATTTTCTTTGAAAATATATTAGGTTTTCCTTTTCTTAATGCTTTCAGGTATCGTCAGAACACATCGCTCACCGCTAGATGTCTCTGCAATACATGTCTAGGTGGTATAAATAGGATGAGTGAGACCTACATTTCATCATATCAGTTTAAGCAATTGACGTGACAACAACAATGGCATCTAATTCAGACACATTAGTCGTCTGTCATGATTGTAATGTGACATTTCCATCTCATGAATTGTTCGTAGCACATACATGCAAACGAGCTAAGATGAAACGTGCTAATGAAGAGCTTGTTGAGATGATTGAAGCCAAGAGACGAAAGACGGTACAAGATGGTGTTTTCAGACCTCATCCAGTCCTCTGCTGTGAATGCATTAAAATATTTCCATCTATGGATGCATTTGAGGCACATGTATGCATACCAGCTGAGATGGAAAATGCGTCTCATGAAGAACATGTTTCACAGAAAGAAAAAACAGGACAAGTAGGGAGAGGTAGAAGGGTTAGTCTGGGAGAAAACGCACAGGAAAGACGATTTGAGTCTGAGGATGGATCGGATTTACTGCTTGAAATGCGACAACAAGAGAACCGTATCAAGACACATTTGTTGGAGACCTTAAACTATGGAATGAAATGGTACATTGTCGTTCATGCACGTTTCAAGAAACTGACAGCGAATGCTGAAGGTGTTATGGTAGAACAAGTGGATAATTCATTTATCAGCAGTCCAACATATACAGCATACAACCCAGCAGATATTGAGCAGGACTTACCAGACGCCTATAAAGAATTGTTTACTAAGTTTGATGAACATGAGCGACAAGGCTCTGGCTGGGTATTGGATAACATACTATACATTGAAGTACATACAGCTACGTCAGCGCCACTGGATGCGAGTAGTTTTATTCCACTGCCGAAGAAAGTGAAGAATACATTAGGTGTGTTAAACATTCAGAATAAAGACAACAAATGTTTCTTATGGTCTGTACTGGCTCACCTTCACCCTTCAACAAATGTAAACCCAGAGCGTGTACATCAATACAAGCTATTTGAGAATGAATTGAAGGTGGAAGGCATGACATTTCCAACACCGATTACAGACATTCCAAAGTTTGAAAAGGAGAATGATGTGTCCATTAACGTGTTTGGATATGAACATGATGTCGTTGTTCCCATACAACTCAGTCGAAACACCAGCGCCAACAGCGCGAGAGAAATCAACTTGCTTTTGATTAGCAATGACAAGACAAGACATTATTGCCTCATTAAGAATTTCAGCAGACTGATGGCTTATCGATCAAAGCATAATGGTGCAGCTTTTTATTGTTTCAACTGTCTTCACGGGTTTATTCGACAAGAGCTTTTAGATGAGCATCGTGAAGTGTGTGGCAAGCATGGCGCGCAACGTTTATCGTTTCCCAAGGAACCATTCGTTAAGTTTAAGAATGTAGCCAAACAACAGCGAGCACCGTTTGTGATTTATGCAGACTTTGAATGTTTCACGCAAAAGCATGAAGAAGAAGACAAGTATCAACATCATCGTCCAAACAGCTTTGCCTATGTGGTTGTCAGCCAGTATGATACACGTGCACCAATCGTATATCGAGGAGACAATGCTGTAAAGGTCTTTTTAGACCATATGTTGAACGAACGTGATCGTATTGTACGTGGTTTAGAGCGACCAAAGGAAATGGTGATGACTCGCGAAGACAAAGAGAATTTTAAGAACGCTGTTGATTGCTACATTTGTCATGAACCTCTAGGAGCAGATCGTGTGAGAGATCATGACCATATCAATGGCAAATATCGTGGAGCAGCGCACAATGAATGCAACTTACAATTCCGACTTAGAAAGGATCAGCAAGGGGATAAAGATTCTTTTATCATTCCTGTGTTTTTCCACAATTTGCGAGGCTATGACAGTCACCTTATCATGGAGGAAATTGGAAAATTCAAAGATGAAACGATTACAGTCATTCCCAACACCATTGAGAAATATATTGCATTCACCATGAGCAATCTGAAATTTACAGACAGCTTTCAGTTCATGAGTACTTCTCTACAGAAGTTGGTATCCAACCTAGCGGCAGAAGGGAAAGACAACTTTTATAACATGACGTCACACATTCACAATAGTGACCAACAAGATTTACTGTTGAGAAAGGGTGTGTACCCTTATGATTACGTGGATGAACCATCCAAGTTTGCTGAAACACAACTGCCGTCCAAGGACAAGTTTTACAGTCTGCTCAGTGAAGAAGACATTAGCGATGAGGATTATGCGCATGCGCAGAAGGTGTGGGAGACATTCAACTGTACAACATTTGGCGAATACCACGACCTGTACCTGAAATCAGATGTGTTGCTGCTGGCTGACGTGTTTGAAAACTTTCGTCACGTATGTCTCAACACATATGAATTGGATCCTGCTCATTACTATACAGCACCAGGACTGTCGTGGGATGCAATGTTGAAAGCGACAAAGGTGAAGTTGGAATTGATCAATGACATTGACATGTACCAAATGGTTGAGCAAGGCATACGTGGAGGAATATCCGTGATCACACACAAGTATGCGAAAGCGAATAATCCCTACGTAGCAGATTACAATTCTGACATGCCAAACAACTATTTGATGTACCTCGACGCAAACAACTTGTATGGTTGGGCCATGTCACAAAGCATGCCACAAAGAGGATTTATGTGGGTGAGCGAGCCAGAATCCATTGACTTCATGGATGTGGATGAAGATGATGACATTGGATTCATTTTGGAAGTGGATTTAGAATATCCAAATTCAATCCATGATCATCATAATCACTACCCAGTGGCTCCAGAACGGAAATGTGTCAAAGTTGAAGAATTGTCAGAGTACAGTCAGAAGCTGCGGAAAGATCTAAACATGAAAGAGAAATCCAGTGAAAAGCTCATTCCTAACTTGTCTGACAAGAAGAAATATGTACTTCATTACAGGAATTTGCAACAGTACGTCTCACTGGGGTTGAAAGTCACTAAAGTACATCGCGCCATCATGTTTGAACAGAGCAAATGGTTGGCAAAATACATTACCTTGAACACGGAAAAGAGAAAATTGGCCAAGAACCCATTTGAGAAAGACTTCTTCAAACTGATGAACAACTCGGTGTTTGGCAAAACCATGGAAAATGTGAGAAAGCGAATCAATGTTGAACTTGTTCACAAGGAAAAGCGGTTTAAGAAACTTGTGGCCAAACCTTCTTTCCACAAATTCAAAATTTTCAACGAAGATTTGACCGCGATACATTTACGCAAAGTGGATTTGCTTCTGGATAAACCCATTCAAGTTGGTTTTACCATTCTCGACCTCAGCAAAGTGCTTATGTTCAACTTTCATTACAACTACATCATGGTCAAGTATCCCAATGCCAAGTTGTTGTTCAGCGACACCGACAGTCTATGTTACGACATAGAAACGGAAGATATCTACAAGGATATGCAGCAAGATGCTGACCTGTTCGACACAAGTGACTATCCGCCAGATCACTTCCTACATTCCAACGTGAACAAAAAAGTGCTCGGGAAAATGAAGGATGAGACGGCAGGCGTCCCTATTGAAGAGTTTGTTGGACTCAGACCGAAAATGTACAGTTTATTGTGCGGTGGGAAAGAAAAACATACAGCTAAAGGCATCACTCAAGCTTGTCAAAGACGCATTAAACATGTGCAGTATAGAGACAGTTTGTTTAAGAAAACTCAAACGATGGCTACAGGGCACATTATCCGAAGTCATAGTCACCAGCTTTTCTCGGAGAAGTTGAGGAAAGTAGCCCTCTCCCCATATGACGACAAGCGATATGTGATGAGTGATGGCTATTCCACCTTAGCGCATGGACATTACAAGGCTATGGTATAAAAGGGGGAGGTCCTCCAACGGAAGAGTTATTTGAGGTGCGAACATTGAAGTGTTAACATGGAACGTGAAAGTCGTAAGAGATCTACAACTGATATGGATACTCTTGCAGATGCAGTTAAAGACTTAAAAGTGAAAAATCCTACCACTACCATCAAGAAATTGAAAGTGGAGACAGCACCAACACCACAGTCGTGGGATGGAATGCTTTCTCTAGGAAATGGAAAGTATATCAAGATTATGAAACAAAGCAATGAAGGAGTGGTAAACATTCGCAAGTACCTGAGAGATGAGGGGACTGGAAAAAACCGTCCAACGAAAAAGGGTATCTTGCTGACAATACCTGAATGGAAAATGTTGAAGAAGCAAGTGAAAGAAGTGGATAAAAGGCTTCGCAGACAAGAAGACGGCTCATAACAAGGTAAAAACATGAATGCACTCATGCTGAACCGTGGTGCTTACCTTACTGTAAATGATAGGAATGAAGTGATACTAGGTTCTCAGACAAGTTATCATCGGTTTAAACCTGAAGTGTGGAAAGACTTTAAAAACATACCACTTGAACATGGGTTTAAACGTAGACTTGAAAATAAAGTGGAAGTGACGGTGGCTGAATATGATTCTAACATACGTGTAGAAATCTGTAGAAATCTTTTACAGGATTATCCAGAGGATTATAAGGGAGTTGTGCCAGATACACCATATACAGATTTGATCATCTTTGATATCAAGAACTGGCGCGCAGTCTTACGATTCCTAGAAGTGATACAACATCCACTCTTCACCATCTTGCGAGCATAAAAAACGTCTTTGCAGACAAGGAGACAGCTCATAGTTCATCTGACTGTTGAACGAGATGGAAGACTTTTTATCGGAATATGAACCCATTACGCATGGATTCTCATATCTGAGAAACGTATATGATGACATCGTGCTAAAACATTTTGGAAAGTATATCATTCTATCAACTGACGAACAATCTGTGTTGAAAGACCATCTAGAGAAGCTGAGGATACCTGGCTTTCTCCTGAAACTCTCAGAGGATTTAGAAGTGCGTGTGACTGAGAACTATTTAGACGTGTTTGTACGATTTCGCCAATATGACGAGCTTACAAAATGCTACGACTACATCACCCTCAACACAGTGGAATGGTACGCTCTGTTACAAGCATTGGATTGGAAAGAACCTGACGCTTGAATTCAAAGAGGAAGGAGTGCAACTCATGCGAGGCACCAAGTCCATTGAACTGACGCATCCCATGTGTGTTATGGTGATGAACATTGACATGAATGATCATGGAGTTGAACTGAAACTGTCTGAACACAAAGATGTTAAAATAATAAAGTTTGGTAATGGACAGTGTTATGCTAGTTTTCATAGTATTTACAAACGTGAATGTAATGTCTATGATACATATATTAATTTAGATTGGTATGAATGGCATGTGTTTATCGATGTATTGAATGTATTTGTAAAATAAAAAATTCAATGTAAAATAATTGTTGAAATGTAAATAATGTATAACACAATAAACAAAGAATGTTGTATAAAACTGTCTTGTTTATTTACAATATTCATAATACAATTCACAATTACCAACAACTTAACTAATACAACTTAACTAATACAACATCAATAAAATAATGGTTTATAATGTCTATATACAAAATCCTTTACAACAAAATCACCATCACTTCTTCTTAATACATCAATGATTTCAAAAGGACTATGTCCTCGAGCTCTTTGAATTATATAATACACACAATAAAATCCACATGTAGAGGATATCGGTGTTTGTAATGGAACTGAATTATAAATGAAATTAAACTTTAAAAACTTATTCAAACGACTGTCTATAGGTAAAAGTCCATAAGAGTCAAAATATTCTGCAGGGTCTTCGTCATAATATACTGCCACCCAGTGCTCTCCTGGCTCATCATGATCGTCTGTGTTGATGACATAGGCACCGCGTTGTAAAGATGGTAACTGGTCCATGGCAAACACACCTTGAAACAAGTCTTTTGTCGTGGCATCATGGGATAGGATGGCTTCTATCTGCTTCGTGTTCATGACTGGTAGTCGAATTGAATGCTACGATTTGCACTTATTTCAACAATGTTATCAAATTCAGCATACACTATAACATTGACTGTATTTTGCAAGGCACCAGCAAAATTCATTTCTAGTCTCAAATTCCCATGTTTGATAAGGGCATAATGATCCGCACCATCATAATCAGGTGTTAAGTCAAAAGAAAATAAAGAATAACCTCTAGGCCAATCTTCCCGTTTTATAATCGAACTTTTCTCACCATCCAGTCTATCAAAAGATTTGTAAAGTGTTTCAAAAGCATCAAGATATTTGCCTTGATTTATATCAAGCTTGAGAGGTTTTGATAGGACTGGTTCACCATCAGAGTAAAGCTGCATAAAGTTAAGATTGAAATGTTCAAAATTGTATGGATTTCTCAATACTGTTCCAGCAAAGGATTCATTATGAACCATTCCAATGACAATACGTTTTGGTAATTGGCCTAAAAAGATGCTATCTTTCACAAAAGATTGAAATCCAGTTGGAATAGCTAAAACTTTACATTCTTTTCTAGTAACAATAAACTTAGCAGGACTTTTCATCAACGCATCTGCATGTCCCAACTGAATACCTGGACTAACCCTCACTTTGCGAATGGTTAAAAACGCTTCTCTCACTTCTACTTTAAAACCATTATTTGCAGCCATTAATACATATTCATCTTTTTGTCTATGTAAACGTAATTTCATACTAACACCATTGGGAAGATAACGATCCTGCTCAAACAAATCTACCCTTATACCACCTGTAAGCATAAACTCACGGCTTAGACGTGTATGCAAATAGCGATTATGTAAACCATTATTTCCTGTTTCAGCTATATCACCACCTTCAATATTTACATGAAAACCTGATACATATCTTTCATGATTAGGTCTTTTCACCTGATGAGTATTCATTGACCCGGCAGTATCTTTATAGATGAGACGCATAGAGCGCTCAGAATTGAGACTTTCTTCCGAGTCATGAATGAGATGAGATATGATGCTGGTATAACCATGAGTATTGTTACTATGTGATACCAATCGATCATTTAGAAATAATTCAATATTAGACCATAACCCATTAAACAAATCATTGATACATGACACGTTATCATCTACACCACACGCTTCTCCATCAACCTTTACAATGCGACATACAATATGGAGTTTACTGTTCTTTAAATCTAGATATTCTTCGGTACTCGCAGGAATGTAGAATTCTATTGGAGCACCTTCTCTAATAGTAGTTAGTGGTTGATAGTCTACATTATAGCTTTTTTCTACAGCAGTTTGCGTTGGTGGTATGTGAAACCATTCTAATGGAGAAAGACTACATTCACAAGAATGATTATGAATTAAAGACATGATTAAAAAATATCTTTCTTATATTTTGTTGATGTTATCCGTTTAGCTGCCTTTCGCCTTCTGACAGGTTTTGCTGGTTTCGCTCTCTTTTGTCCTCCTAACTCATCACCAAACATACGTTGTGCTACTCGACCTGTAACATCTTTCGCGACATCTTTTGCAGCCTTTTTAAGATGTGGTGCAACGATTTTAGCCCCTGCCTTAAGCAGTGGAATAGCTTTTCGAGCCAATGATCCCAGTATTGAACCAATACCATCTCCATATTGTATTCGCGCTCCTTTAAATCCTGGTAATTCTCCACCCACTTGACGAAGAAAATGGTTGCGATAAATAGATGGATTGTGTGTGTATGCTTTCATAATGCTTTTGGTCGAAAATGAAGTTTACAGATCACCTTCCCAGTTTGAAATGGAACATTATGGTCTGTGTCATCCTTAATATTCATCTCTATCACGTCAAATTTGGATGTGTTTACAGGAACATAATGAGGTTCTCCATAAGTTTTCATGATAATGTCTCCATCATGTCCTTGTATTGCAACAGAACGTAGCAAAGGAACATAATAATCACCAACAACTTGTGGCTCACAAATACTACAATACACATAAAGTGTATAAAACCCCTGTTTCACATCAGCTTTATATTCAGCTGTACACGTTTCAGTATACCATTGATTTGGGATAAATCCTAAAATCTCAGCTAATCCAGTGGAGAATGACACTTCAAAGCCATATTTTAGATATAGAAAAACGCGTCGTCTAATTTTATCATACTTTATCCGAATACCTTCTTTAAGGTCATCTTTCATAGAATTAGTTGCTTCTTCATTGACTGCATGACATATTTCTTGTATGGATCTGTAGTAACCATAAGGAATATTGATTGTGTCAAGAACAACATCATTCAGTGGTTGTTGTCGATACTGAATAGAATAGTCCATTCCATGTCTCATGGTTGTCCATGTATGTGGATATTGAATTTCAGCTAAAGCCACTTCATATTTTCCGTTCAGATAGATGGTTCGAGGCATACGAATTTGATAATTTGAAGTCTTGTTGTTGGGATAATAGTTCATACTAGCATTGCTGGGTAAAGTAATGTAAAAACTTGTTGACTCCATGGCAGCTAAATCGTTTATGTGATGTAGATAGACTAGATGTGTATATACATTACTTCATGTTTGACACTCTTCATCTTCACTTTCTACATTGTTGTCTACATTGTTGTCTACATTGTTGTCTACATTGTCGTCTAAATTGCTATCTACATGATCTAAATTGGTATCTACTACTTCTCCCTGACAACAAGCACTAACACACCTAATTTTTACAGGAATGGTATTTTTATTTCCATTTTCTTTACAACAACAACACCATAGCTCTTTAATCCATGTTAAAAAGTTTCCCATCCTTCTGGAAACAACCTTTGTTGACGTTGTTGTATCTCTTTTGTAATATCTTCACGAGTTGTCTTTTTACCAAAAACAGTTTTTGGAATATTAGCATCTACAATTTCCTCAATAAACTGCTTCCAACCATGCGGTGGTTCTCGTCGTTCTTTTCTTCTTGTAGCAACCAATGCTTCTTTCAACAAATCAATAATGTTGGAATTTGTAATGACAGTACCCGTTTTTAAAACAAGTTCATTTTTATCTGTCCATCTCGTACCATATTTCTTAAGTTCTGCTAGAAGTTGTGTTAGTTTTACATGATAAATAGGTTGAAAATGGCTTAGAAACTGTTGGGACTTTTCTGATTTTTCTGCTTTGGATGATGTAACAGACTTTTGCCGCTGTTGTTGCGACTGAATTGTTCGTAAATGACGACCAAGAACTTGAGACATTTCTATTGCCTTTTCACGAGTTCGTTTCCCACGTAAAAGTTTATTCACTTTCGTTTTGATTTCACCATCTTTTCCCTTCTTTTCTAACAACATTTTATATTCATATTCAGGAATGAGGACCATTTTCATAGTATGTTTCATTTTAACAGCAGCTGAGCTAACAAGGGTAATGCAAATTTAGCAATAGCTCCAATGAATCCTCCTTTCTGATTAACCAACTTCTTTTTTCTTCGAAGTGATATCTTCTTATCTGCTAGTGTACGTAGGGTATGACGTTCACGCTTGAATACCTTATACCTTTTTGAGCTTAAGGGTAAATGTCCTCGCAATATATTCAAACAAATTTCAAACAAGCTAGTTAATTCTTCCTTAGTAGCTTGTTGTAGCAAGGATTTACGTCGTTTAGGCCCGCTGCGTGCGAGCAAGTGAAGAAATGGTTGATTCGCTTGAATACGTTTAGACATCTTGGTTGCGAATGGTTAAGTGACTTGGTTCTTGTTCATACGCCACCTTATCAACATAGACGTAATGTGTATCTTTTGGTAAAATGCCTGTACGAATACGTAGTTGATCATTTGTCTTCGGCTTCAAATCAATGAATAAATAGCCATGAGGTTTGCTGGTAGCATCTTGATAGGCTTCTATGAGAAATTGAGATTTTCCAGGATACATTTGTCGCGCTAATGTACTAATTTGTTGACTGTCTCTAGGATTTTTAAACAGAATGATGTAATGTGTATTCAAACTAATATTTCGCATTTCTCTACCATGATGAAACAAATTATGCACAATAAAAATAATGCTTAGATTTTGATGACTGCTGCCAACACTAAATAGACGTGTCATTCGCTCATCACTATGACATTTGGTCATTAAGTCATCAATGATGAGTAAGTTTGGTTTTTTCGGGTTAAAACGCTCTTCAATGTCATCTGGAATGCCTTGGTAAAATTCCACACCTTTCATTCCCTTATACAAAGGCTGATCTGCTGCATAGAGCCATAAAATGGTTTTTGGAGAGGGTTTAATTAACTTTTGTTCTAGAATTTCTCTAACTAGAGAAGTTTTACCACTGCCTGTAGGTCCAGAGACCAAACACGTGAATGGATGCTTCATTTTCGAATATCTGTTTCTTTCACCCAACTGTTAAACTTCTTTGGCCAACCTAACCACTTCACAAATAATTCTTTAACACCTCGTCTTCTTCGTGTTTTCAAGACCTTTTCAATTCTGTAGACTGATTCAATATCTTTTGTCACTTTCTGTAGTTCTTCTTCATAGAAATGTCCATCAATATCTTCATCCAAAAAGTCTTTCACACGATACAAGTGTACTCCTTGCTTCTTACAACGATGTGTGATAATGAAGACTTCTTGCGTCCACTTTATATGATAATCTCGTTGAAATACATATTTTATGTGAGAAATGCGAACCTGATCACCAATTTTAAATTTGTAGGGTTTTTTCTTCTTCGGTTTTAATTTCAATTTGTCTACATACATATATTTCCACACTTTCGATTCGTTGTCTTTACGAATATCTGCAGGAGCATACTTATTAGGGAGGGAGCCATGAGGTCTATGGTTGTAATTATACACTAAGTCTGGAAGGATGTCCATATATCGATACGTTTGATTATGTAGGAAATATCGATACATCATTCCCTTTAGAGTACGAATGACTCTCTCAGCAAAGTTGGCTTTGGTTTCATTCTTTGTCGTATAGGCATGTATTCCCTCCTTCTTCATAAATGCTTTTACCCATCTGTTTTTAAATTCAGTTCCTTTGTCTGACCTTAGAGTTCGTGGTCTTCGTTGTGTTTCATGAAAAATCTTTTGAAAGGCTTCTATGACACTCGTATGTGATTTATTAGGCATTGGTTGCACCCATAAATATTTGGAAAACACATCAATGACAACTAATAAAAAACGGGTGTCATTATTATAGGAAGCTATGTTTCCCATGTCAGCTAAATCAATATCCCACATGTCATCAATTCCACGTGTAATGACACGTTGCCTTTTAAACCTATATTTTACAGGTTGTAGTAAACTGAAGGCATCTTGATCCTGTAACCATTTCTTCACTTGTGAATGAGTGACTGGTTGATCATGTTTTCTTAATATGTGATATAGTTTGTAAGGACCAGCAAATGCCCCGGGTTGACCAGGTTTAAAATAAATATTGGTTAAGTAGTCTTTCCACGTCGACATGTTAACACTAAATGATTAACACTTGTTAACATATCTTGTATTTTATTTTATCAACACATCTTGCATTTTATCAACATATCTTACAAATCAAGTATTGATACAATGGTGTGAATAATTGGAGTCCATTGATCTTCAATGTACATTAACCAACTACTTAATTCATCAAATGTGATAGCATCTACACCATATTTTTCACAACGTTGATTTGCATTATCTAACACTTTATCTAAATGAATGTAATATTTAGCTTCATTCCAATATGTATAGACACATGCAGAATGACAAGTATGTTCTGAACACTCTTCATTTTGACAAGCAGGACATACTAAACATGCAAACTTTTTTACAGCTAATAACATTTCTTCACAATATGTCTTTTGCACAATATATTGTCTCAATGTAATGTCTGTCATTATACTGCAATGTAGATTAGCCACTCTCTCACTTCATAAAACAGTTTTGGATCAAATCGAGCAAAGTGATATGCTGCTTCCACATCAAACTCCTCAGCTCCGTCAATGTTTGAAAGCACACACTCTTTGATGAAATCCTCACGTAATTTCGGTACGTTCAGCGTGGAATGAGCAAGTTCCCAATAGATGTCAAAGTGTTCCAGTTGTTGTTGAATAGATCCAAAACGCGCCAGTTCACTTATCATGTAGTCCACATACGTCTCCTTGAAAAACGTTTCTACATCCATCTTTCACATATCCATATGACACGTCTACACACTTTGACGACTGGCAAGCAAATGACTTGTAGTCTTACTCGGCAGATACTGTTAGTGAGCCACACTTGTTGCAGAAGTTGTCAGGTTCACACAACTTGCAATTGTACTTGTGGCAGTGACAATCATAATCCTCAGCATATCCGTAAGCACCACAATATTCACAGGTAAGTCCAAGTTGATTTTGCACATCCATATTCTCCAATCGAACTTCAGCCAGTCTTTTCTTGGAAAGCTTTGACACTTTCATTCGATTGTCCTTTTGCAGCTTGATAGGAGTTTTCTTCCCATGACATTCCGTACATGGCAGTAAGGTTGAGGTTATGCTATGGATTTCCTAAAGCAATGTCTCCCATTCACCATCATTCATGTTGATGTAACGCGTATATTCTTTCCCTTCAAACAGTGATGTTTGCACAAAACTCACATAGCGCATATCCAAGTATGAAATGACTTCAAGCCACTTCGTTTGCGTTAAGTACAGTTTGAAGCCAATGTTGCGTAATCTTGCCAAGTTCTGACACACAATCTTCCACAAGGATGGTGATAAAGTAAGCCATCTCTCTCCACGTTTGATTCGAAGAAATAGCCCAAATTCTCCATGCTCCACAGTAATGGTTAAGTTTGCACTAATTTTAAAGCTGCTTGTCTTCTCCATGGCTGCGCGTTGAATGATGACTGCACTTGACACCTCACTCCTTTTATATGGACATTACATGTATGTTTTCATGAGATGTTTGCTAAATCGCGGAGTGATCTCGTTGAAACCATCCAGAAAGGCTGTTGGTAAACCGTCTGTTAGAGATTGTCTCATGACGATCACTAAAAAATCTCCTCGTTTGCGACTTCCAATTATCCATTGGAAGAGCATTGACATGGTGAAATATCCTTTTTCATAGAGGTAGGCCATCATCTCGTACACCTTAATACGTTCTTCAAGGTACTTGAAGCCATGTAGCATGACCTTTGCATATTTGGAATCGCGATCCTCATCAACACACTTTGGCGCCGGTAGACATAATGTCTTAAAAAGTTCCTCATGAAGACTTCTAATAAGTTGAACGAAACGTCTGGTCATGGCTTCGGAGAACTGTGGCTCTGACGCGGGAACATGCTCTATGTTTCCTTCTAGCATGTAGATAAGCTGAATGACAGTGTTCACTTCTTCCGTTAGGTATATGTATGTGTGTTGGTCGAAAAAGCCTTCTTCACATAAGCACCATAAAATGTTACAATCTATCAGAGGAATCACTGCTTGAAAGTTCCGTTTCAACAGCGTGACGTCTTCTTCAGTAACAGGAATACTTTTGCTCAATTCGAATTTAGATTTGAGCTGCTTTTCATCGTCGTCGCTGTCGTCATTGTCGTCATTGTCGTCATTGTCGCCATTGTCGTCATCGTCGTCGTCACCGTCGTCATCGCTTGACATGACCACTTCTTCCTCCTCAAGATGCTCTAGATGAGCCTGCAACTTTGTACTAAGTGGTTTGGCGCTACCATTTACAAGCGCATTGGCAACCCAGAACGGGTAGTCAGATCCCTCGGGATCGGGCATTGCTTGCTGTACTGGCTGTACTTCTTCAGGCCTAGTTTGCTGTACTGTAGACACGGCTGACGGAGCCCCTAATGCTTCCTCCAAGGCTTTTTCAGCTTCTTTTAGTGTACTTAGGAAGGCAGCAGTCTCCTCTGCAGTTAAAACTGCATCTGTAAAAGCCATTGTTTCATTGCTGAACAGGTTATCAATTTCCATGTTGTTAGCCGTTGCTGCGTTTCGAGACGTGTCCATGATGGTTTGGCAATGCAATGATTAGAGTGGTGTCAACCAGGCCTTTTTAAACTACTGACGGTGAGCCGTGAGCCAGCGGTGTAAAAAGTAGCCGGGAGGGGGGGGGGCTCACTAGGTTGCTGGGCCGGTGGGGGGGGGGGGTATGACGTCACAAAGTGCAGTGGTTCTCTCATGCAGTGGTTCTCTCGTTTCTCAACTACTATCGGAGAAAGTTGAAACTTGGTGGGATTGTTGCTTGGTTGGTCCGAAAGACCCTATGTATTTTTTTTGCGAGTAGAACGAACGAGTGCGGCGTATGACGTCATAACGTAAAATATGTATATATTATAAACAAGGTCTTGTGTGCAAAATATCTCGATAACGGAAAGTCCTATCGACTTCAACTTTTATATATATATTCTTTGGGTCAGCCGGACTGTTCTATCAATTTTTGGTGTGTCACGTGATTAGGGCAGGTGTATGACGTCATTGCGTAAAAATCTTATGTGCGAAATTTCACAACTGCTAGACGCCGGAGAAAGCTGAAACTTGGTAGGATTATTGTTTGGTAGGTCCGAAAGAAACTTTAAATATTTTTCGCAAGTAGAACGAACGAATGCGGCGTATGACGTCATCACGTAAAATATGTTTTATTTTATAAACAAGGTCTTGTGTGCAAAATATCTCGATAACGGAGAGTCATATCTACTTAAAATATTATATGGATATTCTTTGGTTCAGTCAGACGACTGTTTCAACTTTTGACCGGAAAAAAGTTATCTGTTCTTAAAAAAAATATCTCGACATCGGAAAGTCGGATCGACTTTAAATTTGTTGTAGGTATTCCTCGGATAAGTCACACGGTTTTGTTAAACATTATTAAACTCGTATAGAAAATCAAGAAAGGTCAACACTCATAATGTCATAACGTCAACACCCCCCCCCACCCCAGTCTGCCCATTTTTGGCTGCTTTGTTATCTATGCATGGGTGTTAACTGCGCTGGGTATTTCGGAAGATTTTCCGGAAGATTCTCTAGTGTTCCTGCATTCTTTAGAAAGCTTTAAAACAGTAACAGCATTATTGTCGGTCCATTGCTATTTGTTATTGCCTGAAATTGAGCTTTTTGTGCATTTCTCATCTATGGCTGTTACGTAGCATGCCACTCAGTCAGGGGTCAGTGTCAGTTGCGGTGCATGATGGAGTCGTTATCTACGAGGTCATGGAATGCTATTATCGTATTATAGCTCTAAGCAGCTCTAGCTATTGATTTTTTTTTCGCCGCATACGTGATTAGGTTGCCAAGATGTGCTATATATAGGAGCCATGTTGTATCGATTAGCATTGTCTGCTGAAGCATTTTTCGCTATTAAATTGGGTCGTCCGATATCTTGTGTTATGAGGAGCAGCTCTCACCATTTTGCCAACGAAATGCCTCCCCCCTTCTCCCACCGAGGTGCGTCATCTGATGCGCAGTTATGAAGAATGCCTTCCTAGTGCTATTTGGCCGATGGGAATGTGCGAAGACAAGGTAGTCTATCATGGCTATAACTACACTTAGGGTACAGACCGTTATCGTTGCCTTGGGTAAAAGGGTTAGAGTTGTGTTTATAGTCGGACCTACAGTAAATAGCTGGGGGAGGGGCGTGTGGAGATTGATGGTTAGCAAAAAAAAAAAATCCCGACCGCCTTCAAGACCTGGATAAAAAGATGTAAGGTAAGAACCGTTTGTCGTGACCCCTTCCACATTCAGGTAAAAAGACGTACGGTAAAACCTGTCTGTCTTGACCACCTTCCAGACCCGGATAAAAATGTAACGTACAGTAAAACTGCTATAGTGACCAACTTAAGATCTGGGTAAGAGGGGCCTACAGTAAAACCCGTTTTAGCGACCACCTTCCAGACTCCGATGAAAAAAGATGCTCATTTATATCTGTTTCAGCGACCACCATCTGTTTGGTTTATTTTGAGTTTTTTACAATGAATGAAGGTTATGTTTGCAGAAATGAATATTTTTTTCAGTTTGGGGGGAAGGGGGGTCATGAGCTTAGTCGGGGAGACATTTGTTTTTGTTCACAAAAACAAGAAACTAAGTAGGTATCGATTGAAAGTGTGTAATATAAGCCTGCACTCTTATGTTTTGTGTGCACTGGCCGCTCTAGTTTACACTTGGGACAACGTCCCAAGGAGATTTTAAATTTCCTCGAATTCCGTACATTTCTCTTTTCTTCCCTTTTCTATTTTTTTTATATTTCGTTTTTTTAGTTATTCTTCGTCACTTGGTTTCCGCGCATCTCCTCCGAGACCGTTTGAGCTAGGAAAGTGAAACTTGGAACACAGATAGGATATGTGGTAAACTCGATTCACACGAAAAATTGTTTACGTATGATGTCATCTTCTGCCTCTTATGACGTCGTGAATACTAGAGATTTGGCGTCAAATACGTTATGAGACTACTTTTTTGACAAAGGACCTCGTGAAAGCCTTAATTTTAGCGTATGACATAATGACGTCATTTTTCGATTTTTTGTTCCTGGTCGGTTTTAAAGCGGAAATTTTTGTTATTAGTATACAGAACGCTTAACTGAATACCAATTGACGGATAAAAGTTACTGTAAAACGCCCCCGAATGCCCTGTAAAACGCCCCCGAAATGCCCACAAGTGTTATAACACGCACATCACACAGTATAAGGTGCCTTTTGCAGGCACGCGATTATGTATAATGCAGATCAATACGGCTGTATGTGGCTTGCGGCCTCACCCATAATGAAAAGCTGCTCTGTGGCCAGGTGACCATGCAGTACTCTTGTTTTGTAAGTAAGTGGCTGTGATGAACTTGGCTTTTTTTCAATGTTGCAGTCAGTGAAAAGTTGAGCACGGAGAGCAAATGTTGTATTTTTATTAACCTTTTTTTAAACAAATAACTGCGTTATAATTTGTGAATATATTGAATGCTACGGAACTGTGGTAGTGATCACTTTGTGGTGTTCATTTATTGACCACCCTTACTATTTTGTGACGACATATTATTTCGAAAACCCCGATAGGTGCATAGTTCTCACTTGCAAACTTCGTTTGCAAATGGGTATAAGTTTGTAGTTTTGCTCGAAATTTCTGCCCATTTTTCAGTCACGGAGGTTTCCAGAAAACTCCTCCTACGCTATTAGACGTAGGACGATGAAATTTGGTACAGTGATAGAGGGTGATGAGATGTCGTCAAATCCGCAAAAAACTTTCACCTTGACCTTGAAGGTCATGGTCAAATTGAGGTCAAAGTATTTTTACCTCAAAGTCCCTCCTAAAGAGTTTGTCGTAGAAAGACGGCATGTGGCAGAGACATAGAGGGTAATGAATTGTCAAGTTTGTCAAATCCGCAAATTTTTTTGACCTGCATTCTCAGAGGTCAAGGTCAAAGCGAGATCAAAATACTTTTTGAAACGCCTATTAATCACGTAAAGTAGCCATAAAGGTGCTCAAATCCAAGCTTGAATACATAAAACGTACTCTGTAGGAGGGAAACTTTGATCACTAATCTTGACCTTGAGGGTCAAGGGCAAAGGTCACGTGACTTCACGCGCCGTTAACGACAGGCCGACGTATCTCAAAAACGGTTATAGATAGAGCTCCTTTAGAGCTAACGGTTATAGATTGAGCTCATTTTCGACCCTTTTGGGCCTAAACAACGTTACATAAGAGGTACCTCGGTGACCTTGACCTTCTAGGTCACAGTAAAGGTTAAAAATCAGAAGTTGACTATCATATCGAAAACGGTTAGAGATAGAGCAATTTTGGGATCATTTTCTACCCTTTGGGCCTAAACAACGTTACACAAGAGGTACCTCGGTGACCTTGACCGTCTGGGTTACGGTTCAGGTCAAAACCTGAAGTGACTATTATCTCGACATTGGTTAGAGATTTTGAGCCCATTTTCGATCCTTTGGGCCTAAACAACGTTACATAAGAGGTACCTCGGTGACCTTGGTTTTCTGGGTCACGGTCAAGGTCAAAAACCATGAGTTGAGTATTATCTCTAAACGGTTAGGGATAAAGCGATTTTGGGCTCATTTTCGACCCTTTGGGTTTAAGCAACGTACATAAGAGATACCTCGGTGACCTTGACCGTTCGGTTACGGTTCAGGTCAAAACCTCAAGTGATTATTATCTCAAAATTGGTTAGAGATAGAGCGATTTTGAGCCCATTTTCGATCCTTTGGGCATAAACAACGTTACATAAGAGGTACCTCGGTGACCTTGGTTTTCTGGGTCACGGTCAAGGTCAAAAACCGTGAGTTGACTATTATCTCTAAGCGGTTAGGGATAAAGCGATTTTGGGCTCATTTTCGACCCTTTGGGCTTAAGCAACGTACATAAGAGGTACCTCGGTGACCTTGACCTCCTGGGTTACGATTAAGGTCAAAACAGGAAGTTGACTATTATCTCGAAATCGGTTAGAGATAGAACAATTTTGAGGTCATTTTCGGCCCTTGGGGCCTAAAAAACGTTACTTAAAAGGTACCTCTATGAGCTTGACCTCCTGGGTCACGGTCATGGTCAAAAACCGTAAATTGACTACTATATCTAAAACGGTTAGAGATAAAGTGAATTTGAACTCATTTTCGATCATATGGGCCTAAAAAACGTTATATAAGAGGTACCTCGGTGACCTTGGCCTTTTGGAGCACGGCCAAGGTAAAATATCGGAAGTTTACTATTTCGAAAAAGATTAGCATGTGCTTCTGACATCATTGATCTTCTATAAAGTATTGCTGTGTTCTTTACTGATTTCCAAATGGCAAGGTTTTATTTAATATCTAATTTTAGCATCTAATTTTAAATTACAACAGGAATGTTAATTATGTCTGAAAATTTTCTTAAACCGGAACAGAATCAAGAATCAAAATGCGAATTTAAAAACTGAAATACAAATAAGAAATTTTTAGCTCAGTCAATAAGTATTTGTTTAGTATCTCAAGTGTTTGTTTCGCAACTCGGTTGCGAAATTGGTCTAGTTTACAGCATATTAAGGTCGTCTGCCACTAATGACTTCAGGCGTCTGCTGTGCATAATGGATATATCAAGGTCACCTGTCACTTCAAGTGTCTACATAATGACTTTGCATTTGGCTTGGTAAAACTAGAGTGATATCTTTCTTTTTAATTGGCGTAGAAACTCTAGGGTGGCGTACAAACTCTATTGTGAAGTAGAAACTCCTGGGTGGGATAGAAACTCCAGGGTGGCGTAGAAGCCCCATTGTGACGTAGAAACTCCAGTGTGGCGTAGAAACCCCAGGATGACTTAGAAACTGCAGGGTGGGGTAGAAACCCCTGTGGGGGTTCTGCGCCACCTATGACGTCATTTTGGCGTCACAAGGTGGCGAAGAACCACTATTTCCCTACTACTCGTTGAGCTATATGAAGTTTATTGAACATTTCAAGGCAGCCCAATAATGAATAAGAGGACTCCGCGAGTGTGTTTTATCATATCACATATCGAAGAATGTGGTTTCAGATAACGCATGTCTTTTTATGGTTAACAGTGAAATTACACAATCTTAGCAATCGATTTCTGATTAATCAATAAAATAAAATAAATAATCAACCAAAAAAAGTAAAGTGGCATATTCAATAAAACCGATTCGATTCTCATTGCCCCTCGCCCACCAGAGTCAGATATCAAAGGTGCTTCTCATGTAATCTTGGTAGGGGGAAGAGTGTCGCTCAACAGATATTTTTTATAACACTACGAGCATTTCACGCTTATGTTAAATATAACGTTTCGTGTTGTGCAGTTTTATGTGCGCCACTTATCATGGATACTAAATTGATTGTGATTTATTGTGTAAGAAACGCATTCGTTTACATGTTATACCACGTATGGTTATAGCTCATACCATATGGTAACCATATAAGTCTACAACACGCTAGTTTGTAACAAGTACAACATATGCCAAGCATATGCTAATCCCATAGTTGAAGATATGGTAAACAAAATTTAAATCAATGTTTTGCTAAGCCTTTATAAAAATTACTTTGTGTTTCGGTAGTGATTATTATAAAGTGTACATTATTGACAGATCCCTTCAGATGTCAAAGATGCTTCTTATGTAATCTTGTTAGGGGGAGGGGAAGGTCACTGATAACACGATGAACATTGAACGCTTTTGTAAGAGATAACGTTTCGTGTCATGCAGTTTTATGATTTCTAGTGCGCCAATTTATCTATGAAATTCAAACTCTATACCGCAATCTCACTATTTCCTTAGTGAATATCTTTCTTTGCTATGTTTTAACCATGGGTACTAAACTGATTTTTATTATTGTTTATTGTGTAGGAAACGCAGTGTTTGTAGCGGCAGAAGAATCGAGAGATACTGGCTTAAAATCTTTTTATGGAAACAAGATTCTACTGCATACGGAAAACAAAAACTTGGATAGTTTTAAAGAAATGTTTCAACTGCCCAAGCAGGCATTTTGGATAAATGGAACTGCAGCAAAACTTTCAAATTCATTAAAAAGTCTCTCCGATTACAGCCATGAAACTGTCATTCTTCATTTAAATGCTTTTGAAGAACAGAACACATTTGAGATATTTCATATAGATGGAATTGAGAATTTTACCGAATTAAAAGAGTTATGGATTCTGGGCAATATTAAACAAACCTATGAATTTAGGTTTTCAAAGGATCAAATGAAACAGCCATTGAATCTGCAGAAGTTACATGTACATTTGCGGATCAGAAATCCTACTCAATTTTTAGATTTTATAGCGAAGTTGAGTAAATTAAAAATATTAGACATTAAGTGTGAAATTAGCTACCTTCGGGGAATAAGTCTAAAGCAGTTAATTTATCGCCTTGGAGACAAACCCATAAGAGCTTTAACTTTTAACAATTTATTGGAGTCATTTCACATATATGACGATTTGTTTTTAAACATGAAAGAAGTATTTGCGCCATTGCAAAACAGCAATTTGCAGTTTTTAGATTTGCGAAATAACGGAATTATTGGAATTTCATCCGGGCTCAGTTTATATCAGTTGGTTGTTTTAGACTTGTCCGCTAATATGTTAACCATAGCGAGAGGACCTAGTAACCTTTTAAAGAGTTTTGAAATTAGTGCTTTTTTGTTTCATTCTCAATTGCAATTGCTTATTCTCAGCAATAAATTAATGTTTGGAAACTACAATCAACCTGAAATTGATGAACGTTTCCCAATCAATGGTAGAGATGCTGCTCTGCCTCTGAAGGCGTCTCGAGTCATTCGAGGGTATGACAAAGGCTTAGATGATCTATTAAACAACGAAAACGCTTTCAAATGCATGGACAAATTGAATGTCAGCCTCAATGAAGTATATGCGAATGGCAATATATTTTGTGACGTCCTTAGATGTTCGAACAAAGTTGATGGATTTGATTGCAATTCATTGCCCGCTCCATCTCTTTTGGAGGATGAAAACTGCTTGTTGGGATACAAAATTCCAGTTTCGCCTAAACTCCAAGAAATATATGTGGATGGAATCTACGTAGAGGACAAATATGCAGACAGAACTGGTGTTGATTTTGGAGAAAAACCCTATTCAAAGCCTCTATGTATTTATAATAATTCTTTAAGAATATTTCATGCATCACGCATGCCAGTCCTAACACGATTAAGTAACGGGACCGGGTTAAAAATAAAAGGAGCTGAACATGTGGAAGATATCAACTTGAGTCGTATTCAGGAAAGTAAAAACTATCTGTTTTATCTTAAACTATTTACGTCTTTTCCCAAATTACGACGCCTTAATCTCTCTGGAAATTTTATTATATTAGAAGAAGATTTCATTTTTTGTGAGCAAAATCCGTTGCTCGAAGAGTTAAACCTATCCAAAAATGAGATATTCGTCATTCCTGAAAATTTATTTCAGAATTGCACTTCATTGCGGTACATTGATTTAACAAGCAACAAGATACAAGTCATCCAACCTGGATTTCAAGCTGCGCTAAATGCAGTTCAAAGCAATTTGAACTTGATGATAGACCTGTCGGATAATCCTATAGTATGTAATTGCAATTCGCAAAACATAAAATCTATGATGTGGCTGAAAGGAGCCCATTCGAAGCGCATCGAGATTTTAGATTTTCAGTCGTATACCTGTTACACAAATCGAGGCCCACAGTTCCTAAAGTCTTTTTCAATGTCACAGTTCACAAATGATTGCAGATATGAAGGTAAGTCATACATAATAATGATGTTTGTTTCGCTTAGCACAGGACAAAATATAACATCTCATCCAAAGGGCGGATTAGTAAAATTGGCAGTTTAACCGGATCTATAAATTAAAATAAAAATAAATTTTAATTAAAATAAAATAAAAAAAAATCTAGAAATCGGCAGGCGATAGTTGACAACCAAGAACCAATAGTGTTTATTTCATTAAACATAAAAACGCATCCAGAAAGCTCGTGCGTAGTTGGGTTGAAGGAGGGGTTTTATGGGGCGTATAAATGTCCAATAATGTGAAAGAGATGACTATAGTGTACACAGTCATATGACTGGAGTTATAGAGTAGGCATTGAGACTTGCCCCTCTGTAGTCTTTTTTTATTTCCTGGTCTTAGACAGTTTCAAGAATTTCTAGTGCTTAATTGCTTCAGTTTCTCCTCAAATTAAATATTTTGAAAAAAATAACATAATAAATTGCTTAGTGAATCGTTACATCTTCCATTTGTAATTTTGAACAGCTTGCTCAAAGAGATCTATTTCAGAGTGATATTGTAACTGCATGAGAATTTATCACACGAAACTTTGTAAAATGTGAAAGTGAATAAAAAATAATGTCTGTATTGCATAGAGCAGGTGCAGATGGAGAAAATTTTACACGATAATATTTGCATGTTTTGCTGAAAGAGATATTACCTTAATGCAACTTTACTTGGGAACAGTTAAATCATAACACTGTCTTACGTTGTGTTATCTAAACTTGTGCTATATTGTCTTCAGATTGAATGCGAAAGATTTCACTGCTTAGCTAAAACACGTTTACAGTAATATATTTAGTACCATTTCTCTCCAACAGACAGCCTGAAACTAAATTTCTACATCCAACCTTTACAGTGTTATGTTTAAATTTTGGTTTGGTATACCTCTGTTTAAACCATATGTTTTCTTTTGTTTAATACTTGATTTCATTGACTGTTTGTATCCATTAATTTTATATATTACCTTTGTATTCTTATCTTCTGACGTCATTTTCTCCAAAATAGAACTCTGTTCTGGAAAACAAGGCTCTAGTTCATTTGTGAAACAACAAAAGCAATGTGTCTTAAAATATTTCGGTAGAACAACAAAACTTGCTTGCTGAAAGCAAAGCAGCCAAAAATCATTTGATAGACTAATTTTGGTTGAAAGACAAACTCTTTATATAATTTGGTTTGGGCAAAATTTATTTCTTTACTTCATGTTCAATGATTTCCAAGATTGCGACTCAACTAATTTGTTGCAAACCAACTGAAAACTATGAATTTCCTTCTTGTTTCAGATGAGATAGTGAGAGCAGTTATCATAACAACTATAGTCTGCTCTTTGGTTTTCTTATCTATTTTTGGAATATGTATCGGTTATGCATACCGCCATCGCCTTATTACCTTTCTCTTTACAATGAGGTACTATTGTTGTTGCTTATGCCTCGGTCAACCGACAACCTTTGTGTATCAAGTTTTTCTCTCTTACTGTTCTGAGGATAGTAAATGGGTTCGCGATTATTTACTTCCGGAGGTGGAGGATAAACATGGCATTTCTTGCTGTGTGCACGAGAGGGATTTTCCAGTTACCGGTGATGTATTGGAAGTCATACGACAGCATATGTACAGAAGTAAAGTGGTATCATCATACTTAGTGCTCACTCTGTAAACAAACGTTGGCCAAATTTTGAGTTACAATTAGCTAATCATATGAACTTGATGATGAAGCGACGTGTGATTTACATAAAGTTAGGAGACTTGGGTACGCGCGTACCGGGTCATGTGAAGCGAATTGTATCAAGCAGGATCTATGTCGAATGGCCTTGCTGCGATACTGAAAAGAAACAAAGAGAAAAGGAGAAAAAATTTTGGGATAAAGTCATCTCAAGCATCCACGCAGACTCCTTATTGTGTGATGTATGTAGGGATTTTTCTAGTATTCCAATAGATACAAGTGATGGCATTGATATTCCTCTTGTATCTCGTGCTTAATAGAGTGACCGTAAATTGTCAATAGATTTAGGTGATGAGGGGAAGCAATGAGAAAAAATTTTCATTTAAATATAAACACTGACAGTATAAAAAATGTACAGTTAATTAACATAATACGATGCATGAAATGGAATTGTTCGAAGATATTTACTTTTTAAATTGATAAGTCGAATATGCTGACTTAAGTGAAAATGTCCAACTTTAGCAATGATTTCGTAGGCGAGTGAATTGTTATATAAAGTCTACGGTAATGTTGAATTACATCGCTTAATGTACACCACTTTTGACTATGTTTTGATTTTGATATTTTACAACGTTCACTACATTTATTCTATTTCTTTAAAGTAAGATATGTACTGTCCCACAAAAATACTCTTTCGGTAATGAAGATAAATGAATTATAATATCCAACTAAAATAATGCATGTCTTAGAATTGCAATAAAAGGTAAATCTTCTGTAAAGCTAGCCAAAATATAAAGTAAATGAACATTGCATAATTACAGCATAAATATTATCATGTATCATAAAATTATAGACGATTAATAAACGATCATTTACAAGCTGGAGAGGGAACTTCCTGGTCCTTACTGTGCGGGAAATGGCTCATACTAGTCTTACTTCCTACTTATACCGGTACACATGTACTGTAAGAAAGAGCTGGCTTTTAATTAAGAGCGATTACAGTAAGTAGCATGAATATTTGGATGATCACTTGAATGAGTTAAATAACTAGCACTAATTTTTTTTACACAGTGTTCATATGAAATGAAATATTTAGTAGATTGCTGGGCAGTTGATTGCTATGTCCATTAGTGTACACATAAGCACTTGTACAGAAAGTCCAGCATAAAGTGTGGAGAGTTTTACCCTCTTGAAGGTCAAAACACGTGGCATTATAACAATACTTATAAAAAGTTCTATTTTGGTTGAATCTTTTTAAACAAAATACGTTAAAACCCATGATTTCACGTGTGTAGATATATGCAGGGCATAGAGTATATCATTAGTGGTAGGTTAGACATCCAGCAACTAGGAATTTTATATTTTGGGTTGACGCCTGTTGCGATTCTGAGTTGACGGGTGAACGTACCGTAACGTCTTTTGCTCTGCTTAACGTGAAGGACAGCGAACTAAACATTACTCTTCACGTTTCTCTGTCGCGACATATTTCTAGGAACTCTCTTTCAGTAAGCCTCTGTAAATATCTAATGTTAAGATTCCAAGATCTTGCCATATTCACCACAACTTTCTGTGAAAAGATTAGGAGTCGAACAGAATATATTTCTAGTTCTATACAAATTTATGACGTCATCCATTGCCCCGTTAACCGCTCATGGACAGTATTGTACAGCTTTCTCTGGGTTTTGGATAAATTGTTTTTGAAACACAGACGTAACAAGACCAATGACCTTGAAAGCCGCAGTGATAAGGTTTGTAAACCAGGGTTTTTGCTCTCTGGCCTTGTCCTTTGAAGTCAGGGAAAAATCTTAATCAGTAAACTTCTATTTATACCCTCAATGTATCTTTGTTTAAAGGTATGATCAAAAGACTCAGTTGGCGCTAATTTTGAATTACACTCAACTCATTTTTAATTATTATATTATATTATATTATTTTTAATTCTACGTTAGATAGCTTTGGGGGAAGGGTGTTTGAAAATGCTTTTGAAACCATAAACACTAGAAAAGGCACTAACATTCTGAGTAATTACAAAATAAACCAGGTTGTCTTTCCTTTGTTCGCGACATTCGTCAGAATGTTTATAGTCTAAATGGATTTTCGTGAGAAGAGAGCACCTGCTGTAAGTTTGTTTTGCTTTAATGAGAACATTTAACCCTATCCTTTTTCGTTCAGCTGCACTATCTTCGCTTGAGTTGGGATCTCGTAGCATATGTATTTCCATGTAGCATCAAAGAAACTGCACAAAAAGGTTATTTATGGGCCTAGATACTGTCCTCGCGGAATGCCAATTTCGTCTAAAAGGCATAACATTTAACTCGCATCTATTTAAAAAATACAACTATTGCCAAACTTAGCTAAATAGATGCAATGTTTTCAATTCTGGGGAAGTCTGGATTATGCCTCACAAAGCTGGGCATCATTGACAAGACTTGCACCGAATTAGATGATTCCCAGACCTCTGTAAAAGGGAACTATGAGGAGAGAGCAAGAGATTGTGAATATCGCAGAAGAGAAGAAAGAGCAAGATAACACGAATCTCGCAAAAGAGTTCTGAGAGAGGAGACAAGGTGTTGTGATTCTCCAACCGGGATTGAGAAGGAGAGCAAGATGCTGCGAATCTCTCAAAGTAACTGCGCTGAAGGACAGTAAGAGTTTTTGAATCTCTACAAAGGCGCTACAAAATTCTTCTTAAACATACTATACGTAACTATTATAATATGTAAATCTGTAGAAAATATGGCAGAATGTTGTTTTGTTATTTTGATTTTATAACAACGTAACTTAACTACAATATATATATATATATATATATATATATATATATATATATATATATATATATATATATATATATATATATATATATATATATATATATATATATATATATATATATATATTATTCATATATATATATATATTATATATATATATTATTCAAAATTATTCAAAATTTCATTCAACGTTCCTTGACGAAGTTAAGAGATCACTTAATTATTTCGGAACTTAGTTTTTCGTACTCGTAAGTTAGTTAAGTATTTGCTAATATATTCTGTGATGGCAATTTATGGCAGTTAATCTTTACTATTGATCATTATAGTTTATCTTTTTAACAAGTGTCAAAGATTCGCAGCAATTCAAGTTAACTGAAAAAGAGGACATGATTAAATATATAGTTTTGTCGACATTTGCTTTGCGTAGCAGACATTGATCCGGGATCATTTAAGTACTTTTACAAGGGATCTGATCAATTACCATTTCCAACGAATTATTTATTATTTTAATGTCTGATGTTTTGACTGGGCATTGCCCTCCTTATTAAAATTTTGAAGATTCACCTGAGATTAAATGGTAATGTGAGAGTCAGACGTGCACTGTAAATAAGTGGTGAATGAAGGGCACTAATTAACACTCTTCTGACATAATACGTATAAATCTAAAAAAAAGGGCAAATTCAGATTATTTCGGTACCTTTTATATCAGCAAATAATTCTTCATATCAAAAATTAATTTAAACCTGTGAAACATGCTATAGAAAAGAAATTACTGAAATTGATACAATGAATTTTCTTTTTGATGTTTTACTCCTTATGAATTACTTAACAATATTTTGTTAATCGTGTCGATTGTTTTCTTGATATCAACAAGCTGATTTATATCATAAAATGTCATGAGTGAATTTTGTAACAATATAAATGAAATTGGACTTTCATGGATAACGTTCATTTGGTGATGTATTGATATCATTAACAGATTTTAAAATTAAAAAGAATTACAATTAGATATACTTATTTATTCTCTTATTGATAAGTAAATGTGTCCATATTGTACTTTCCACTCTTTATATACTTATGTTGAAAGAAGTAGTGGCATCATCAGGTTAGTTTCGTGTTTTACGTATAAAATGATGATATCATTAAATATAACTTATATTTAAAATGAGATTGGGGGTATGCATGCCAGTCTGCTCATTACTCACCGTTATTATAATTTAAACCTGTGAAATATTTACAGAGAATCTAACGTGATTTGCAAGGACCACATGCAGGAGGAGGGCGTGCTACTAGTTCTACTGGTATGTTTCCAAGCTGTGCAAGGTCCAAGATTGTAGCACCAAAATGCCACAATAACTCAAAAATTCCATACTCACCTAAATCAAATTCTTGTAAATGCCCTACCAATGCATTAATTATAGAATGAACACAATTAAAAGCAACCCGTCTCATAAATCAGAATAACACATTGATCTTACAACTGCGTTAAAATCTTAGGTGGTTATGTCACTGTGTGTTCTCAAGTTGATATGACATGTTCTGTCCACATATATCTTCATATGCCCGCCGTGTACGCCTCGGCATACATGAGCTTTTCTGCTCTTTTAAAGACATTGATGCTCTTTTTTAAAAGTTATTAATGCATGGAGTAAAGGGTTTGAGGAGACACGACGCCACCTGAATTAATAATGTAGGTCATAAAGTAGAAGAATTGCAAAGTGTTGGCCACAAAATAGAAGAATGGCAAACAGTTGGTCATAAAGTAAGCACGAATTTTAATTTTAAGCAGTAGGTTTCAACTATGTTTTTCCTGGTGTAATCATTTCATGATTTCTTTTAAGACACTCGGCCTCTGATTATAACAATGCGTAACAAAGATTGACAATGCACCCCCGTATGATGAAACGACAAGTAAATTTTTCGTTGTTTAACCGCTTACGAAACTCTGTCATGTATACGAGTGCATTATTAATGAGCGATTCTTTTGTGCCTAATGTGCACCTCTTCGGATTTTGTTTACTTTTTCTGTAGCAGGCGAAATTATGCAAATTAACATAATTTCGACTAAAATTTCGGCTTCTATTGACTAAAGTGGATCCTGTTGATTGAAAGCGACTCCAAATTAATCCCGTGATTATTGTAAGCTAATGATAAGCTGACATGTGTCTTGGAGGTACCGTTTCGGCTCCATATAAATGAGAAAACTTTCTGGAATGCCTCATTTTTTGTCGTTGGTGAAGGCATAATTAAGGAAGTGTTTCTGTGGTAAGCCTTTAAAAGCTTATTATGTTAGTCTAAATTGGCATAAATAACAGCTAAAACTTGGAAGCTGCTATCCAGGTGTTGTACTCATTGTCATACGTAGAAAATTGTTAAAATCTTTTATGTAAATGCTTAGAAAATGTTTGGATGGAATTTTCTGAAGGAATAACATATATTGCTGCCTAGTTTAACAGTGAAAGAATACTGTATTGTTTATATAACATTTTAAATATTTCGTATTAAAAATAACGATAGGAGAATGTTTAAAGCCTTAATGAGCGGGAAGATTCGAGAAAATGTGAAAAAGCTGTAAATTTACGATTCGTTCAATTCCAGTACGTGTTCCAATTCGTGTTCCAGCACGCCTGTTGATGTGATGTTGTGTCAAGAGGATCTACCGATGTCTGTCTGTGAATCACTGCCAATAGAAACCCTGTGTTAGCATGGTCATCTGCGCCGTTTTCTACCGATGTCTGTTTGTTCATCATTGCCCATAGAAATCCTGTGTTAGTATGTGTCGTCTGCGCGGGTTTGTATGAGCGTGTCTGACTGAAACTGTGCGTGTTGACGAAGCCTGTGCGTGTCCTACTGAGTCTACGCGTATCCGACTGAGTTTACGATTGTTTGCAAGTTGCCGTCGAGGCACCGTCGGCACAGCATGCGGTACAGTTGTCAGTGGATCTTTTTGCCTTAAATTATTATTGTACGATGTAGCGTCTGTGTGTGTGTGTGTGTGTGTGTGTGTGTGTGTGTGTGTGTGTGTGTGTGTGTGTGTGTGTGTGTGTGTGTGTGTTGATTTCAAAAAATACGCGATATTAAAAAAATCAAAGGAGTTTTTCTTCAGGTTTCTTTTTGACACGCAAAGATACTCTTATCTGTGATAAACTCCACAAGCAAAATTCACAGTTGTCACGGGATACACGGGCGGCATCACATTGCACGAAACAATCTCACGGCATCTCAGAAGCAAAACGCTCTGTTGGCTATCCAAGGCTAAAGTATATGTGATTGGGTTAGAGTGTAGTGCTTTATATTAGATCCAACACTTGTGGAATGTCATTGAACTCCTGTCAGGGCGGTTCGTTCGCAGAGAGTTCTAAAACCAAGCATCTGCTAAATACGTGGACAGAATATTCTAAAAAAGTCAAGATATACTTTTGATTTTTGAGAATTGACAAGCCTTTGGCTTGCAAGGGCTATGTGAAGTTGTGCGAGCAGACGTTGGTATCTTTTTTTGACAGTGATCGGATTTCCTGTGTCCTGTCCTCCACTGGTACTATGGGTCCTAGGGCCACGAAACTGGGGACTTGGGTAGAACTTCATATGAACGTGTGCAAGACGCTTTTTTATTTTTGCCTTCGATTTCGTTTTTTGGTTTAAAACGCCATGTGAAAAGAGTGTATTTTTGCAAGTAAATGCGAAGCAATTAACACACAGCGCAGAACATTACACAGTCGCCCAGCTTTGTGCGAGCTCTCACCGCGTAAATAGATAACACGGCGTACGCCTGATCAGTCAATAAAACCTTAAGTCAACATAAATCAAACACTACTCGGCTTAAAAGACGTATTCAAGCAGTGTTGTTTGCTAATATATTTAGCTGGTATTAAGGTATCAATCTCTGGAGTTTTCTTTCTTGACAGTCGTCCGAACTTCTTCTCTGACACTATGGATCCTAGAACAACGAAACTTTTGACTTGTGAATAATAATAATAACACGAATAATTTTGAAACGGTGGATTTCACCCAGGGTGGGTCGAACCATACATAACCAATTGAAGGAAGTATTTTTGCATTGTAATTTTTGTCAAATGTTAAACATTTCGCTGGCGAAATGTGATTCTAGTTTAAAATTAAGTCAACGCTCTAACAGAATGAGCTAATCGTCACGCACTGACTGTAACATATCTGCATGCCACAGCCTGGTGTCGACAATTTCTGCAAAGAAATTCATTTGACTTAATTTTGTTTAATGTCTTATTTTCAAACTTACGCTAAAGACGTCAGCTAAGCATGTATTTACCACAATCCCAAGGTCCATGAATTTAATTCACCCAGGAGTGGTAAGCTGGGGATTTACTTTCCCCAAGACTGATGCAGCACCGAGTGCAGTTTTTCACATATCCTGGAAATCATAATTATGGTCCATTACGTCTTTGAGCTATTCTATCCCTTTTTAAGAAATCAATTTAATAAATTATTTACTGCACGTTAATATAACCACCGAAAATCCGTCAATATAAGCATTCATAAATCGTCAATGTAACCACGCAAAAGTGGTGAACGAGACGATTTGCTAAATACGGTCAGATGCTTAGCATAAATGATTGTTATCCTCAGCGATGGCATCCGATATCATATGACACATTCCAAGACATTCCAACTGTAAAGAAAATTAGTGTTTCTTTTACAAACATACAAAATGATTCTCCCAAGAAAAATCAAATTGTACACTTTCATTCGCTGTATCTAAGCTTCCTATTACAATTCTATATTGTATATACACACCTTTATTTCATGATCATATAATATTTTTAAGCCACTGTTTTCTTACTGAAATTTAGCTCGAACCTGAAAAAATGTTCCAAAGTGATCCATTGACGAAGCAGACGTCTACTTGATAACATGTGTGAGAGGCATGCGGTGAGACTGTGTCATAGACGCATGGGGTGATTTATGTTGACAGGTTGGAGGATGGAAGGAAGGGGGAGTAAAACGGTGTGGTGGAAACGAGACACAGAGGCTAAGCTTCTGTCCATATACTTCGCGGTATCACGCCCTGGGGGTGATGACCCATGTCAATCAAAAGAAACATCATGAGATGTAAACAGACGTTGAGAGCAAATGAATGCCTAGTTCATATATAACTGGAAACATTCTTCAGTTTAGAAATGGGATTGCTTTAATAATAGATTTCGACTAATTTTCTTTCCATTATAGAGAGAAAATGTGGTTGTTGTATTTTAGTTAGCTTTTCACTACATTCACTAGTCTAACAAAATACAGAAATCTACTGTCCGGCATTATTGGCAATAATACTGCACGTCTTTTGGCAATAATCCGGCACGTATTTTAGCAATAATGCTGGATGCCTTTTGGAAATAATGATGCAGGCCTTTCGGCAATAATCCGGCACGATTTCTTAGCAATAATGCTGTAGGTCTTTTGGCAATAATAATGCACGCCTTTTGGCAATAACCCTGCACGTCTTTTAGCAATAACGCTGTAAACCTTTTGACAATACTGCTGTACGTCTTTTGGCAATAATACTACACGCCTTTTTGCAGTAATGCTGCAGGCCTTTTCACATATTTCCACCAAAGCAGTGACTTTGCCACAAGTGAAAGAATAAAAATTGCATCTCATTGACGATAATCGATTGTCCATCTGTCTGAACTGTTTGCGAGTGGCTCTTACTGGTTCTGAACATCAGTATTTCAATTTATTTCGCTTCATTTTCTTACACATGTATGCACCTTCTGTGTAAAAGAGCAATATATTTACTAATTTTGGGCATATTTTATTTATTTCATTTGTTTTGCATTGAATAGAGCTGTGCAGGCCATGACTTTGGATTTTGCAGCTCAAGAGGATTAAATCTTAAACTTTGAATAATACTTTCCAATTAAATTTATGAAATTTAAATTTAATTGTGCTTACTCCATGTTGAGAAACTTTCTTCATTTATTATCATTCTCTTATCGGGAGTGAAAAGCGGAGTAAAACAATGTTCTGAAACAATAATCTAGAACAATGTTTTGATCACTCTTCAGTATCTGAGGATTCTATAATACCTAATTCTATAGTACACAAACAACACCTCTCTCCCTTCCCCCACCCCCACCAATTTAGAGAAGGTCACTCCCCTGATAAAAAGTTAAATATAAGAGTAAGTACTGGAAATGTTGTTTGAAAGAAAGAGACATCATGCACCAGTCATGTGAATAAAGAAATATACGAAAAAACTGACAATCAGCATATTTATAACAAGTTCATAAAGTGAAAAATGACGTCTTTTGGCGTATTTAAGACGTAATTTTTGGATCAACATGACGGAAGCAGACCCTTTCCTCTGGTCTTTTCCCCCGGATCTCCCCCCACGCACTATCCCCCTGGCCCTTTCCCCCTGGCCCTTTCCCCCTGGTACTTTTCCCCCTGGAACTTTTGCCGGAATTCTGTTTTATTTGTAATTGATGGTAGACCATTGATCTGAGGGATATAATTATCCATCATAGACTAGAGTCGATAATTGATCTAGCGTTGCCCATGCCCACGACGTCGGCATTACGCACAGTGTGTACAGTGGATTCCAACAGGGGTGCAGGACTACGCAAATCGTGACGTGATTACCTACGTGGTATTGCCTATAATAATAAGCTGTAACGGATTAATGTTGAACTGGCTGTTCAGGAAAATTGGACACAATTTGCCTTTTAAGACAGGATGGGTCAATAAAGTGTTGCACAATTAGTTGTATTTCTTTCAAAAGGTGTTACACTTTGATGGATTATCTGACTCTTATTGAAAAGACTTGACAATACTTCCAATTTAATAGAATTTAATAGAATTAGATTAAGGTCATTGGCTCTTACTTTATTATTCTTTTATGGATAGTTGCGGATTGCAATTAATAAATGTAGAACGTTTTGATTTAAGCTTCATTAGGTCTTGTGGGGGCAAAAGTGTCAGGGGGAAAAGTACCAGGGGGAAAGGACCACAGACGGATAGTGCGGGGGAGGGAAGTTCTGGGGGAAGGGCCAGGAGAAAAGGCCTATAAACTCCAACATGACGCCTTTATGGCACCTGAAAAGATCAATTTTGTAATACAAAATGGATGTCCTTTGTAAGACGTAAGAAGTGTCCTGTTTTGACGTAAAAAGACGTCGTTTTGGTTGTCTTTACGACGTCTATAAACGATTGATTTTGCAAGAAAAAGGGCGCCTTTGAAGAAGTCGTTTTCAGACATGATCACGACGCCTGGAAAAAGCAAAATTTTCCATTTTTCTGTCTAATATCAATTTCTTAGACTTCCCTTTGGAAAAAAGTAGATGACACTCAAGAATAAACAATATTGTTGCCTTATGCAATTGTATTACCTCATTAAATGAACGCGTTGACTACACAATCACAACAACGCTTTAGTAATAAAAGGATTAAGCGTAAAATTGTTCTTTTTCCTTGAAGCAAACCTGAATCATAATTCCTTAATAGAAAACTTCTAAAACCGGATTAACGCAGACATAGGTCACTGCCACAAAATGAACCAAGCGTTTTAAAGTCTCTTTACTTACCCTATAAACTACCGTCCGTTACTGTGACCACGCCGCTACTAAGGACGACCTCAACTCGTACCGCGCCGCTCCTTGTGTCGTCCAGCTTGTGTGGCTACCCGCTATTGCCACCCGGCTACTGGCACCACCACGCCACTGAAATAACCCCGTTTTGGGGGTCATCCAGTACCGTCCCTAGTAATAGAGACCACCCCGCTACTGGCTCACCTGAAAGTGCCGGCCTATTACGGTACCACCCCACACCACACCATCCCACTACAGTGCCGTTCCGCTACTGAAAACCTCCGCTATTCAGACCACCCTCTACAGGTACCACCCGCAACTGGAACTCCAGCTACTGAGACCGCTCAACTACTGGAATAACTTCAATCATTAAAATAGCGACATCAAAGGAGAAAGGGGGTGATTATAATCATATGCCCTACTTTTAGTGTACCTAACAAAGACTTCTCTCAAGAGTACACTAGACAATATGTCAATAAAACATCAAAGGGAACACCCGGAATCCCTGACTCCACTTCTAGTTTACCCAAGTAAAGAAAGGCTTTGTAAGGTCTCTTTTCTGTTCTTCCAGAGCGCTCGTTGACAACTAATCAAGCTTCATTACATATGCCCTTTAAACGGCTCGATATAATCCACGGGCAGCACCTTTCTATTTCCATTTACAGAAGGGGTTTCCCACAGAAACCAGATGGACGTAAGGAATGTCCTTTGGAAAAATGACTGCTACCGTATTATGGTAAAAAACCAGCTTGCGGGGTAATATTTTCATCAGTGCAGTCTCACACAAATAAATAAATCGAGAGCGTTATTTCTATACAGTAAACCAACCATGTGTACGCTGAATATTTGTTTCCTTCTGCCAATACACCAAAATTGCTAAATTTTACACGAACAGACAACAGGACTATCATGTCATGACCAACGGCCTACTTAACCCCTTCTAAAGGTCATTAATGCAATAGTTTTCCTTTTTTCACAGACAACCAGTACTCATGAGGGGACACTAATGCAACGGTTAAGCTTGAGGTCGTGAATCACTAATTCTAATTGTTCTAAAGAGATATCAGAAACACCTGTTAAAATTTTCTGTTTACCCTGAAGAGTCTTTCCCAATTTTTGAAACTTGGCAAATATAGTGGCATTATGATTCCATAAATCAGGGCTCATTTTATTTAGTTTTATTTCACTTTCAACTTGTAACTTAGCTTCAATATTGATATTTCCACTTTCATAAATGGGAAGAAAAAAGAATGGAGATTCATTTCCATAACCATCTTCTAATTCAATAACATTTATACCTTTATCTAGCGTTTTCGTTTTATTTTCCTTACCTAAACCAATGCAAAATTTTTGTATTTGAAACGAACTCGGGGTGGATACAACCCATTTGCCATAAGATAAATATTTGACCGTTGGGTAAGCATTAACTGATGAGATTCGATTAGAACAATATTTTTTATTTTCTCCGGGTTTCTTGAATGTAAAGAGAGAACACAAGATGGGAATTTGTCCATATTATACAGGGGTAATTTTAATTTGCAAACAGGACTCTGTTGGCAAATATCTTTTTCCCCTTTGTTTAAAAAGGAGTACCGACGGCGGGTATTTGAAATTACCAAATAATCTGATTCAATTTCGTATTCGGACGATAATTCAGCTGAAACACCATGAAATGGCAATGGAACTACCTTAAATACCTCATATTTGGCATTTTCAGGCAGTATTGGTATTGCTAATAGCACATGAAATTTTGATCTGTCGGGAACAAGCATAGGATGAAGAAATTTATAGTACGATAACATTTCAATATCACGCATATCAAAAGGTAAAGACATGGACTCAGGCAGTTTATGTTTAATTTGTCGAAAAATAGGAGCCAGTTGAGAGGGTGGAAATAATGTAATAGGTAATTTTCCTTGAATGCAAGATTCGAGTTGATTTATAAGTAAATATAAAGATTGTTCAGTGCGTTTAATAGTGTGAGAAACAACATGGGAAATGTCATGGATGCGATTGATCAGTTGTGCATACTGTATTTCGGGAAGAACATTTTTAGAAATTTCGTCCATAACACTTTGCATTTCTTCATGTAATAAGGAAGTAGCTCTTGCAGATATTGAATAGAGTCCCGATTTATTTGAACATCATTATGAGTAGTATTGAGGATACTTATGCTATTTTCAACTATTTGAACGAATTCATTTTGAGAATCTTTAATCATGAAAAGAGCTCGCTTCAATGCATTAAAGATACTGTCCCAAAAAAACTCTGTAAAAGTTCACCAACGAACGGAATAATGGCTCGTTTAGACCTTGTTTTATATGTTTTGAGGGCTAAAGTCCTTAAGTCATTAAATGTAGCCAAAATTAAATCAAAGTTCGCGTCAAATTGTAAAACTTCTCGCTGCAGGAGATGGTTTACATCACCATGTATATCGTTCGTCTGGTTGTTTTGTGACATTTCAAAGCCATGTTGCTTCATATTTTCAAAAGCAACATTAAACGTTAAAATTTCTTTGCGGATTACATTAATCTGATTCTCATAGGGTGCTAAATCCAACGCCAAAGTCACAAGCCATGAGTTGTATGAGACATAAACGGGATCGTGTTGTACAAGGTGCAAGGTGAAATAAGTGTGTGTGATCATTCTGCAATAAAAAAGAAACCATATTCTTTTCAAGGCATTATATAGATACGGACTTGCGTTATCTAATATAAGAAAATTCACAACAATAAATGATTTTTTTTGAATGCCTGCATGACCATATTACGCAACAAAATTTAGCGTCGTATGAATTTTGTTTAGTGAATTGAAGTAAATTTATGTACAAATATTTACAATTCAAATCAAATCACAATTCATTTTCCAAATAAGGGCCAGTTATTCAGATGTGAAAAATGACTTGATTTTACATCGGGCCTTAATCTAGCCAAAATATGCATTCGGTTCATACGCTAAAGCACGAAGTACACGCAAACGTTTGGCATTAGCATCATCAAAACACTCGTCTTCAGAATCACAGTGTTTTCGTTTGTCAAAGCGTTCACATTCCATATCGGGGTCAACAAATAATTGTGGTTCAGTAACATTGTGGGGCGGTCGTTCTGTGTCATGGTCATCTGAAAATGATCGTTTCCTTTTTCGAGGGGATTCTGATATTTGGGGCATAAATAACGGTGTTGGGGAGTCATGAGGCTGTGAACCGTAATTGTCATTAGTTAGAGGCCTACTGGTTAATTTTGCTTTCCGCATGGGTTGAACACGGCGAGGGGTGTCTTCAATGCACTCTTCGTCAAGGTATTCTAGCTTATCACGTGGAACATCACATACATCCCATAGCAAGTTGTAAATTCGCTTGGTTTGAGGTTGATGAGGGGCTTTGAAAAGACTCTTTTGTGAGATTTATGTGAAATGTATTCTCTTCATGCATGGGTGAGTAATCATTGCTTCGCGTTGTGTATGACTGAGGTTGTGACTCTGCTAAATTATTTTGTGATGGTATATGTTTTGGTTTTATGCTTTCGGGGATATTTTTGAGATTTGGTCTTTATCATTCTCTACGAAAGCTACGGGGGTTCCTCTTTAAGAGCAAAATCGCATGAAAGTTTCATCGTAAATTGGAATGACCAGATGTTTACTGCCTTTTACCAACACTTTGGGGGAATACAGACCAATTGTGTTCCCAGAATAGAGAGGGTCATTTTCTAACGGTAGGGGCACTTTGTCTGGATTCATTTTTGTTCTATTAAATTTCCCAAAATTTCGTGCTTTTTATAAGGTGAAGTTTGATGAGTAATCTGCCACTAACCTGACTTTTAAATGTCCCTCGGTCTTTGTTTGGCCGCTTGGCTATTGGGCTGCTTGGCTTTTGGACTGCTTGGCAGCTTGGCTGTCTTTCCAGACTTCTGTGGGGTCCGTCTGGCAGCTTGCGTCACGGGTTGGTCTGATGGATCTCTTCTGGTATGACGATCTCCAGAATGAGCGCACTTTGCCGGTGGGACTTTGAATTTGAATAACCAGCCTTTTCCGAGTTGGTCGTTAAGCAGAGACCTCTGGACGTCTCTGATTTTTTTGTTATTTCGTTTGGTGTTTCCCTTAGTACAACGCTTCTAATGTCTTCGGCTTGGGCTTGAGAGGATGTTGGATGCTTTTCTTCTTTGTCCTCTGTATCGGACATTGTGATAGTTTCTTCAGAGTTAGAAAGAATTTCTATAACTTTGTTATTATTTTCCGATCTTTCTTCTTGGTTTTCCGATTGACGAAAATTCGTTTTTGAAATTATTTTCCATCGATTTTACATATATTCTTTTTTTTATATTTTCCTATTTATTCTGGTACACGGCATCAGTATAACAGAGTCACTAATTAGTTGTTGGACTCTTGAAAATAAACTAAATTTTTTCAGTAATTTTATTTATTTCGAAATTCAACAAGAGATTAACATTCCAGAAGTGTTCGAAAACCAAAATCTGCCTTCTCGAGCTGGGCTCGGGGTGATATACCGGACAATGGAATGCCGTTAGTTCCACATGCTTGAACCTAATTTACATTGGAATTCCTTTGTTCTGCAGGTGTGACTTTTAAGCTGAGGTGAACAGATTTTTTAATTATTTTGTTTACGATTGTAGAAGGATACACAGTGACATAAATGTGAGATAAATATTATTAATATTTGAAGCCTTGTTTACCCAGGGTTATTAAATCTGGATGCTGTGAAAATACCATAAACTAAATTAACGAGAGAACATAAAAATAAAGGAAGATTGCTTACCTCCCTATTAACCTTTTAATGAGTTGCATGTGTAAGAGGTAAGATTTAGTAACAAGCTTGACGCTGCCGATAAACCCATAAAGGAAATTTTAATTCGCACGTTAAAATAAACCTTTGTTAAGATAACATATTAAGCATTCTAATTATAAGAAGGAGCTTTGTTACATAAACTACTGATCATCCACCTAACTATGTTGCACTTGTTTAATAACATGACTCATGGTATTGAAAAAGACGGCAGCTGCAGGATAAGCTGTCGCAGATGGCAGGTAAATCATACAATGACTAAATTTGCAAGCATTGTTTCTGTTCAGTAGCCCATTTTGGGAAGCTTCCAAAGCGCGCGCGCGCAAAAAAACACAAAACATCCGTTGTCGTGCTACCATTGTCCTCATTCATGCCGTTCCAATCGCCGTACCAGAGCTTGTTGAAATATGGTGAAATACAGATTTGCGAAATATAAATATTGTTGAGGCGGCCAAGCAAAGACAGTTTCCATAGAATAATGAGACGTATTCTATTTCCTTTTACATGCACACTCTTATTTCTCAAAACGTATTGAATTTGAACGATGCCTTTTCCTGGTTTTTATTTTATTTAGTCAGCTTGTTATTATATATTTTTTTTTTTGCAAAATTCGTTGAATACATCAAACACGTTGAGTAGAGTGCTACAAGTAGACACGGAATACAGGAATAGCTATGTACGAACCCGCAGTAAACCCATTAGTTACCACAGCTGCAAAAGGTTCCGCGTTTCATATTTTTTCAGAGCTTGGGATGTAATGCTTCAAACTTAACTATAGATTTCTAGCATAATTCCGCATTGTCAACTTAAAGTGCAGTAAACTGCAGTGGGAACAGTCCAAAATGTTGAGATTGATGGAGGAGGGGATGGGGTAGCATCAGCTTAACCTACTTGGGGGGGGGGCAGGGGTAGCATCAGCTTAACTGACTGGGGAGGGGAATAGGGGTGGCATCAGCTTAAACGATTAGTAGTTGGCAGGTGGCATCAGCTTAAAAAGCTTAAAGGCAGGAGAAACGGAAGGGGTGGCATCAGCTTCAAAGACTGAGGAGAGGGCAGTAGTGGCATCAGCTCAAAAAGCTGAGAGGGAGGGGAAGAGGAAGGGGTGGCATCAGCCTAAAAGACTGAGATGGATTGGGAAGGGGAAGGGTGGCATCAAAAGGCTGAGAGGAAGGGCACCTTCAGCTTAAAAAATAATTAGGAAACAGGGATGGCATGGGCTTAAAAGAGTGAGTTGGAGGGGTGGCATCAATTCAAAAGGCTAAGAGGGAGGGGAGGGGAAAGGGTAGTATCAGCTGACTGTGGAGGGGCATCAGCTCAAAAGCAAGTGACAGTTCCAATTACAATTTCTTGCACAGTATAATCTCAGATAAATTGCATATTTTTACTCTGCTGTGGTTTTACATGTACGTTGTTATTAGCTAGGATTTCAAGCATACACTTTCAATAGGGTATAGCGTGACGTTTTCGATACTGAATGGTCGACGATTACGACAGTGCTATCTTCCCGTCATGTGTACCGTAGACATACTACTGTTTCCGTTGAACGAGCAGTGGCAGTCATGAAATAGAAAACAGTACTCAGTCGCTAAATTAAAATGTTTTAGTATAATTCTTGCAGCTAGGACCTAGTATTTAAGCGAAATATTTTGTTTGTTTTTTTTATAAAAAATCAAACGGTTACACTGTTGATTCTAAAGATTTATAATCCATACCTGGATATCTGCAGTTTACGACACAGTAGCGAACCCTTTTTACACAGTTGCAGGACCATTTTTACACAGTTACAGGACTCTTTTTACACAGTTGTAAGTCCTTTCTACACAGCTGTAGACCCCTGTTTACACAGCTGCAGAGTTCTCAGACCAATCTTTCGAACCGTTACCGTTAATTAAAACATGCCAATGAATTCAAATGAGAAATGCAAACAAATATCAGTATTGAAATACATGATTTGGTTCAAAACTGATAATTTATATACCCACCCCTTCTATTCTGCATACAGCTCCCCCCGCCAGTGTTTCCAAGAGACAACGGAATTTATTCAAGCCCTTATACAGGCGTTTAAAAATTCAAACAAAGGAAAGCAAATCGTATTTTTTCTTTACGTCTCACACAAGGCAATGGAGAATGTCCGAGCAGTACATCACCAAAGGCACGGATTCTACTGGATAGAAGATGGTCCTTAATAATGGATATAAATGTGGTATTAGTCACGATAAGGCATTCATGATATATGTCGATAAAATACCAAATTATAAGCGTCCCACATGCATTAATGGCGTTTCAATAGATGCATTGATTAATAAACTAAAGCATCGCAGACCTTACTGCTATAATTATATAAACAAGTTTAAATTTGTAATGCCTTCCTATTTGATTTGCAGGGGTGGGAGTTTGTGAGGGGGTGTGGACTCTCTACCAACTGGCTATCGGGCGTGTCCTTTTTAAGACTGCTCCCAAACGCGAATTGCTAAGTTTTAATAAATAATCCCTTTTTAACCAAACGCAGATAACATTTCCAAATGAACCCGTTTTGTTGGGGGGGGGGGGGGGAATGCAGAGTACTGAATGGAAACTGCCTCCTTCTCTTTTTCAAAAAAAATTGTCACTTGGCATGTACCGTGTCTGGTCTCAAAATTGTAACACATATGATACAAATCCCTTCTAGAGAATGGTTATACTATTAATCGTGTACTTAAGTATTAAATTTGGAGTTATCCAGGTCAATAGATGCTTGCAAATTGAGAGAAATACTCAGCTACGCTTCAGATTCTCTAAATTGAAACTCGTTTGTGACAGTTCAGATTGCATTGTATTATATTGTAAGCTGGTGTCAAATCCTTTTTCTACTGCAGGTGTTTATCATTTACCAAGCTTCAGAACTTCAATGGCTACTCGGGGTTTTGTGATATGATTATGTTAAGAATTTTACAGATGGTTTCTATCTGTAGCATTGCTAGGCTGGTAAGGGCTGGGGAGGAAACTATCAGCATTTTATGTAGATATTTTGTACCAAATCGGGACAAATAAAATCAGCAGTGTCTACAGTCTTTTTCAGTTTTAAGATGTATCCTTTGAATAAACTCTCCAGTGGAGAATACATGTTTTGGTCAAGCGCGTGCGCGCGTGCGTGCGTGTGTGTGTGTGTGTGTGTGTGTGTGTGTGCGTTTGAAGGATGGCACTGCTTCAACTTCAAAGCATGAACCACAGTAGAAACATGAAGTTAAAGACCATATTTTTTGTGGTATTTAGGGGGCAATCGTTAAATTTATCCATCCCTGAATTCCCCAATGTTCTCGTTAGGAGCGGTATTTTTGCGTCCATCGGCCCGACTTTTGTTCTCATTAACACGTGTTAACTTTCCTTTCGTTCCCACCTAACTTCTCTCCCTCCTCACATATGCAGTCACCCCACACACCCTCTGCAAAACTCAATAGGCATAAAAACTACTACAATATGCATGCTGATCAAATAAGGAGAGTAATAACACCTGTTCTTAAACAATTAGAAGCCGCTTTGGTTTGTTTGGGTATTGTTCTGACGGATGGGCTCTAAGCACTCTATATTAAACACATAGAGCACTGTCGCAACCACACTAGAACTTCCATCGAGAACAAAAGTCATCTGATAATTTCGTCAAAGACAAGAAAATTCGCATGCAAAGGTAAGTAAAAACGAAAGCGATTTCAGTTGAGATGAAAATTGGCTTTGTATGCAAAAGTATAACATAAAAAAGTTTGCTTTTAAAATATCTGACATTTTGCTAGCCAAATGGTTCTTACTTTAAGCAGTTTTGAAAATAATAAACATATATTTTTACCGCTTTATCAGTAACAATTGTTACAATTCCAAAACTTTAAACATAACTATTAACATATAGGAAAACAAAGATTACGACTGCCTAAAAATAAAACAAACCTAAAAATACTTTAGGGTGTCTAGGGAGACTTTTCTTAAAACTGGGGATCGATGATCTGTCAATAGCTCATCATCCTGAATCCTACATTGCGTAACTTCTCCAGTTTAATGGTCCTAGTTGTGTGTAGCAGTAGTGCCCTGCCTAAGAGTATGTTTATTTTATGCTTGAGAACGTATAACACATATGTTAACGAAGACAACACATGTTGGTGAAAACTTTTAAACATCAATATTTATGAGATGAATAAGTTCATCGTCTTTCATAATTAAATATTAAATAAAAGCATAAAATGCATTACTACCAATACAATAGAAAACGCAATGTGTCGATAACAAGAAAGTTTGTTTGTTTGTTGATCACAACAACTCTATTGTTTTGCAAGATATATCATATCATATTTTCAAATGATATTTAGTTCATAAAACTCTTAAAACGCACAATTAACAGCCATCTTCTTCAGTTTTTTACCCAGAAATTTGTGTGACAATTTCATAGCGTCTCCATTCTTGGATTTTCAAGCAGACTTTGCATTGTCAGATATGATCTACATGGAAATACGTTACCGTCGAGATATATGTGTCTTGACCCTTGTATTACGTAACTCATAGCCTAGTAGGTGTCGTTCTCCATGACATGGCTTGACAGTCCACCTTCACCCCCATTGTTCTTTGATTAACATTTTACCACCTTTTGATTTCCGCCAACGATTAAAAAACACTGGTTTCGAATCCAGTAGAACCACTTTTACGAAGTATTTGGACCTCGAAGTGGAGGGGGAAGGGCGGGCAGAGGCCTAAGATTTTTATATATCTTATTGTGGCCCAAACACGATCTAATCACAAACACATTGTGGGACTTTTGCGGGATGTTGGTTCACACACACTTAATTCTTGGTGGTTACTGAGACGATTAATATGTCTTAATGGTCAGAATAATTTGCTCTAGACATAAGTGTTGAGTGAAAATGCCAACATTAACAACTGTAGAGAGTTCAATATAAAATGATACAGCGTCTACCTGACACGATAAACAATCAAATACAAAATTATGAGCATTAGAATTTTTAAAATATCACTTTCCTATTCTGAGAGCAAACATTCGTTCTTAAATTAAAATTAATAAAATTAATCCGTTTTTGCCATATTTATTGCTAACGAAATTTAATGACATCTAAAGTTGGTCTTTTAGAGACGAAAAGTGCAATTCTTGGCAGTTGAATTTAAATAAATGATAGTATAATTTTATGCTAAGCAATTTATTTTCTTTTTAGTTTTGTCAAGAATTTACTTGAGATAACTTTTTAGTTTGATGCTTTTCTATTTATATTTTGAAATGTCCGAATGCAAAATTTTGATCTAAAATATTACTTTTTGCTATCAAAATTTCAGAGTCTACTTTGAATGTCTACAATCCAGAATATCAAATGTTTGAATGAAATAATGAATGGCCTCTGCATACAAAACCTTTGTTTTCAATTTGTACTTTAAGAACAAAGCATTTCATGATGTTATCAATTGTACTGTTATTACTGAAATCATTGAAATAATTGATTTTATATCTCCAACTGATGATTCTTTAATTTTTTTTAAATATGTGCCTCCTTAGTTTTTTAAAACTAATTTTTTATGAAAATTTATGTTGCTGTCTAAAACACAATTGTTGATAGCACACAATAAATTAATGAGATCCACATTGTTCTACTGATAGTCTTAGTTATACTTTGATACCAAAAATCAGCATTAAATGTTAAAGGGGCATTCCATAGAATCTGCTATTAACTGTTTATATTGCTCTTCATCTTACATTTTTAATCTGGGGCTTAATGAGAGAATCTCTCCAATTCTTTAGTGAAGAAGAGCTGTTGTTTTAGTATGTTTTAGATGTTCAATCCATACTTTATTTTCCTCTTGTTTCTTTTAGCATTGGAATAGTCTGATCTCAAAGCAGTAATTATCGAGAAGATGAAGTTGCACTTTTTGGCATTTCTTTTTACTTTTAACCTCTGTTTCTCACGCGGACTGGAATGGACAAGTACGTATATGTCTAAATAAACTGAATGTATTCTTTGAACATAAATAAAAAAGAATTAGAGACAACTGAAAACAGTATGAATTAAAATGACATGCAGCAGGACGTGCTATCTGTGATGTCCTTTGACGTATTCGCAATCATTCATCATACATCAAGCATTATGCATGGTACATCATGCAGTGCGACGTGCTCTTTGTGATGCCCTTTATTGTGGTCGCCATTATGCATCATGCTTGATGCATCCTACATCAGGCATCATGCATCATGGCAACATGCACCACACATCATGTATCATGCATCATGTATCATGCATCATACATCATACAACATGCATCACTCATCCTGCATCATGCATAATTCAACAAGACATGCTATCTGTGATGCACTTTGTTGTAATCGTACCATGCAGCAGAAGTCGTGCACTATTCAACTGTTGAACTGTTGCATAAAAACTTTGTCATTGCTGCTAGACTCTAACCAGTTGTACATATTTAGGAAATTTGAGATTTCATATTTGAGACCTATCTATATTATAAATGCAATTATTTATCTCAGGTCAATTTGTTGTTGTGGTACATATAAATCAAATCATATCTTTTAAGAATTCTAAAGTATCAGAAACATCATTTGGCACATGCGTTGTTTACAGAAATGCAATACTCAAATGTTTTTGTTGGAACGTCCTGGCAATCGAATATGCATTGGTGTTGGGGGGCTAGTCAGCAAGTTTACGTCGCTGATTTCAATGGCGACAGACAGGCTGATATGCTCTGTCACGACAGGTAAGCTGTACTATTTTTATGTCGCATGTAACAACGATGAGAGAGTACACAGTAATTTTAATTTAAACCTTATATGGATATTCGTTAACGCAATTGATAAAAAATAGCAAAGTAGAATTCAGTTTCTCGAAATAATGCCGATCCAAAGGGATGATATTAATTTTGATATTTTGATATTAATTATAGAAAAAGGGCATATCAAAATTCGAACATTTCATTGAAATCAGCTAAATTTTGATTGTGAAGAAAAGAGTCATTTTGAAGAGTATTGAAGACTAACACATACACTGTTTTAGTGCTACGGGTAATGTGTGGATTGCATATGCACCAGGCTTTGGCAGGAGGTGGTGGAGGAACGCGTGGTGGTGTTATGGCCGAGGTAAGAACGTGTATAAGAGAAGGCGAGTCGGAAGAACACGTGACAGAATGTAACTTAAGAATATATAAAACAGGATGTCAAGTAAGAACATAAGTACAAGGACAGACATAAAAGAAGGTGAGAGAAGTAAAACTAAGAGCACAATTAACGGGAAGTGCACAACTTACATAAGCTGCAGTTAGAACTTATCTAGTACAAGATAAGATGAGAGCATAACTATATGTGGTAAGGTAACAATTTGTGCAATACATATTGAAATGAGAACATAACTAACATGAGGGGCAGTTAAAATTTATGTAATACGAGGTGAGATGATATCAAAGGGGGGCATAAAGGGTGTAAGTAACCAAGGCTGACTTAAAATCACTGACAGAAAGAATATGAAGAAAATCAAGACAAACAGCATGAGTATTAAAGGAAGTATAACACGTCCCAAGTTTTGTAATACTATGTGACTGCACGTTGCATACAAGTATTTCAGTTTTTTCTTGTAAGCAACTCTCAGTCACTTTGCCTAAAAGGAGTAAAAATACATTATTATTGTTATCAATATGTTTTATTATTCAACCACGTTTAATAAACAGTATATACAAATCTTCACTGCTCCATTCTTTGAGAGCACAGTTCGCGGGTCCAAGAAATATTTTGTTAAAGCAGTTGTGAAATCAAATTTAAGGACTCGATAACCACATTAAGGCTTTGTCTTGATAATAGGTACAAGTAATACGCTTTTTATTGGAGACTTCAATGGAGATAACAGAAGCGATTTGCTTTGCCACTCGTATAAGAATGGATACAAATGGATTGCTTTTGCTGATGCAAATGGTCATTTCGGTCAAACAGTATGGTAACGCATTAGAAATATATATACTTAGCTCATCAGTCTTTCATTAAGATCAGTTGAGTTAAAAAACACAAACATTTAATAAAACTGAAATAGAAATAAACTTGCCAATCCATTTGCAAAATCGTAATTCTGTTTCCATGTGTTGGCCAAAACTCTTTTACGAAAGGAACCCGGGGCCTCGATTTCCAAAAGCTAATTCTGGTAGACTCCTTTACACTCAACAGGTTTGAAGCAAATGAATAAAGTGTATAAATATATATACATATATGCATATTATATATACATGTATATGACTTATATATATTATATATATATATGACCTTGCATATATATATATATATATATATATATATATATATATATATATATATATATATATATATATATATATATATATATATATATATATATATATATATATATATATATACTCCAATAGGTCGACGAAATGCAAAAAGTCATCAGAATGTCAATAGGTCTGCAACCAATAAACTTACATACTTAAATTAAAATTTCAGTTTAGATATTTATCTTTTCTTCCTATATCATTATCAATATATATTCAGTTCATTTTGTTCAGTTTACTTTCGCTGTCGCTTACATCGTGAAAGATTAAAAGACAAAGCGTGACTTATTGCAAAAAATATAAACCAGTTTCGAGCTGGTTTAAAACGATGGGCAAACCTTTCTGCTAGTTAATTTTTTCAAATCAAGGATTGTAATAGTAATAGAACAGACTATATATATATATATATATATATATATATATATATATATATATATATATATATATATATATATATATATATATATATATATATATATATATATATATATATATATATATATATATATATATATGTACATGTGTGTGCTCGTGTGTGTGTGTGCTTGCGGGTGTGTTACATGAAATTTGTGAAATCAGTGTCTTTGCAAAGTCATTAAAATTTTCAGAGACTTTGTAAAGTTACTGGTTTGCTAAGTGACATTGAAAAGTTGCAGTCATTTCACTGACTTTATAAAGGCACTGATTTTAAGCATCCAAAATTTGACAACTTTATGTAAAAGTTCAGTGTTTTTGCGGATGTTTTAATGGAGAGTTATAACAGTTGTAAAGGTCTTTACCGCAATTATGATACTCAACGCTTTGGTGATATTAGTATGGTCTTTGTGAAGTTGCAGTTGTTACTTCCCCGTCAATGTCTATAATCACGTCATATTCAATTGGGATACTCTGGGCTCAAATGGCATTCTTTTGTGAAACCGCAATAGTTAATTCTCCGAAATCAATTCAGGGTAAAAGGGATGCTGTGTACTGAGATGATGGTAATTTTGCCAATTGTAATTGTAAACTTAAATCCAAGACCGCCATATCGAACAGGAATTGATAAGGGTATATCGACACATGTGTATAAAAGTAATAAAGACAATTGTGACGCAAAATTAATACAGGGTATTTCCATGTACCTGCACTAAATATGTGAAACCCAAACATTTATCAAAGAAAACATTACAGACAATAGCAATTCCCCATAGTCCCAACATCCAAGAGTCCCCACAGCTTTACGCACAAAAACAAGAAGCATTCTGTCACTCATATAATCCATGACTTAAATAAGATTACCAGTACAAAGTTTCGCCAACTCAACTCTTTCATACTTATTTGAAACTAGTATATAAATATTAATTAACGCATACAAATATAAGATGTATATCTAAATTTTATATTTATTTTATTGTATAATGACTTATTCCAGTCATTCATAGAGACCTCATTTTGTAGACCAAAATGTTCAGAGATATAACTTGTAATGTACTATTCTTGTTGCAGGCACAAAAATATGGGCTGGTGCTGGGGCGACAAAGCACGACTCTACGTTGTAGATTTTAATGGTGATTCGAGGGATGACTTGCTTTGCCACTTGACCACGACCGGATACAAGTGGATATCCATCAACCAATTAATGTAGAATGGCTGTAGTAAAACACAATGCGCTATTTACATTATTTACACTTCAACAACATTTTCTTCGTCTGCCTTGATTTCTCATTTTACTGCCTGATCCGTGCTATGAATATAAATATCTATTTAAAATCTATATTAAAATTCATGAAACCGATTATTTTTTAAATTTTTGCTCCAGTGTTGAAGCATACAAATACGAAAGGAAGAAGAAACGGTATTGGGGTTTGGTGGGGGCAGAAACTATAGGTAAAGATGAATTCTCAGGTTTACGGCCAAGTACTTGAGAGTATGCATTAGCTGTTAGTCCACAATTGTCATTTAGCAATCATCTGATAATAAAAATTCTGCAGTGTGATCCATATACAACTTTCTGCTATTCATAATCAGCTGCCTAGCCTACTTTACCACTCCAGCAAAAATGTAGATTGTGCTCTGATAATACAATAATTAGTCATTTTCCCATTAGACATAAACCTAAAATCCATAGGTCAAGTGCTTCATAACTCCAAAACAAAATTGCTTCAGTATGGCATAAGAATGTAATTTATAAACTGGAATTTCTGTGATTTATGTCGTGAAAAATATGAAATATAGGATGGTGTCTTATTGAGAAAATATATTAAAGTCTGAAATGGTAAGACAAAAGTCGAGGAGTACTATAAGAAATTATTAACTATTTAGTAAGGGACATAAATAAAAGAATGATAAGTCCACATAAAATTAAAGAGATCGAATTATTGCCCAGCATTGCCAAAACACACAGATACCCTCAGACACACATACACACAGGAAAACAAACAAACACACATCTATATGTATATATTCATTTCTATATACATACATAAATATTAACACATATATGTATCCTGATGCTGTCATTAATTTCATTCTTTATTGTACTGAGCGAAATTATATTATTGTGATACATTTTCCCTACTAAAATTAAGTAAAAATAGCGTAAACACTAATCAATTTCAAATACAGTAAACAAATATCTCATGCAAAATGAAAACTTGGAATTTGGATGAGGACTATGTCCAGCCAGTATACGAAGATCAAGAGACAAGAATGTCACGGATTATCCAACACCAATCTCCGGTAATACAATAAGTATCTAGTATTTTAGGTCCTCAGATCTCGTATGCGTATGCACACGCATTTGTTAGACGTCTTGTTAGACGTTGTTTGTTTTATTAAAACCCTCTGAAGTAGGCATTAAAAACCTCTGTGCAATAATTTAAATATATGCGACTTAAAAGATTTTAAAGCAGGTTATGCTTTGATCATGAAGCATAGTGTAATACAACCAGTGATTACGTGGACAAGGACTAATAATGAACGCTGCAGTGACTAAATGAATGCGCAAGAACTAATATTAAACGAAGAAATTAATTTTTCTTTAGTGCACGTTTACTGTATTGCGCATATTCTCATCTTATTTTAAACTTGTGATGAATGCTAAACGTATTCGTTTGTGCTAGTTTTCCCTGTAATGATTAATACATCTATAATTTATTTAGCAATCCAGGAAATTCGTATTAAATACATTGCCTAGACGAATGCATTCTATTCTACCCTTCCGAAATTCAGGAGATATTCCCCACTATCTGAGAAGCACAGTAATCTGCTATGTCACTTTACAAACAAAGAGTCACGTCGTAATGCACTCAGCTGCATACAAAACATATACAAAACACAAAACAAAATACAAAACATATACAAAACATATAAATAAAGCTACATTAATATATACATGCATTCTCGCATAGAACCGTGATAATTACTGGCTCTCCACTGTTGTGAAATGGATTTGCTGCTGTTCTGGTTATGTTGTTGTACAGTACATTATTATTGCACAGAAAATCGGATTTCTATGTCAGAATTATCAACTTACACATTCAGTATTTACTTCATGATACACTGATTAACTTTCACATGATATGCTTATATATGTGCATGCGTTGTACATTGTATGAGCTAAGAGTGAATAAATGAGATACACTAGTTAAAAATACAGCATAGTAAACGCTTGCTCTACATGGTAATTGATATAATGAACATGGGTAAAATCGCCTTGCCTTTGCTCTATGCATTTCAGTATAGTGAAAAATTCATTAGAAAAGCACGACAGCTGTGTTCTAATCTACCATCATAAAATCAACTCTTTCACAAGCAAATGCCTTTAAAAATCGTTTGCTCTATTGAAATTGCAACCGAACTGAAAGTTTGTAAGTAGTTAGTAAATAATGACAATCACAACAACAAAGAAGTCGCTGTGTTATTATTAGTCTTATGAATCTGCATAAAAGTTATAGGCTAGACACAATGAAAGAAAACACTTACATGTTCACTCCACTTAAATTTCCTTAGAACAGAGAGGCGATGGTAATTTGTCTTGACAGAATTTTCTTAGTCGTACTGACAGAGCTGGTGAATTGTTACTTTGTAATGGGATCGTATGTCATTTATTTGATATAGAGAACTTGTTATAGATTTGTGTGCATACATTATTTCCAATATTGTCTCAAGCAGTTTTCATCAAATAAATAACAATCAGTTAATTGATTATCCATCCACAAATAAGATACCGATCACTGGTAGCTCTATATTTGTAAATTGTAAGTGGCCATTGTAATATGTTCGAACGAAGAAATTTTTTATGTTGACCTAATGTGCTATACTTCTTGAGCAATTTTATTTGACCACTTACAAAGCCGATAAACTCCTTGATCTGACATTTCAAGACCCAGTTAACCCACGCACAAAACTCACAAATTAAACTACGTAAGTACAATATTAAAAGTTGACTTTAAGTGATATGTAAATAGAATGTTGTACCTTTTGGTTTGAATCATTTATGATATCTGACATTTGTGATTTGTGATTTCCTGATATCAGCTAAACGTCATTTATATGATTGGGTTTGGTAAGTAATGGCGCGCTTGTGCGGGGACTGTCGTGTTCTTGAATTATTGGGGTCCAGATTCCAGATCTGAAACATGTGCTTATTAACTTTTCTGAATCAGCTATGCACAAGTGTAAGTGGTCAAAAAATGGCACATCATGATTTGTCAAAGTGAAGAACTTATCCTTCATCTCCACGTACATGATACCTGAAAAACAATTGTGTGGGCCAGGTAGATTTACTTTTAACCATTGGTCGCAAGCTGCATGTAAACAGTATATTTGTTATAGGATATCTGTGTAATCAGCAGTTTCATGAAACCGCCAAGCATTTCAGCGATTTCCTGAAATCGCTGAAATGAGCGGCCAAGGATTACATGAAATAGCTGAACGGATTTTGTTTGATACAGAAGCTTCGTATCTCAAGTTTTCAATCATTTCATTTCTTTCTGCTGTACAACAATTGCAATCTATGTTCAGCACTCTATCGTTTACTTCGCGATCACTATTTAAGTAACAATTTATAGCTAATCAGAGCTACAATCAAAATGTTTACTACTCTATCGATTACTTTACAATCACAATTTAAGACACGGCTGAAAGCTAATAAGAATCGACGATAACAAATTATTCACTTTAGTTTAAGTTAATTAATTCAAAATTGTCACATATCAATTTTCTATTTGAGTCTGCTCAATATTATGTTGCTTCATGCTGTTGCCCTTAACTTTGTTTTTGAAACACTTACACCTCTTCGTTTGACATCACTTTGAACCGGCACAGTTGCACTTGAAAAATCTTTGTCCAACTGAACTCGAATGTTGAATTACAGCTATGCTATGAACTACAATGCTATACGCTCATTGCAATTAACACCCGATTCTTTTAACGGTCATTGAGGACAAAGGTCTCCTGCAGTGCTGTGGGCAAGTTCAACGCGTTTTACCATTCGCTCGGCTTGTAAAGCCTGTGCATCCCTTGCACACTTTCGTTCGTGCGCTATATTGAGCGTTCCAGTGACATCAAAGTCACTCGTATCTAAGGCTCTTGGGGGTGTTCCCGTATCACAGGCACCTGCTTCCGCTCTTGAATTAGGACCGGGGGTTCTGACGTTGACGTCAGGCACATCTTTACGTCACACCCAACATTTCCTCGTACGATGGCCGTTTTATTCCAGAACGCAATTTCAATTTTTGCGAAACCGCACAAATTTCCCCCTGACCAATCGTTGGTCTAATTGTCATTCATCCATGACACCAATATGTCTTTAATGTCACGATTTGAGCGTTCCACAGAACCCTGACTAAGACCAACCTCTGCCAAACAAGTTTGAGCTCGGTAATCACCTCAGCAGTAAATTCGCTGCCATTGTCACTATGCAGAATGGAAAGAGCACCCATTAAAAGAAAGATATCCAGTAAATGGTGTACAACTTCAGCTGACCCTTTTTATGTCAGAGGACGGAGAATGACAAACTTGGTTAAATAGTCTTGGTATACTTGGATCAATTTATACAATTTTGCACCATCTTGCATATCTATTGCCACGGGAATTGAAGTCTTTGTCAGAATCCGTCGGACAACAACTCCTTTAGTCATCGGCCTTTTGCACTTTTTCTGACACTCTTCGCAATAAAATTTGAAAAGATGCACAACAAACTTGGTGATATTTGCACATTTTTGTTACGTTCTTTCCACATTTGGTGTCGAACGCCATGGGCTGTTGCCACATGCGCTTTCTTGATTGCATCGTACGCGTCTTCAATAGAAGCATAATACAACGGCTGCTCTTTGAGATGGCTTCTCTTCTTGATGAGTTTTTCGACATTGCCACATTGAAGTACTTCAAATGTAAAAAATGGGCTCCATAGTTTCCGCACATTTACATCACCTGGCCCTGTGACGGATTAAGAAATAATAAATCTAAATTAAATTACTTTCCTGAATTTCATGTTAAAATATCTACTCGGGTATTTGAAGGATTTCCTTAGAGATTAGCAGCAACTGCACTTCACACTTCCATTTGAGTGTGCTCTGGCATTTTAAGTTTTACTTTTTAGAAAAGCAGCAATTGCAGTGGACATGAACTGCATTTATTCCACTCGAGTCTATCTGTCGTGGACTACTACCATTGTATTTCACACAGCTACTCAGGCACTTGAAGAATTACTATGGAAATAAGCTGAAGGTGTTAATTTCCAGATCACAGTGATTTCAATTTATATAGATGTGATACTGAATATTTTACTTTCATTTAAGCAACTACAATTGAAGTCAAATTAATACTCAGGCCACTGAAAGATTACTAAATTGCCTTCACACTGGTTGCTTATTTGATCTTTCTTGGACTTCAACCTACTTGGCTTTCATATTTCACAGATTCCCTGAGCCGTCAGCGATTCTGTGTAACAGAACACTCAAAATTTTAGTGGTTTCGTAAAACAGCTGGTGGTCGCATCAGTTTCATTCAAACGCTGAAATGTTTAGCGGTTTCATTAAACCGCGCATTACACAGATGTCCTGTAACGTATGTATTGTTAACCAATAGACTTTACGAAATGCTTTGTCTAAAGCAAATAAAAACATACGACTCCACTGCAAAGTAAATAGTCATCGGCGCTTTGTTAACGTATAACGTATTTCAAGCGAAAAGAAATGTTGCTTCCTAGTCTGAAAATCGGATGGTATCAATGCTCGTGTTAGCATTGCCGATCCCCTTCTATCTGTTGTAAAGATCCGATGTTAGCAACAATAACACATTGCTTTCAACATGTATTATTGGTTATAAAATTAAACGCAAAGATTAGCAAAATCTAATATACTTATCCTAAAACTCACGATTTCTATATAGCTTACATAAATTCCAAGATAAAAGTTGTTTTGGTATGCACTTGTGCAGGAAAACTGTCAAGCGAAATTAACTTTCATTTTAAGTCAAGCCACATAAAATACAGTTTAATTGTTTTTAAAAGAAATGTACTTGATATATACATGTCCTCTTAACATCCAAACCACATTGTACATCACGTGCTTTATACTCAATAACAGCTGTTATTAACACAATTGTACATTTTGTTAGAGTAATCTTAAGACAACTAATTAATGTCATTGATTTCTCTTTAGTTCAAACAGTGGCTCAATCTCACTTAGAAGCATCATCACGTGACCTTACAAATTTTGCACTGTCAACAATCAAGTGAAAGCAAATTGTATACACGATCTGATGGTCAGCAACTGTCTGAAGAGGCAATCAACGGATGAGATTGGTATTCTCCTCCAGATGAGACACATAAAGAATAGCTACATGGCAAATATAACCAGAATATAAGAATCCATTGATTGTAAGTGCTATCGTGCTCTGTTGATGCTGTGAGACTTTAATGCCTACTTCGTAACTTCGATAAAACATTTTTAACATCCAATAAAACCATGTTAAATTATGCTCAAAGCATGCCAGTCTTTTAATATAATTTATATGCTTGATAATTCCAAAATCATTGTGCAACACAGTGACAGAACAAGGGAGAGGAGAGTTCCAGGGCTTCAATACTCCCAGCCAATAAATTAAAAAATACACTGTTAAAATTCGTGTTTCTAATTAAAGAAGTTTGGTCGAATGCAATAAAATATGCAACTTTGTACACATTATTAGCCATATTTAAAATCTATAAGAAATGTGTGTGCGTACACATAGGAACACGATGGAGACTGGCGCTTGAGTCTAGTATCTAGCTCTTCCTACACCAACTGGGCAGTCACCATCCAAATGGCGGTGAACCAAGTATTATAATGGTATCGGGGGCTGAATAGAACCACGAACACCACGCAGCTTCTCATGTGCATTACAAATTCTGTAAAATTGAAAACTAGTATAAAACTAGTGCATAAATTAGAGGTAAATCCTTTGTCGGTAGCGACGGGGGTGTTGTAGGGGATTGCACTACCTACCAACTGGTTACCTATCAGCTCGTTTGTACCCATCACTTTTGAAGGCGACCAATAAATTTGGAGTGCTGAGTTTGAAATAGTATCCCTGATTTATACTTTGCAAGTATATCTTGTTGTCATTTGTATTATATAATCCATCTTCTTTTATTTTGAAAAAGAAATAGCGTATTTTTTATTGATTCATTAATCTGATTACACAATATATTCGTGTTTAAATGTTCGTGTAAATGTACTGGGTTTGTAACAAGTGCAAAATATTTGTCGCTAGGTTTTGAAGCTGCGGATACTGTACTGCTTATGCTATGATCTAATAGCAGTTATCAGATATGTTAACACAGACATGGTATTGAAATTCACGGTATTGGCAATTGACAGAAATAAACATCAGTCGAACTAAAAATTACCAGATTCATAATCGCACACTGTAATTGCTTGGCTAAATGTCTTTTAGCTTGAGTTGATATTGGATTGGGACAAGAAAACACAGTACTAAACTAGACCGAATTTCGCTACACGTAGCGAAATGATACCCACTTGCAATGGTAATCTGGTCAAAGACACATTTTCCAGTCTTTCTGCATAATTGTTAGCTTCCGAATTACTATCTTGAACAAGGACATCGAAGTAAATATAATATAATCTCAAATAATCAAATTCAGTTTTGTTACCGTTTTCGAGATAATGGGCAACTTCCTTTTTTTGACCTTGACCATGACGGAGGAGGTCACGATCAGCGAAGCACCTCTTATTTCACGTCTTTTAGGCCAAAAGGGTCGAAAATAAGCTCAAAATCGCTCGATCTCATACCGTTTTCGAGATAATGGTCAACTTCCGGTTTTGACCTTGACCGTGACGGAGGCGGTCAAAGCCACTGAGGTACCTCTTATATGACGTCTTTTAGGCCCAAAGGGTCGAAAATAAGCTCAAAATCGCTCCATCTAGCAAAATAGCCGTTAACGACATCGCATCACCCTTAATCTCTGTGCCAAATTTTATTGTCCTACGTCAAATAGCGTAGGAGAAATTTTCTGGAAACCTCCGTGACGGAAAAAAAGAAAAAGAAAGGAAGGCATAAACAGCCAGAATGCTTTGCAAAGCATACCCATTTATAAACTATATTTGCAAGTGGGAATGATTTCAAGCTGTCTTAACTGCATATTACAGATGTGAAATAGAGAAATCACCAGGTGACCAGCTTAGAAAATACGTGTTACCGCTAAAAGAATCCGTAAAATTCATTTTACCTAAAACATTTTGTGATTTTCCTGAGTATCCCACGTGTTTGCAGAATTCATTGCTTTTAATATATTGTGCACATGCAAGGCACTTTATAACAACACCAAGTGTGAAAATATGGCTAGGACTAACGGCAATTACGGGGTGCGCCTGGCCACGTGGATGTACTGAAATGTCTTACCAGGATGAACGGCAATTACGGTGTGCGCCAAATCGATGTACTGAAATGTCTGGCCAGGACGAACGGCAATGACGTGTTGCGCCTCACCAAGTCGATGTATTGAAATTTCTCTTTTTCGTGTCGATACTTTGTGTTGGCTTATTCTTTCGCACAGAATGTACTAGTATATACTGTATCAATATTATAATCTCTGAGTTGAATAATTTTACCATCGCAAAGTTTTACCCATTGTTTTATACCAAGTTGAAATTGGTATATATTTTTCACAATAAGTCATCATTATGTATTGAAATGTTTTACGATATAAACCGCAGCGAAAGTAAACTAACAAAATGAACTAAATATATATTAATTGTAATATAGGAAGATAAAATTTATGTCAAATTTTTAAATTTATATTAAGCATGTGATGATTTATTCCAGTTTAACTATTATATTCCTATTGTCACTCTAAGGAAGGACTTTTTGCGTGTCTTTGCTTAGTTCTGCTTCACACTTTTGCTTGACACAGACAGTCTTCTTCAGAGTGTGATATCAAAGAATGTTCTTCTAAACTGACAGCTCAATTATGATAAATGGGAGGCAAAATTCAGTTTGTTGGAGAGAAGGAATGTTTAATCGAATATTTCAAGGAGGTGAAGTATTGGCAAATGGATAGTGACAATGAATTAAAAAAATCAAAGATTTTATAAAGAGTTTTACTAAATTGATACTGCTCGACAGATTCTAGACCCGATGTCCTGATGCAGCCTGTCTAACACATTGAATGGTCAACTTTCAGATAAGTGTCTCTTTAAATGTTGTTTGCAATGTAAATAACTGGCGTGTCGATTGGCCGTAGGTTATTTAAACTCAAATTGTCAATTGCAAGAGAGATTACTTCTGGGAAATATTAAGTTTTTTTTCTGTGCATATGGCATTTTGATGATTGTACTGAATCACACGAATATAACGCTAACCTGACTTACAAAAACTTGACTTGACCACTCACAACAACAATATTAATTGGTACCAAAATTAAGGTTTCTTAGAAAGTGGACTTTATCACATTTAAATAAATTTAAAAACAAAATAGGAAGCTCATCGAAAAACATGCTATATAAAAAAGCTATATTTGAAAAGATGTGATATTTCGGAAAACTGTTGAATTGTAGTCATTATTGAACTATTGAGGATTTGACAAACGTATGGAAGGTATCTCATGTAGTGGATCCCTGCATCTGACTTAATGCCCATCGCTGATATACAAACCTTGTTTCAATGCAAAGATGTTTGGCATACCATAAAGTTTTTCTTGATACACATGTGACTTCATATATTATCTGCATATTTTCAAGAATAACCTCTGCTTTAGAAAAATCCAAGGTCAAAGAGGGATCTTGTGCAACATGTGTCAATAAACACAGCCTGCAAATTAACCTTCTTGCTGGTCCATTTCAAAATTTCAGGCCCAAGGGGAGATTATAGATTTTGGTGTTATTCGGATATCCATCGATCTATCGCCGGCTTTTCCATCTACACTAGTAATCTGCGATATTGGGTACATAGATAGCCTATCATTGTGGTTAGATGTACATCATGTTTATTCTAACCTTAGACCATATTGGCCGCAAACCTTTGAGTGCCTTTGATGATGATTGCTTGCTAAATAATAGTTTCACCTATTGTCTGTTTTTCTAATCATATATCCATCTCTAGTGATCGATGAGGATGGTAACTTGCCACATGCATGTAATGTAACACTTCACTGACTGCGTGTGTAAAGAAATTGCGGTTTCTGCATCATATTTTGGCCATGAAAATGGCATCATCGGCAAGAATTTAAAAAAAAAACAAGGCGTAACACGGTAGAAGTAAAAGCATTGTACAAAACTTTCCACCAAGTGCTATATATATGTGCCAAATGTTCTCGAGCCAGTGTGTCGGAGTAGCAAAGATAAAATGATGGACCTCTGTCAAATCGAAACCTGCGAAAGAAATGCCCGCACAATTTCAATAGAATCTTTGCAAATTAATTATCTAACCAAGAGTTAAAATGGAAAAGAAATGATAATGTTCTGTTCATTATATCTTCAGAATATATAAAAATTGATATACACAAATTGCAAAAGAAGCCGTAGTAAATAGTCAGGCAAAATATAAATAAAGAAATCTTTAATGTAAGTCAATAGCTAAACCGAAGACATTTGAGCTGCCTATAAGGTGTCATATAAAAACTGATTTATAATGTCGGAGCTCTTCTCCATCATTCCTCTGACATGTATGAACCCTCATCTTGCTTCTGACATGTGTGAACTTCCCCCCTCCCTTGATTCTATGATATATTTCTTGAATACAAATGAACAATTCTTACCTGTTAGTGAAAATTGGTCGAGATATAATAACGATGTAGTAATTTTTATGTATGTTTGATAAAAAAAATTGTTTCTTACAATGCACGTTTATAGTGCTGTTGTATTCCACACATTTTTATAAAAATCACTTGGATCATAGCAATCTGTTTTAGCACTCCATCCAAAGGGCTCTATGGTATTAGTCACATTTGCATATTCATTCATATATTTGCACAATGGACACAGATAATCATGAGGTTTGTGGTGTCGCACCGTAAATTGCTTCTTCCAATGAAAGTAAGCGTTGTATAATTCATCATTGCTGTCCAACAGCAAGAGATAGTTGGCCAGATGCTTAGGAGACGTAAAGTTACGCACATCAACATAAGAATTTGGTGGTAGTGTGTTTCTATAATCAGCAGCTCCTAAAACTACTGGCACCACGTTTAATTGTAGGATCTTGAAAACTTTCTCAGTCACATATTCTTTGCATAGAGCATTTTCAAACGATAAGTAAAACTTGTATTGGCTTTCTAAAATAGAATAACAGGGGTTACCAGCATCGAGTATGTTACCACGAGGACATGTTAAGTTGCCACATCTACCGTAAACATCCACGGGTATGTACTGCTGTAAGTCACGCACGTACTTGTCGCGAAGGCTGCTCTGCCTGCATCTGCTAACAAACCATGCAACTAGCTTTGTTTTTCTTTTCGCTATGTTTGTCCATTTTGTGGTGTTATCCAGTACTGACTTCCTATTGACATATCCGTACGGTAGATGTATTGTAGATGTCGACCTGTATGTCACACTTACATTAAAAATGCCATTAAACTGTTCAAACGGCCACCGGAAGTAGAAGGCTGGAGATTCAACATTAAATCCAATCCATTTTTGCCATGGAGGATGGCGTTTGGGCAGTAAGGCTTTCAGGTCTTTCCTGAGCTTGGGCAGGTACATTATCACACCATCACAGGCGTAAAGCAGCGCTTTATTGTAAATAATTTCACAGTTAGAAAACGTACAGTTTTGAAAAACTGACCAACCATTCCCTCTCTCTGTGCTGAACTGAAAATCCTATAATTCCAAATAAACCACTACAAACAATACATAAACATGATTACCAATAAGTAGCGACGTTTTCTTGCTGCACGATAGGTGATATCATTACAATATTCATGTTTTCTTTCATGTGCTTATATTTGTTTATTTTTAGTAGAAAAATCTCAGTGCGAAATTCTTATATTTCATTGACAAAATACTTATTTCTTCTTCAAATTTAATAAATAGCTAAATAAACAATTTAGGACTTTTTTCTAACTAGTTAAAAACACATACAACATCCGTCCAGGGTAGCAGCTTGAAAGTCTTATTTGTCTGGTGATGAACTCCTCGCCTGCTGTGACTATCACTCGTGTGTTTATCAATTGTAAGATTTGCATTGGTCAGTAAAACACCGTGTGTGACCTGCATATAATCAATCTTCTTCGTATGTTCCAATGTTATTATTTTAACTTTATTATTAAAATAAGCAAAGGTTAAAACTACCACAAGCGAAAGTAAGCTAAAACATTTCATTGGTCTATCCATTCTAATTCTAATTAATTCAAATTTGAACACATAAAATAGAAATGAGCAGCCTCATTTACAATTACTTGAGATCCACCAAAGCTGAAGTAATATACTTGAATGTTTTTTCAGGTATTGAAATCAATAGTTTCACACCACATTTGCTGCTTATCAGTCGATGCGTGTTACCGTTTTGTCACTTTTGATGTATTGCACTTTTGGTATAGATTATAAATCATGCTTTGTTGATGCTGAATAAAGCACATCACAGCTACACTCTCAAAAGAGAATCTAAACATTGGTCTCAACTCGCATGTGCGAGCATTGGAATAACGGCTATAAAATAGCAGATGAATGTCGTCGGTAAAAGTGACATATTACCAGTCCTATACTGGACTAGGTTTTGTTATCGTAAAATGCAGTCTTAGGCTGAGAATGACGTTCTCATTGATTCACGCGTGAGAAGGTTAAGTGGGGGAAATAACATTTGCGCTGCTGTCTATAACTAAAGACCAAAATTTGTGGGATCGATTCTTTATTTGGCTGTCGTAACATTATGCTAATTATGTGAATTAGCTTTCCTACAAAATGCAGTTTAACATTCTGTAAGGACGGTTTCACAAGTATAAAGCAGTATTTTAAAGCAAAATGCCTAAACGGGTATTTCCACAGTCTTTGAATCACAACAGATACTGGTTCTCCATCTAATGAGCCATTTCTTTATGGAATGAGAAAATTAAGCAGCATTTTACAGGACCAAGGATTGATCACCTATTTTATAACGTCCAATTATATTTAACCTCTTGAGTTTCAGATGGCAAGGGATGGAATACATCAAAATTAACTACAACTTCCGTAACGTACAGTAAATCCAAATTCTAATCCTGGTTTGTACTGGTTTATCTGAGCCAGTTATGACTAACACTAGGCATGCTAAATATTTGGAAAAACACATATCGTATCTCTTATTGTTTGAAACACACACGCTGTATTTTATATTATATATCCTCTGTCATTCGGCGTAAGGTTTAGTTTATTTCAAGGAGAAACGAAAGGGAAGAAAATTACAATCGCTGACGCAAGACGATTGAATATGTTTCACAGAGTGCTATAACTACCTCTGTTTGATCGGATGTGAGGTAGGTTATTTATTCAAAATTATCCATTACAGCTAAGTTCATTGACCTCATCGATCTCATCACCTTCCTATACCAAACTGATTGACCTCATTGATCTAATCGACCTCACTGACCAAGCCCGTGACCACGCATTTCTTTAGATACCACGAGCAGCTAGCTCCATTGTCATTCTCGCTATTCTTGTCACTTCGCCACCAAACCGTGTAGTGTATTCTCGGTTCATTTTTCTTAGTTCTTTCTGCATTCATCTGTTATCACAGACTGTAGAGTACTCACCTGTCTGTTAGTATTTTACATTCCGAAATAACGACCAAAATTCCCTCTCACTGATAGCTGCATGTGTGTAAATAATATTTCTTTTTTGATGGATAGCAGCAAATCAATTTTTTTGTTTGATGTTAACGCACTTGTCATTTTATTCAAATACTACTGCTAAAACCAAGATTTATTAAAGAAGCATAAAGTAAGTACTTTATGCTTCTTTAAGAGACAAAGAGAGAGAGAGAGAGAGAGAGAGAGAGAGAGAGAGAGAGAGAGAGAGAGAGAGAGAGAGAGAGAGAGAGAAATAGCTCACATAAATAAATGCGGATGATAAACTGATGGTGATATGTAGTTTTTCCTTTATCATACGAATTGCCATAAAATTTGATGGAGAATCAATGAGCACAACGCTATGAACTAATGCGAAGGGGAAATATTGTGCAGTGTCGGTTTTCATAAAATCAAATTTTGAGTTTCTATTACAAGGTGAAAATGCCTTAAGTTATTATGCAAATCATTGTACAAATACCATTAAATGCCGTTATAAAAGACATGTAGTTGACAAATTGTCACAAGCTGAAATAAACTGAGAAGTATAGATGCATAATGTATACAAACTATGCTATCTGTGTTTGCGGTGTTAGGGTTGTTTTTCAAGCAGGTGGTTGATCAGCAGCGTAGCGATATTGTACTCATGTAAAACCTAATTACTCTAAGTATTGTGCCGTTTTAGAAAACGCTACTGAGATGCTGTTTGATATTGTAATCACTAAATGACACTGTAGACAAGTTTAGAATGGTGCTTTACCTCAGAAGACAAAACTCATACGTTCGATTTCTATTAATTTATTTTTATTTATAAGTTATTAAATCGTCCAAATAAATGCGATCGCTCAATCATAGCACCGCAACAAAAATAGAGAATAAAGACTGCAGCAACAACCACCGCCTCGAATGTGTCAATGTGTCGTGGTTTTGAAATTGTTAAACATTTGAACATTCAATATATGTTATACAAAAAGTAGGGAATTTAGATTTGAGTGTGATTGTGATTATATCATCTCCACATTTAGCTGTGGGAAATTATTTCAGTGAGCGACGCTCTCCGATGAAATTTCAGTTAATTCTGGCAATAATGACTTTTACGCAGTAATTATTGTGGAAATTTGCTATTCATAAACCTATTGATTGTGATATATCTAAAAGGGTAATAAATATATTAGTATTATTAACTTATTAAGGTACATGTCAAAAATAGGAAACTGTTGTGAAACTGCAAAACGCCGTAAATGAAATTTTAAATATGAATGACAGCTGTACTGTATAAATGAAATACCATAATTATTACAAATTGGACTTAAATTGTCTAATATTTTTCCAGTTTCAGCACAAGTCTAGGCAGAAAAAGTTATCTTCTTTTTTTTTCTTTCGGACACATTATGCATGTATTGTGTTTAAGCTTGTTTTTCAGGGAGGGAGTGGGTGGGGTGGGAATGATCAGCACATTTTAATGAGATCAATGTACAGTCCGGCATTCATATCTTCACAATTTTTACACAGGTAAAGTTTTTGACATGAAGCTTGACAGAAATATGTCGCCGGAGTGATAAATTCACATTTAAAATGTTTTTAAAAAATAGAACTTTTCCTTATCAAATCATTTTGTGGTATAGCTTTATTAACTAGTAATTCCTATTTCAATAAGCACATAAAAACCTCAGCCTTTCCAAGAGGTAAGAAAATTTGCTTTCAAGATTTTAACATCAACCGAAAGAAATTTGCTTTAATCCTGTAAACCTCAGAGATGAAGGTAATCCAGTACATCTTCCCAGTGAGGGTGAAGGGGGTTGAGGGGACTTCATGAACATGCACTAAACGTGGAGGAACTGTAAGTGAGTAAACTTTGGCAATTGTCACACTAAAACGCCATGTATGCTTTTATATGTTTGATGCAACAATTACTAAAATTACTTTATTGTTATTTTTCATGTGAATTAAAAGTATTTACGCCAGTGTCATACAGAACTCTTACGCACCATTATGAATTCACTTAATTTTACAAAACTAAATACGTGGTATAACCAAATGTAAAATGAAGTAGCTTAAGCTGAATTTAGCACATGGTATACATCTTAGAATTAGCAATTTTTTTTGCAAGAAAAATGTTTCTTTTTGTATTTACGTAGAAAAGTCGCTAAGCAGTATTTTAGAAAGAGTATATCGATCTTACTGTCTGTGTAGAACAGCGATTGTTAGCCGTGTAATGGAGTTGATTGTAGTTGCATGTATTGTAATTTGTAGCTGTATTACAACTTGTAAGGAGGGGCTTTTCACAAATGTTGGCATTAATGGATTATGATGATGAATAAAATATATAGAATACATCAATGAATTACTGTAGCTATGGCGTGCTCGGCACTAAATATAAATAAAATATATGAGAATAAGAAAACACAGTTGAACATTCACCGACCTGGTATTCCAAACATATGCCCAACGTAACTCTGTATGATTTATAGACCGGCGTGACTTGCTTACTTGCTTCCACAAACACGTAGCTTTTGTTGCTGTTGCGAAGAAAAGGCAAAAGAGTAGCTGATCTGGTTCTGAAACCGATGAAACGATCTGCTTTCCCTTTTTCTTAACAATAGTGTATGATCCCTCTATTGTTTAAAAAGATTTGCAATATGACAATCATAGCTTCTACATGTGACATAATGATGTGATTCATTTTTTTAACTTTTATTTAATTTCTGAGATGGCTTAGAAGTGCAATCTCTGCATGCTACAATCATGGACAGCACTTCAACATTCACAGAACTGCCACCAGATAGTAAAATACTCCTACCCTACTGGTTGTGGTGCTGCTGCACATTGAGTGCAAGACAGGCTGGGATGATGTGCGATTGCTGCTACACTGGACTACTACACTGCAGAGATGCATGCTTTACTGGCTAACACTACGCGTGTAAGGCCGGGCATAAGACAGCAGTAACACTCGTAGAATACTGCAGGTTTAATGCATCAGGACGTATCGGTACTCCTTTACGAGTGACTTTCACAACCAAGCCAATACCTTAATTTATCTATTGGATAATTGAAGTACGATTTATCCAGCAATTGATAAACGCAGTTACACTGCACATGATATCATATTAAATCTAACGGAAACAGCCACTTTTGCAGGAAATGTATAAATTGTTCCGATTCTAACAAATCACATCACAAGGCCAGAAAGTGTGTAATTATATGAGCATAACGTATGCTGTGTGAGACGACCTAAAATATTTGGAACAATAAAACGCATTTGAAATTATATTATGATTCGTATAACTACACCTGTTTTATATGGCAATGAAATCGGTTTTTGAATGCTAAATCTACTGCTTTGGTGATTGACAAGCTTTGCTGATGTAACAACTGAAGACATGTTATTTACGACCAAAGTTTTACGATGACTCGATTGTCACTTCAAACCGAGCAAATTCATTGCGGATATTTAAACAAACAGCAAAGGTCCATAAAGTAACAATAAATATCAAAGCTATCACAACATAATTCTTGCACAGAATCAGTTCAAAAATCCTATGTGTGACTGTTAGAGGAAATATTGCAGAAGACCATTCGAAATTTCTATATGATACTAGAACATCACTACTCTGAGCAGAAACAAATAAAATGCATTCATATATGGGAAAGAACAGCAGAACAGAAAGAAAACGAAGCCCGCATTTATAACACATCCAGTCACTTCTTCTGGCCTTGAAATGAATACGATCTGCTCACTTTCACATGAACGCGATGGAGTTAAACTAGTAAAGGCAATGCAAATAGGTAAAGTATTTCCCATGTGCATTGAATGCAAATTAAAAAAATTCTTCAAGGATGAAGAAATCACTTCAAGCCATACATACTGCAAACATGCCTGAAAAGCTTAGCAAGAAATTTATTGGTAGGGTTAAAACCCGAGGAATGACCATTTCTTATTTAAAAACATCTATAAGCGAGATTTCTAGGAGATGTCTTACCAACAATTGAATTGGAGACGGAAACACGCGAAGATAACGTTAAGCAAACAATAGTTTTTCTTACGCCGCAGACAAGAATAGAGCATGATGTATACATCGTAGCAACATGCTCGTTATGCTGTCGTGGATGCTCCAGATACTGCTTGTGTTGTGTGCAGCTGGTGCATCAAATATTGATGCCTTATTTAGAATGGTAAGTCACGCGGTGTATACGCTGTACCCAAACAGGGCAAACCGAACTTTTGTAGCAAATGAGAGATATGATTGGCCTGTTATAACTTCATGCTTAAAGGTGTTACAGATTAGTAGTTAGTATTAGTAGAAATTGTGGAGAAAAGAAAGTAAAAAGTAACCATTCGAATAAAGAGTAAACATTCGAATAAACACATCGACCGACAGGCCGACTGTACAGAATGTGATTACAAAAATATATCTTGAAGGCAGAAAAATCGCGAAAATGAGCTTTCGGATGACAAAAAACTTTCGTGCTCGGCCTTTTGATCTCAAAAGTTTATATAACAATCACTTCCAGCGCCCCAACTGGTAAGTTATAGTTGATAATGTAAATAGTATGTCACATCAAGGTTTTATAAAAGTGTTGAACTATATCGAAACGAAACAAGAAGTTCCATAAATGCAGAGATCGAAATTTTTAGATGATTTAGTACCACCTCTGTACCACCTTTGCATGCTGCAATTACCCATAATTTTTCGTCCCATATATTAAACGAGTTGTTTTTAGGTGGGATTTACGTGGAAACGTGGGACGTTGGCATGGCCACATGGAAAACATGTGTATTATACGTGGACATTCCCACGGTTTGATTTCCTATGAACTCTACATATGACATACATAGGCTTTCCCACGTATAAAATGCACGGGTAGATACACGCGTAAACTACATGGTTTTTCCCGCGTAATACCCACCATGGGCATTCCCCTGTATAATATACGTTATACGCAGTCGGGCAATGTGAGCTTTTTATCGCATACCGGAAACAACCGCTATTGAGCGATAATATATCTAAATTTGGCTAAATTCTGCATATTTTGATGGAGGGCTCCTTTTTTCCAGGTATAATAGAAAGTTAGACATGGAAATACCAATTTCACTAAAATATTTTTACTTATAATTCTTTTAAAGAGTACTTTATAACGTCACTATAGTTATAAAGGTTCATGTCTGTATATTTAATTGAGTTATCGGGTATGTCCAGGGTGGGTCGTTTCTTTAAAATTCCATGCTTACTATGCGTCGGAATTCCCATATATGAAAAGCATGGAAATATATGCGTATAAAATGCATGGGTTCACATGCGAATAATACACATCGGAAAGAGTCTCAAACTCTCCTAAATCCCACGCAACTACATGGGAATTTCCCCAATAAAACACACATTATTTATGCGTAGGTACGTGGGAATACCCGCATATATTTTGCAGATTCCCCTTGTGGGACTGGTAAGTGGGTATGGGCAGTTTAAGAACAGTCATGAACTGCCTCTTAAGCATAGTAAAGAAGACGTGAATACTCCTACCTCTTCTTCTTCTTCTTCTTCTTCTTCTTCTTCTTCTTCTTCTTATTATTATTATTATTATTGCTATGTCGCTTTATTTATGAAAATAAGCTTATAGTTTAATACTGAAACACAACCTTTGTAGAAGAAAAATTTACAAAATAAAAAAATAAATAAAAGTCTAAATAAGTTTTCAATATTGCTTAAATGCTTCATAATTCAATTTCAACTGTGAACATCTGGTTCAGTATCTAGAGCTATCATTCTGTACGTGAAACAGGAATAAAAGAATTCTTAAATAAATAGCTAAGATTAGTATTAACGATAATAACAAATTCAGTATTATAATTTTTGCAATTCTACTCTTTTTCCTGAAATATTGTTAAAGCAAGGCAGTCATATGGTCTGTGATTATGCTGCATCACCATGTGAAGGCTGTGGCTCACTCCTTCGCACTTATGCATACATAAATTATATATTAAATGAACTAGAAAGAGAACATTGTTTTATTTCAATGTTGTTAAAGCAATAATATCATTAGCTACAGAAAAGCGATACATCTATCTCGAAGAACGACATTAGCGGCCGCTGTATGATACTGAGAGTATAGGAGCTTTTGTATTGATTATAGCATTGTGTGCTTAAGCCTTTCACTGCTAGTGTCTGCAGGGAGATGCGACGGCTGTAGCTGCTGTTAAAGTAGCCGCAGTACTTAAGCATACTTATGTATCTGGAATAAAACTGTACAGAAACCCACGTCTTTCACTTCTTAGAACTGAAAATTATTGGCGAAACTACGAATATATGACACCTCGATAACATAGAAATTTGGAAATTGAAACTGATAATGGCATCCAATTATATAGACACAAATTGGCAATGTAACAAGGGGATAATAGAAAGAAATACGTATATGCTTCAGCGCGAATTGGCAACTGATGCAACGTTCAGGATATGTACTGCAACAGAAGGTTTGTCAAAAGGGAGAGGGGATAAATTTATAAATTTTAGTTGTATCTCTATTACAACTGAATTACGTGGTTTTATTTTTTTGTTTTTCTACCCATGTGTATTTTGTTTGAATTTCTTACCACTGAAATGGAATAATAACTCAAAAACATGACTTGTGTGAAAATGAGGGGGAGGGGAGGTGGGCCATTTTGAGGCCAGACGGGGTCCGTGTGGAGTGCCAATTTCGAAAAAATAGGGGCAAGGGTTATTCAGTACTATACGAAAGAGGACTATTTCGGAATGCCACATGATTGCCCCCGGGGAACTTTTCTGAGATCTGAAATGCTTCCGGCTTCCACAATAAAACCGCGCTAATATTAATTAGTTTAGAATAATTTCATCTGAGACTTAAGTAAATTCTTTCAAGAATGTAATAATTAGTATGTATTCGGTATCGATTTAACGCATGTACCATCCCTTGAATACACATTTTAATAAAACACCAGCAGAAAGTTTTCACTCTTAATTACCTTGAAAAACATGTATGTGTGTCTGCCCGACTGTATAATTTCCTCATACATTACCGCAAACCATCAAACTATTTTGCAACTTTGCAGACCTAACTCAGGACAAAGAATGAAAAGTCATTGTTGGCACATTTTTTGAAACGCGAACAATTTACGTGATTAAACCCGTGCCCTAAATTTACAGAAAATGGGTTAAAAAACAACTATGTAATTTATTGGCAGATAAGTTAAACCTTAAACATGAAAATGATAACATCTCCTACAAATGTGGAACGATAGCAACACTTGAAAACAAAAACATGATCTTAAAATGTGGATATTATGCCACTTCATAAAATGTGGACATAGTACCTCTTTATTTGATTACAGGAAAACTTGAAATAATCAAGGCGCACAGGTATATGCTCATCTCTGCCTCTCCGACATTTTGGACGATGTTCTGTGGGGAAATGCAGGAAACTGGCGATGTAGTTGTTTCTGATGTCGAACCAGAAGCCTTTAGGGAAATGCTAAGGTATCCAAGTAGCTTTTCCATTATCCATTGTAGGGTAGGACAGAAAAAAGCTTGTATCATTTCGAAGTAACCCTATGATGCAACGGTGACACGATGGTGAATCTCGTCAGTACAGTTTTTAGATTGTCACATTTCATCACATAACGTAAATGAAGTATTAATCAGCTTAGTAAACGAAAACTAATACAACTTTCTGTTGAAACAAATAGATGTTGAGAACTTGAATGATTTCTGAGGTGTTTTCTTACATAGTATACCACCACCTACCCTACTGTTATACTTTGAGAAATTTGGTACTTTAAAGCATTGCTTTTTTTCTTTAACTGTTAATATTTAACTGATAAATTTGCTCAATAAAATATTGTTATATATTTAACTATGAAAGTAAAATGTAAGTGTTCATCGTTTTGCAGGTTTATTTACACTGAGAAGCCCTCTTTGAATGGCAACAACGTGATGCAGATTCTGAATGCTGCAAAGAAATACCAACTACCCAGGCTGGCACAGAAATGCGTTGATTTTTTACACAAACAGCTCAATGTCAACAACGCCTGTGCTATTTTAGAACACAGCACTTTCTTCAACGAGGCCGAACTTGCAAACAGATGCATGGATATTATTGAAAAACGTACCGCTGAGGCATTTACTTCAAAGGAGTTTCTGGAGATATCAAGGAGCACCTTGCAGAAGGTACTGGAGAATGACAAACTGGGAATGCCTGAAATCGACATATTTGAACGCTGCTATGAATGGGCTAAACACAAATCGGACAACTTGCAGTCAACAGCGGAAACACTTGGAAATGCACTTTATTGTATACGATTTCCAACAATGTTAGCGTCCGATTTCACAGACAAAGTGTGTATAACAGATGTTCTTAGTGAGCATGACAAATTTGAAATTTTGAAGTACATTACGTCTGCGAAGAAAGACAAGCAACCGTTTCCTTACAGCTGTCGGCCACGCAAACCGTACAAAGGTAACCTACTAAGTAACTGCTCACATGTAGAGCCAAGCGTTATTCACCTTCATTACGACACAATCATGTTTATCAAAAGAAACAATTTATACATCTGTATAAACTTTAAAAGACGGTTTTGGAAGAAAAACTTGATATTTCACTCAATTATGTGAGTTTTTCACAGTCACAAATATATATATTCGTGAGCCCTTGCAAAGCATTTTAAATTGTTTTCTCATTTAATAAAATAAATAAAATAAATAGAAATTAGTTTTTAAAATATGGGAAAAATAGAAAGCATACTGATTATTGTAATATTTGGGTAGTGATAAAACAGTTACGTTGTCCAGGTGTATTTAATTTTAAACATTAGTGTCGCGACATCATATGTATGAATACGTTTTCCGCCTGAAGGAGCAAACGAAATTATTAAATAAAGACTTACTTATAAATTGACTATTCAGTAGTGCGGCAGTTTCGCGTAGGAGAGACGGTGAGAATCCGCCAGGACGCCCCGCTCTCTACATATACGACTCTTCATGGATTGAGACGAGGACTACACGTTGTACTGCATTCAATCGGCAATGATGACGTCACTGTGAGAGTGGGACAGAACAATGTACGCGTGCCCATTGCTTATATTGAATTCATGTGACGACGTCACGATGAGGTTGGTGCAAAACAACGTGTGCGTTCAAAATGCTTACATTGAATTCATATGGCAACATGACGGTGAACGTTGGACAAAACAATGTGTGCATCTCAATCGCTTTTATCAAACTGATGTCACTATATTCTTAGTTCTGCTCCGTGCATGGCGTAAGAGGCATCTTTTTCCCCACTTGCTTCATTTGCAAACATCAACCAAACAAACAATTTTAGATATCACCATATAGCTGAGTACGATATAGCCAGATATAGGTGTTTTAAAACAACTGTACAACGGTTTTATAAACTGTGAGCATTATGCGATATGAGTGATGGACATAGACCCATTTCTGCTATTGTAGTTCTGTTAACTCTCAAAATCGCGCAACATCATCTTTCGATGCCTTAAGTTTCATGTACAAAAGAAAAAGAAAGTACATAAATAAAAGTTATAAGTTTTGTTAATCTTAACTAAGTATTGTTATATTAAAATGTCTCTCTTTTTATTTTATGCATATTACCAGTGTCATTTCTCATGTTGTTGCGAACTGTACTATAAGTTCTCTCTTGAAGGATGTTTTCACGTTAGAGATCACCGAAAGCACCAGTGGTTGAAAGTTTTTGCTATATTAATATAAGACATTGAGTATATTTGACAATAACTTGAAAAAGTACTTACTGAGGTTATCACGAATAAAACAAAATATTACTGCCAAATAAGTTTGCAGTCTATTTTGCCACAAAAGTTATGTTTTTGTAATATTTTTGGATTGCGGAATATAAGCCATTAGTGCAACTAAGTAGTGCAGGCAAAATGTTGCGATTTGCTAAATTTTATTTTATATTATTGAAACCATAATTTAAAAACAATATTCAGCATCATTTAAATTGGCTCAATGTGGCTTTGCTAGTCATGGTCATTTCTATATATCGTAGTGGCGTTGAAATCGCAGACCTAGTACTCGATGACACGGCGTTTATTTAAACAACCTTGCATTTTCTTAAGATAACCCTGTCTTATTAAAATATTGTTGTTGGTTGCAAAAAGCAAAATATTGATGTTGAGCTAAATGCAATGCAATGTTGAGCGGTTGGCCTTTCACAGATACGATTATGTTGCATCGTATCATGTCTCATTTAATGTATGTCCAATTTTGTGTTAATTAATGGGAGCAGTTAGCAAAAGAATTAACCATCAAAGTACAGTTAATTCCATTGTTTTGCACTGATTACTGATAATGTCACGTCAAATTGAGAGTACCGAGAGTACTGAGACTAAGTACGGAGTGCAGAGCACTGAAAGGAAAGAGAGTACTGAGACAAAAGAGAATACAGAGTACTTAAATACTGAGAACTCTGACAATACCGAGAGTATTGAAAATACAGAGAGTACTAATTTTGATTGAGTTTACTCTTTGCAGAAGCAGAATTATCCCGATTGAGCATTAGTCCGTTGCGACCCTTTAATTATGACACACAGATACCAAAGTGTTTCAGCGTTTATTTATGCATCAACACGATTCTATAACACGATTCTATAACGTCATGCCATTTAAACAAACATAAGAAACATGAATGTGTTTTTGAATATTGCTAAGAGTGTATCATGGAACAATAAATAGGGTTTTGAAACCTCACACAACACATTTCTTCCGATCAACGTTGGAAGCCTAGCCACTCTAAAGAGAAGGCTCCTCTGTGAGCAGATATCTTAGCTTCAGTCACTGTGCTAGGGTTTTAGAGTACATCTTTATATGTAATCTGAGGAACCGGTTAGTATTTTAAAAACAAACAAGGTCATCGAGGTACCTCTTACATACTGTCTTTTATGCCCAAAGTGTCAAAACAAGCTCAAAGTCGCTATATCTCTAACTCTTTTCGAGATAATGATCAAATTTCGGTTTTTGACATCGGCTATGACCGCGATGGTCAAGGTCTTTGAGGTATCTCAAACCGTTTTCGAGATAATGGTCAATCGTTCTCAGATAGTGGTTAAAAATGCGGGTTTTACGATGGCTTATCATCCTCTATCAGTGAACAAAATTTCATCACTATTTAGCAATTGGGAGAAACCAAAACGCTGCAGGCAACTCCACCTTACACACAGTTGGACGATCAAGACCCATAGGCTGATATGATGCCAATTCCTTTAGCTGCGAATTTAAAGCGTTTGCTTTTTTGTAAGGGACGTAAGTGGGAAAATTTCAATGTCCATTTTTACATATAAAATGTTAATACATTTTTATAAAAATTCAGCTGAATCAACTACACATCCTGCATGATGTCTCTGCGAAATTTAATTGTCCTAGCCCTAGAAGTCTCAGAGGAGTTTGCGGGACAAGGTTTTGGTGGCAAAAGGAAACATACGGAAAAATTTACCAAATCGTACGAAAGTAATAAATTTGGGATTGAAAATCCACCAGTGTAAAAACATGTCCTAGCGTCAGTCAGTGTGCTAGGGATTTAGAGTACATATGGTATCTGAGGAATCAGCACCTATTTCTTAAACAAACAGGGACCATTTTAAATTCCATTAATTTATCAAACATGAAAGTAGAAGTCCCTTATAAAGTGTTATTGCTATTGGCAAACATTGAAACAAGGCCACGATAAGACACCAGGTGCTGATTTCTGTGAGGGTTGCTAGTGTTCTTCAAACTCTTCATGGACGCGAAAGTATGCGAAATGCTGCTCGATCAATGGTGATGTTATTGTTTCCAACGCTTATTCTTAAAATCGTTACACGTCAGCATTTTATAGAAGGGCATTAAATAAATATGGAATTATGAAAGTGCATAGATATGTGCCAAAATATTATGCCTAGATCAAGAGAAAAATGCTTTTAGGCACAAGAGCCAACTACTAAAGGTATCCTTAAAAACTTGTAAGATAATTCACAGTCTGCTGTTTGCTACATATATAAAGCCGAAAAATCTTACACAAGTTCTCGCACGTTAGGAGAACATTATTTTGTACCATTTAGGGTTGGAAAGTTTTCCAAGCAATGGCTCTAAATTTAGTATTTGGTACACATGTTTTGCTGCATATTAAACAAAAAATGTTGGGCTATACGTTAACAAATGCAATAAAATACATGGTAAGTTCTATATTTTTTATTCTAAATATAATAGATATTATTTTAAGCAGTTGCATCTTACAATTATATGTATAAATTTCTTGCTGAGACCGCTAAAGTATTCTGCTTTGAAGTAAGGCAATACATTCATTGTATTAGTATATATTTGACCCACCGTCAACACCTCAGTTGCTGTAGCGCAGTGTTGGATCATTTTTGAGGAAGGGAGTCGGAGTCATTATAGTACTGGTGTCCATATGACATTTTGTGAGAAAGGCAGTTTCAAAGATTTAATTGGCACGCATTTTTATTTATTTGACTAGAACATAAGTTCATTTCAATGTTATCAGATTTTTGGTATAGTTAGAAAATTACTGATTAATAACGAACACAAAATGACAGAGTTCTGTTTCGTTTCGCAAAAATAATGTAGGAGGATGCTAAAGAGCATTTAGTTTTATGTTCACAGAATTCGGCCCTGTTTGGGTACCTGTTTTTTATTGTAGAGAAAGGGTAAATGATTGCTGTAGACACCCCCAAAGCTATGTGTTGTGATTTTGCACAACATTTATTCTTTTCTGAAGAGTTTTCACGCAATGCCCAAGATAAATTAAAAAGACTGTCCAAATATAAAAAAAATATATGAAGGATATTAAATCCTTGCTTCAGGTTTTTCTTCGCAACTTGAAATCCGATTAAATAAATCTCCTTAAAAACACAACAGTCTACGTTTTCACTGAACCAGAATTATATTACCTACAAGAGTAGTAATCCATAATCTTCTTATAAGGGGAAACATTCCCGACTACTGCAAAACGACGTTGTCGGTTTTGTTAACATCAGAAAAAATCAAACCTTAATTTAAGTGTTAAGCCTTTAACAAATAAAAATTATGCTACCATGTTTTATATATACTAGATGAATTGATAAACAACAACAAAACATTATATCACTACAATAATGCCAATATCACAACACTTCTGGGAGAAAGCTCAATGTTACAGAATTGTAAAGAGAAATACCGATGTACATTACAAGGAGATGTAATGCGGTGATAAACATATGTACTGATAAGCAACAACAATTTACATAGCTATAAGAAGGAAAATCAATATTAGTGCACTACTGAAAGAATGATTGCAGCATGACTCGGAGAAATACTAATACAAGGAAAAGGGCCAATGCTACAACAATCTAAGAAGAAAGACCAATGTTATAACAACACAAGAAAAAGGAACAATAGCATAACAATACAAGGAGAAAGACCAACTTTACAACAATCAAAGAAAAAGACCAGGGGAGTGTGCAATTACAGTATAATCTAAAGCAACTCTATTTTGGCTTAATGCTTAATTATTGCTCTGATTTATTGAGACCGAATCTTTGTTACTATAGTTTCTCAAACACAATTATTTAACTATATATCAGCTACTTTAGCTATAGTTTTAGCTATATCTATTTTAACACTTGACAAGCCTTTGGCTTGCAAGGGCTATATGAATTTGTGCGAGCAAAATTCGTCCTTTTTTTTCTTCTTGACACTTTTTCCGATTTTTTGTGTCTTCTTCTTCTCCGACACTATGGGCCCTACGACCATGAAACTTGGGACTTATGAAGAGCTTGATCTGAACATGTGCATATCACTTTTTATTTTCGTCTTTGATTTCGTTTTCTTTGTTAAAACGCCATGTGAAAAGAGTGTTTTTTTGCAAGTAAATGCGTAGCATTTAACCCACATCACGCACAGTTGCTCAGTGAGCTTTGTGCGAGCTCTCACTGCGTAAATAGATAACAGATCAGTCAATAAAACCTTAAGTCAACAGAAACCAAACACTACTCGGCTTATAAGCTAGCGAAGTGAGGTTCTAGTTTACAATACAATTATTGTTCATCACATAGCAACATTTTAATATAGATATTGGTTTCTGAATAGAGCCACAGATATGAACCATGATTTTATCCTTACTGCAACATGTTAGTAAAACAAGGGGTAGCAGAAAGATAGCAATGATGCAACTGTCTGGACTGACCCACATCATTGATGCACATGTATTGTTAAAGAACATTTCAAGTATTCACTCACCATTAAATATTTATCATATTATTGGGTATTATTCGTATACTTGGCAAGTACTTAATTGTTAACTTATTTTTTGGATTTTACTGTAAAGTATTATCAACTGCATAGGCTTTCCATTTCAATGTTAACACACACTTACACACACTTCTTTAATCAGTTCTAACATTCATATGCTATGACAGCAGAAATTGTCAGCTTTACAGCTGAGCGCACATAAGCAAAATTATAAAATAGAAATCTTTTTTCTTCTTTTAACATAATAGTGCGCTACATATAACAATTCAATTGAATGTAAATATAGATCTATTAAATCATATTCATTCAGCACATAGCAAAACAAATGAGCAGCAAAAACAATAACATCTTATTACATTTATAAAAGGAAATAAAAGATATAATGTATTCACAATAAAGGTTGAAATACGCCATTGTATAGATATGTGTGCATATACAAATTAAATTTTTTTCATATTTATCATTGCAGAATAGAAAAAAGGCTAATCGTCTCGTTGGAAATTTCAACTACTATGTGATATATTTTATCTTTCAAAGTTTAAATCAGGTTCTTTTTGTCAGTAACAAAACTGGAATTTGCAGTTTGTGCATCATTCGACATATTCTACACAAACATATATTTGCACAGTGAAATCAAACAGCACAATGTTTGCATCTTACAGTTGTACACCTACTAGAAAGCCTATATGTGTTCTACCCGTGCGACGATAATTTGAACAAAATAAAAGGAGCCAGCAAACTGTGTTTTTCAATTCACTATTTTTTTACTACTAGGAAGTCCATGACTTTATAATAGATAACTTTTATACTTATATAACATGAAGCATTGGCTTTTAAAATCTAAATGAATCTTATTCTTTCCTAAATTGTTTATTTGCTTTTAAAAATAAATGATTTAAGGGGTGTTGTGAAAAATATTTACAGTATAAATTTTTGTAGTTTATGTATGATTAAATAAAAAGATGGTTTAGCTCCTGTGTAGTAAGTTAGTATATAACTATGCATTGTTTAATTTAATTACGCTCCTACGTTTTACAACTTTTTCTTGTAATCTTAAAACAAACAATATTTTTCCTTTTTTATTTCTCCCTTTGCTTTATGTGTTCTTCTGTTGGATTCGTTTTAGCTTGTTTGTCTGTGTCCTCTGCTGCTCTCGTTTTAGCTTGCTTGTCAGTGTCCCCTGTTGCTGTCGTTTTAGCTTGCTTGTCAGTGTCCTCTGCTGCTCTCGTTATAGCTTGTTTGTCAGTGTCCTCTGCTGCTCTCGTTTTAACTTGTTTATCAGTGTCCTCTGTTACTCTCGTTTGAGCTTGTTTATCAGTGTCATCTGTTGCTCTCGTTTTAGCTTGTTTGTCAGTGTCTTCTGTTGTTCTCGTTTTGCCTTGTTTGTCGGTGTCCTCTGTTGCTCTCGCTTTAGCTTATCTATCAGTGTCCTCTGTTGCTCTCGTTTTAGATTGTTTGTCAGTGTCTTCTGTTGTTCTCGTTTTAGCTTGTTTGTCAGTGTCCTCTTTTGCTCTCATCTAAGCTTGTTCATCAGTGTCCTCTGTTGCTCTCGTTTTAGATTGTTTGGTCAGTGTCTTCTGTTGGTCTCATTATCGATTATTCCTCAGTGACCTTTGTTAGGCTCGCTTTAGCTTACTCATCTGTGATATTAATCAACTTGTCATCCATCCTTTTATTTTTATATTTGTGTGTCATTTCGAAGTCCTTCTTGTACCTGTTTAAAACCAAATATCAGTAATTAATATCGAGATATCTTTCTCAAAAATCATCCACCTTAGTTGGAATTATTTTTCAGTTTGGTATGTACAACCCGTACTCATCAAATCTATATCAATCATTTTTTCTTTTCGCAATTTTCCTTCTTTATACACAAAGGACCAATTTAAACCAGCTTTCACTATATACTGTAAGCTGATTGCACGTAGAAACCCTGTTCCAGTGATTATACTCCGCGTTGTCGCCACATATCTATGGTCTATGCCTTACGCATGAGTGGTTATTTCCAGTTCAGTGTTGACGTAGTCAGCATCTGAATATTGCCAGGGCTCATTCCAAAATGGACAGTGTGCTGTACATCCCCACATTTTTGTCACGATGTTATTCACAGCTTTACCCCTCAATTCTTGTGAGATCATAGCCGGGTCTAAGATATTCTGCCTGGTTGGATGGAATTCCATAAATAAGCAAGACAAGAAGTTGCCAGTGTTTCCCGATTCATTTTTCTCTTCTACAGCAAATCCATACGAAAATGCTTCTGTCAACGTCTTCACGTCACAGCTGTCTTCTAGGACTGCTTTATTACCGAAGGCACATTGTAACACGTGCACTGTGCTTGAATTAGAGAGGTTTACCGTGTACAAACTGTTTGTCTGTGGATTTTCGACAGTAAATACCGATCACTTCTTCGAAAGCTTTGTACCAATCCATTCCCTTGCGAATAAAATTGCATTATAACAAAAGCTGAGAAAAATGGTAAATGAGTCACTATCTAGTAAGTCAATCAGAATCTCATTTGTAATATTTTCTTTTGACTTTAATGTCTCAACTTCAGACCAAACAACCCTCTTTAGCATTTTGACTTTCGTTTTAGGTTCTACAAACCTCGCTGCTATGTTTATTATGTCTTAGGCAACAGACTTTTTATCCTTTTCACTCTCTTCATTTGCAAGTAAATGCGTAGCATTTAACCCACATCACGCACAGTTTCTCAGTGAGCTTTGTGCGAGCTCTCACTGCGTAAATAGATAACAGATCAGTCAATAAAACCTTAAGTCAACAGAAACCAAACACTACTCGGCTTATAAGCTAGCGAAGTGAGGTTCTAGTTTACAATACAATTATTGTTCATCACATAGCAACATTTTAATATAGATATTGGTTTCTGAATAGAGCCACAGATATGAACCATGATTTTATCCTTACTGCAACATGTTAGTAAAACAAGGGGTAGCAGAAAGATAGCAATGATGCAACTGTCTGGACTGACCCACATCATTGATGCACATGTATTGTTAAAGAACATTTCAAGTATTCACTCACCATTAAATATTTATCATATTATTGGGTATTATTCGTATACTTGGCAAGTACTTAATTGTTAACTTATTTTTTGGATTTTACTGTAAAGTATTATCAACTGCATAGGCTTTCCATTTCAATGTTAACACACACTTACACACACTTCTTTAATCAGTTCTAACATTCATATGCTATGACAGCAGAAATTGTCAGCTTTACAGCTGAGCGCACATAAGCAAAATTATAAAATAGAAATCTTTTTTTTTCTTTTAACATAATAGTGCGCTACATATAACAATTCAATTGAATGTAAATATAGATCTATTAAATCATATTCATTCAGCACATAGCAAAACAAATGAGCAGCAAAAACAATAACATCTTATTACATTTATAAAAGGAAATAAAAGATATAATGTATTCACAATAAAGGTTGAAATACGCCATTGTATAGATATGTGTGCATATACAAATTAAATTTTTTTCATATTTATCATTGCAGAATAGAAAAAAGGCTAATCGTCTCGTTGGAAATTTCAACTACTATGTGATATATTTTATCTTTCAAAGTTTAAATACGCATGAGTGGTTATTTCCAGTTTAGTGTTGACGTAGTCAGCATCTGAATATTGCCAGGGCTCATTCCAAAATGGACAGTGTGCTGTACATCCCCACATTTTTGTCACGATGTTATTCACAGCTTTACCCCTCAATTCTTGTGAGATCATAGCCGGGTCTAAGATATTCTGCCTGGTTGGATGGAATTCCATAAATAAGCAAGACAAGAAGTTGCCAGTGTTTCCCGATTCATTTTTCTCTTCTACAGCAAATCCATACGAAAATGCTTCTGTCAACGTCTTCACGTCACAGCTGTCTTCTAGGACTGCTTTATTACCGAAGGCACATTGTAACACGTGCACTGTGCTTGAATTAGAGAGGTTTACCGTGTACAAACTGTTTGTCTGTGGATTTTCGACAGTAAATACCGATCACTTCTTCGAAAGCTTTGTACCAATCCATTCCCTTGCGAATAAAATTGCATTATAACAAAAGCTGAGAAAAATGGTAAATGAGTCACTATCTAGTAAGTCAATCAGAATCTCATTTGTAATATTTTCTTTTGACTTTAATGTCTCAACTTCAGACCAAACAACCCTCTTTAGCATTTTGACTTTCGTTTTAGGTTCTACAAACCTCGCTGCTATGTTTATTATGTCTTAGGCAACAGACTTTTTATCCTTTTCACTCTCTTCATTGTCCCGTTCTTTTTATACAGCTACTTTTAATTTCAGTTCTGTTGATATGCTCTGACCTAATTGGCTTCATCAAATGTTCGTCTGGTGTTGGAGGGAGATTGTGTTGTCTCTTCGAGCAACTGAACGATTCGCCCAAGGAAATCAATCATTCCATGGCTGCTGTTGAGGACGTCAATTACACGTCTGTTGCTATCACCATCAGTACATTGTCCCAATGGGGTGTTTGCATCATTTAGTACCACAATCGACGAAGGTACATTTCAGAGTTTTGATCTATGTTGTCATTAAAGCAGGCGTCTTACATAATCTTCTCAACTTTTCTCTCCAATTGTACGTCAACACGATCTATCTTAAACTCATACTCACTCAGCAAATGTCAACGAGGATTGTCCGCCGGTGTATTGTTACATAATAAAATATGTTTGAATCAAGGTTATAAGAGTTTATTATCAAGGAACGGTATCGGTACGTTTAATATGCCCCACAACGTACATGTTAAAAGGCATGTCCGTGGGTGTACAACTAAAAAAGACAATATTTTTTAATCAGGGATGCGAGCGTTGATGTATCAGGGAACGATCAATACCGTTTAACCTCAGATGAAAGACCGTCTTGCGATACCAAGGAGAAAGAAGTAAAAGTTTCAGATTTGAATTCCAAGAAAAGTATTTTTATGGACCGATCGTTCTGTCTTGTTTTCTGTCAATAGATATTAAGGGACAGAATATGAGAACACTACTGCATACCTGAAAAGCTGTTCTCCAGATTTTATAGTCTAGTAAACGAATGTTGGACAATGGCATGACTTGAATTCCATCTGTTGTTTCAAATTTATTCAATTTGTCGTTCTAAATTAAAACTAAATTAAAGGATTTTGTGTTAACATGTTTCCAAGAAATTGTGAATTGAGTACAATACAGCGGTCATTTTATTGATTTCTTTCAAACCGAGTACGAGCTTTCTTTTTAAATGGTTTGAACTTGCGAATAATTGTGAAGTATTTTGTATTAAAATGAAATTGGGGAGAAAAATAATAACGACTTGATGACATTGCAAAAAGATTTGTGATAATCGATCACGTAGTAACACTGTTAACAGGCAAAGTCCAAAATAGCGATTACTGTGATTTTGAAATTGGGTCAAGGCGAAATAGAAATGGCGTGCACCTGCCAGCTGTTATGTGTCATCTATATACCACCAACACAAGAAACGGATTATCAGCATGGTAGTTACAACCAGACAGCCAGACGGACGGCAAGTAGTATAACCAATTCTTAATCGCCATCCCTTGGCTTTATTGAGTTACCCAAAATTTGTGGATAAAAATCCATCATAGTGGCCAATGACGTTTACCAAGATGAAAATAAAAATAATGTGCATCAACTCACTATAACAGGTTAATTCATAGAACTATCAAAGAAAACGTAAGTCATCTTGGTATTAACAGTTGACAATAACAGACGGATGGACAGACAATTCCAAAACCTATATTTAGCTTCCGCCTCGTAAAGCTCCGGTTGGAGGCTAATTACTAGATATGGGTCATTTAATGCTTATGAAGCCACTCGCTGCTAAAACTTTAATTGAATGTAAAGCACTCATATTTATTATATTTATATTTATTACATAAAATAAAGTCATTAATAACAGATTCCAAAATATTGATCTGTGCTTCTTCTGAAGTATTTTGCGCGTATACATCATATATACAGCAAACGTACGTTTGTCAAATAAAAACAAATATTTGAACTGTCGAATAGGCTGTTTGTGCACAATTTCTTTTACGTTTAAGATCTTTTGTGTAAAAATAGAGATATCATTGTGACATGGTATGCACTTTTTAGACTTCGAAACGAAGACAAACTGGCGTCGGATGGCCACCTGAGAATGGTGCGAGATCAATTTTGAATGCTGTTTTGCTTATTTTGATATCACCATTTTAAGTCGCTGTCGCTTGGATTTTAGAAACCTGATTTCTTAAAACAAAACGACCTAACATTGTATTATGTGACCCAAACGTCTCTAATTTTCTAAATTTTAATGTGAAATAACTTGACCTAGATAGTTTCAACCACGTCACAACTGGGAAAATAACATTTAACAAACTAAAACGAAAAGATTTTGTGACTGCGTCACTTTAATTTTTTACCCGTTTTGGGTACAATGCAATCTCTGGGTCATTTTTGCACAACATTGAATTTTAATGTAGCGACATAGCAATGAAATGGGAACTATTAATGCAACCGACCAAGTGTCTTCTGTGTACATCATAGGAAAGAGTGGTTGATGTTTAATCAAATGTAATGGGTAATTAATAAACATTTCATTTCTAGTGACCAGATAGAAAAAAAGGTTACTGGCAACGGATGAAATTGAAGATGATTTGGTTGTCTTACTTTTTATGCAAAAGTTTTCATTTTAATATCACTAAATCGCAGTTCCAATAGAAAGAGCTCAATTGTAATTCATGAGAATCCTGGTGTCGATACAGTTACTGATTAATGTTAAAAACTCAGCAAACGCTTACCGTTATAATCACAAGATTCATAGATCTTCACCAACCATTTTAATTTCAAACTAACTAAAGAAATTATTTTACTAGAAAGCAACTATGATTATTCAGGAAAAGTGAAGAACTCATTTTAAGATTTTATATCATGTACCAGTTTGTTTGTTAAAGAATTTATGCTGACATAAATAAAATACTTGCCTTTTTAATATTCTCCTGGTGTATCTATGGCTTTATGAGATAAAGAACAAATAAAGACGTAGGGTGTTTTGACGACGGCAGATTACAGCAGCAGTTTGTGTTATTCACTAATAAATAAGTCTCAAAACATCTACATTCACACGACACCCGTATTAACTCTGATTCATGGTTCGTTTAAAATAAAATGTGCTGTTAAATATATAAAATGATGAATAGGTGTACTTGTCTATCTATCTCACAGCAATACATGTATCTATTTCGCTCTCTTAACCCCGCTCTCCCTCTCTCTTCTCTCCGCTTTCTCTCTCTCTCTCTCTCTCTCTCTTTTTTTTCTCTCTCTCTCTCTATCTCTCTCTCTCTGTCTGTCTCTCTCTTTCTATCTGTCCCATTCTTACTTTCTGTTTTCTATTATCAGTTTCAAGGTACTACATATGCAACAAAGATATCAATGCATAAACATCACTACTGTCCTTAAGGGGGCCGAACTGTAAGGGGTCAGTCTTTTTCTCTGCAATGGACAAAACCAAATTATGCACAAAGTATTTCATTTTTGAGCACCACTAAAGGGAGCGATATTCGGCAAATGTGCTTATGGAGGTTGGTTGGAGGTTTTACCTTCGTATTCTCGTGACTGAGGCCGAGGGTTATTATGAATTCTTCCTTGATAGAACTGTTGAAAATACAAGAAAGAGACTGCGCAACAACAGCTACGCAGTCCTTGAGAATCCAGTTCGGAATGCTCTCGGAGTACTGGGCCTTCTTTGTGTTAATCTGCGGTAATCTACGAGAAACATCACCGTAATACATGATTGTTTTAAAGTTAAAGACAGTTTTACACTTACTGAGAATATTTACATAGCAACGGAACTGGATTTCAACCTAAACCTTTATTTTATATGTATCACAAGATTTAAATATTTCAAGTTATTATTTATAAATGTTAAAGGAGTACAGGGAACAAACAAAGCTCACAAGCACATGCTGATATCTGCTTCACGGGTCTTCTAGTCGATGTTTTGTGGGCAGATGCAAGAGAGTGGCAAAATCACTGTCTGTGATGTTAAGCCTCAGGTGTTCCAGGAACTGTTGAGGCAATTAATGAATTGCATACCTTTCTTGTTTTTTGAATACGTATATTTAATTAATCTTGTAATTTTCATTTTTGGTTTTCATTTTCTGATTTACTTACAGCATGGCACTCAGTGGCGGATATAGGTTTTTGATCAAGGGGTATTAAACTTGAAGTACTGGTTTACCAGTAAAACATTTTTGCGAAAGTTCAACATCACATTTTTTACATTTTTTGGAGGGGATTACAACCTCGGGACTCTTTCTGCTGCTGCAGTTTTAGAAATAATGCAGCTGTGTGTCTATACATAACGAACTATGGTAACAAATACGTTCAGTTATCTGTCAGACTATTTCACGGAACGGATTCTTACTGTTTCTGATTATCCAACTTCAGCTGCACTAAACTATAAAAATTTACAGTCTTTTTCTGTTGTTTATGATCAATGCTATGAATCTCAGATTTTATTTTTGACTAAAATTTTCCTAACTTCTAGTGCAACATTTTTATAAAGTACCATTAGCCCAATATTCGAACACAAAATTATGTTCTGTTGAATGTATGAAACAAAACGACAAAAAGAATACAGCTTCTTTTATATTGTCCTATAGCAACCGAAACTAGCAAAGTCCCTGTTTTCATTACCAGTATGAACCCACTCTTTTCCAAAATGTATTTGTGCAAGAAACAACAGGAGCAGACTATCTAACCTAAATATCGTCAAGCAAATTATCTGCACAACAGATTATTTCCGTACTGCACTTTTTAAACAAGATTTGGCAGTGCTCATCCCAGGTCTTTTTCACAACGTTTGAAAGTCTCATGGTCAATTTTTAGTGCAAGATTGCAACATAAAGATGTGGAACAACGCTCCGGATGCTGAATATAACTATATTGTTATCTAGTATTTTATACTAGATGCTAGTTCTGACTGTTGCGCGATCTTAGCGTTTATTTAAAATGTTCGGATAAAATATTGATAAAGGTAATTTTCATGGACATAGAATCTATTTTCCAAAGACAAAACGTCGAGCTATATAACACTATGTTCTAGATCAAATGAAAGATAATAAGGGAATTCAAGCACAGCTCAATCGCATCAAGAACAACATTCTACATCGAAAGAAAGAAAATCCATATTCAAATGACGAGTCTGTTCCAAATTGTGACAGACCCTGTGCATGCAGATGCACCACCTCCTCATAGCCCTTCGTTTGCCATATTTAGACCGGTACGGTCAGAAGAAATCGAGAAGTTAATTCAAAAAGCACCTTCCAAAATGCCCTGATCTTGAATACATCCCAAAAAATTATCGCCCTGTTGACATACTTCCATTTTTCTCAAAGACACTCAAGGAATCCGTCATATCACAATTGAATTTCACTTTTAAGAACAATTCCTTAGACGAACCATTTCAATTTGCCTACAAAAAATTCTACATCACGACATGATCATGGATATGGGCAATAAATAGCGCCAATTTAGCTGGCCACTAAGCGCAAAATCATAAGTAATTTGAGTATGCTTCTTTAAATAAATGTTTCTTCAAGAGTTGTTTAAATTCCGAAATATTTTAGCAGTCTTGATTTTTTCTGATAGTTTATCCCAAAGAGAGGGGGCTGTAAACGAGAACGCATGCTCTCCCAATTTGGTTTTTGCTCTTGGAAGGCTACCTCTTAATTGAACAGAACTTGAAGCTTCGTACGGTTGCAACCTTTCCCGGACATATCCAGGGGCCTGGCCATTTAGCGCTTTGAACTTTATTAGCAATACTTTGGGAACCGGTAACCAGTGCAGCTCAACCAAAGATGGAGTCATATGATCGTACTTGGAGACACTAGTAATTAATCTCGCAGCACAGTGTAGGATATATCGCAGCAATCGTGATGTCTGACGGGTAAATCAACGAGTAAACTGTTGCAGTAATCAAGATTTTTGATATAACGAGTGCATGAAGAGCAGATTTGTTTTACTCGATATCACCATGAATTTAGTTTTATCACGATTCAGCTTGAGTCTATTATCGGACATCCATTTGGCTATTGCATCAATCCCACTTTCAAGCGATTTCACTGCCGCGCTTTGATTATCGTCGGAGATAGGACGGAAACGTTTTAAAAGTTGAGAATCATCGGCATAAAGATGAAATAGCAATCTAAGCAGTCGGATGAGTACTACCAAAGGCTGAACATAATCACTATACAGTCTAGGTCCAAGTTTGGAGCCTTGTGGAACTGAAAACGACAGGTTATTGGAGATTATTGGAGTGTTGGAGTTATGTCCATCCACACATACTTTGGCTGTTCTATCAGACAAATAGGAAATAAACCACTTTAAAGCATTTCCACTTAGTTTGATAGTTCTATGTAGAGGATGGATGAGGATTTTGTGATTGACGGTATCGAAGGCAACTGAAAGCTCTAATAAGGCCAAGTGGATACCTTCACCCTTGTCAAGAGCCTCAAAAGGGTCATTAAAAACGTTCAAGAGAGCAGCTATGATATTTTTGTAAGCCGGTTGGAGTTCTTCACAAAGGTTTTTGCGGGTAATGTGTCCGAGTAGTTGGCAGCCATTTGCTTCTACTATCACTTTTGAAATGAATGAAAGATTAGAAAACTGTCTATAGTTTCTATGCCGATGATACACAGCCACAAAACTCAGCTAGTTTCTATTCACCTATTCACAAGTTAGTGCTCTCCATGATATGAAGCATACCATTTCTAAAGCATTCAAGTAATATTAATATAACTAGAACTAAAATACATAGGTAGTTATTCAGTTATGAGTTTTATTAAAGGGATGATTTTTTTGTGAAAACGTTATTCACTGAAAACTTGAATGCTAAAAATCTGTTTATAACTGTTTTTACCATAAATGTGTTATTTTATGTTGTAAGGGGATTAAGATCTGCATAAGAGTATAATTTAGAAATCGCAACACTTTTCAAAGTAATGTTTGTCAAAATGACCAGAATTCTTTTAAATTGTGCACATCAGAAAAAATACCTCGATTATACAGCTTGGTAAGGTCTGCTATATGACATTTATTAATTCTGAATGCAGTGCATTTGATGCAATAGGAGGTCACAGATTTCTTACCTCAGTGATCTCGAATGAGTGGCATCTCGTTGTATCTTTAGTTTGTACTTTGACTACTGGGTTTATGTTTTACTCATGTTGCACGGTACGCACAATAAAACTGTGCTTAACGATTTCAGGAGCTTTCGAGACTATTTTCTTCAGTCCATGCGATACGACATGCGACGACTTACGATATACCTCCATGTAAAGTAAAATAAATCCTAAAGGCACCATGTAGAAGCTGTATAATTCAATTAATTTAATCTGGTAGAGGTTGTACATTTTATTTGAACTCAACGGGTGGAACCTCTTCGTTTAAAACTTCAAAAATCAAACCATTCCTGACCGAAATTGTGAGGCTTTTTTCCCAAATAGCGAAACTACTACATTACAATGCGTCAGTTTACACAAAAAGAAATAAATATGTTTTTTACTTCCAAGTTTTATAGTTTATACGAAAGCACATTATACGACAGATATTATATTTTAGCGTAATAATATTTGGCAAATGTAGAATCTTTGTATTTGGACCCAACTCCAACTACAATGAGTTTTGGTAAAGCTTTCGGTAAAGATTTAAACTTTTTAGATTTTAAAGGGTTGACCGAAAGACTTAATAGGTGATATTTCTTCATTTCCTGAAAGGTGATCTATCTCGTTGCTTACAACATCTGAGGCAGTCGGAGCTAAAATCAATCCCTGCTGACCACCCTTTGTCGGATTTGGACCAGAGACCTTGAGACTACTAGATCTAGGTTCTAACCGACAAAACTAAACTTCATTTTCAAATTTGATCCAATCATTGTATATAAGCTATTTACTTTTTGTATTATTGTACCTTATAATCAATCGGGCATTCAGGCTATATCCTTATTGTTTTATCTGTTACTAATCAAAGAATTTTTAAGTTTTGTAACATCTGCTTTACACCATGACTGTATAATATCATCTTATTTCTGCTGAACTGTTTAATAATAATTGCGTAGACTTTATTTGTAGCTGTTCTGTTGATTCATTTAGGTTGTCAGTTGCAATTCTTTTCTATCCCTACAAAATAATTTCAGGTTATTTCTAAGTGGCTATATATTAGTTAGGTTCTTTATAAGAACAGTATTATCAATTTTCACTGCATAACTTGTAAATTAAGTGTGAACTGTTTATATATAACTTGAAGCGAGTCCATGGAAAGATACCACAAAGCTTAAATAAAATTATGACGTTTTGTCTGATTCTCCTTCTTATCTTATTGATAAAATAAAGATATCATCTTGTTACATCAATATGATCAAATATGCAACACAGATTTGTTGTATTGTTAGGAAGCTAGAATTTAGGTTCATGACAAACTCATATCTGAGCTTGCTGTGTGCATTATCGTGACTTTCCTGAGGGTAGAAATATCTCTGAAGTAATCACTAACAATATGGATAAGGGTCGACTTGTGCTCAGCAAGAATTCAATGCATAAAAGATGGCCAGCATATGAACTAGAAGACCTGGAGAAAGCTGAGAGAACTTGCATATTTTAGATTAATTTGGGACATTTGGGAAATTTCCTTGCGCATGAAGTGCGGAAAGTAGCGCCTTCTAAAATAAACTGGAAGTGGCGAGAATGAGTGTGCACTTAAGCATTAGGCCAAAGCATAGTTTTCGAAAACATCTAGTTGAAATGCGTGGCGAGCACGTGTGTGGCACCTACTGCCAATATTTTTGACCATCGTTTCGGGGATTTCCACGCTGGTATGGCATGATAAAAATGTAGAGTTTGTGCCCCATCACATACGTAATAAACTTTTCCCCTAGATCTACGATACAAACACGTGAAAGGGATGTTTAATTAAAGTAGCCAAATTGCATGTAAGTGCTGCAGTCTCAAGCTCGAAGTGTTAAAGTGAGTTCTGTGTGCCCATGAAGCCTCTCAACATATCTTTTACTAGCAGAAAATATATATAATACTGGATATAACATCATTAAGTGTATAATTCTGAATTAAATGATTTATAATTTAGAACATTCAAAGATGGTCAAATAAATAATATTAGATGATATAGTGTATTTGTCATGTATTGCGTACCATTTACATCAATTCTTTTGTTTATAAATGAACATATAACATGGATTGGCTGTTCTACTGGTATTTTGATTTGCAAAATATAGACATGACAATATTTTTTCAAAGATTATATTTTTACGCAGTTTATCAATATTTTACAAAATTTACTATTAACGAAGAATCCTGCTAAGTTAACAAATTACTGTAATTATCTTAATTAATAGCAGAAGAAATTGCACTGAATTCGGCTAAATAGCTGAAAGGTAAACTGTTAAAGACTATAAGAGGAAATGCCTGCGCTACATGAAGACCGAAATGGTCAAAATCCCCTAGTTAGCCTGACTGAAAAGGTAAAGGTTACCAATGGGCTTCTTATGAAGCTTTATTTACGCAAAAAGAGTAAATATAAGCTCAAAATTTGCTTTATCTTAGATCGTTCTAAGATGATGGTTATTTTTTAATTTAACCGAGAAGGTCATGGTTACCGAGGTACCTCTTATATAATGTCTTTTAGACCAAGAGTTCAAAATCCATACGTTGTTGTTATATAGGCCCAAAGGGTCCGGAATGAGCTCCCAACGGCTAATCCCAATGTCTAAGCGTTTTCAAGATAATGGCCAACTCCCAGTTTTTCTAGCTTGACCATAGACGAGTACTTTAACCATTTCCGAGATCTCTCACTCTTTCGATGATGGCTTTGAAATACAATAGTCACGCCACCTATGACATTGACCCTCAAAAACAAGTTTCGAGTCGCGCAGTTGCATCCTTGTGAAACCAGATACTTGTTCAAACAATACTGTCAGCGCTATTTCTAACCATTTCTAGAGGTTTTAAAATATTTTGACCTTGACCTCAAAGGTAAGGGTGAAGAATATCTGCGGCTATTACGATGTCTCATTAACCGCTATATCTGTGCCAAATGGCTTTTTTGTTCATCAAACCTTCGAAGAAGAGTTTTTATGAAACCACTCGCTTTGAGATAAAAATATTTTGATCTCATTTTGGCCTTGCTTTTGTAGACCAAGATACAAAAATTGTGGATTTTACGACATCTTATAACCTTCTATAGGTTAACTAAATTTGAACATCCTACGTCCAAAAGACTAGAAGTTTTCTGTAAACCATCAGACAGAAAAAACTGAAACCACAAAAAAGAAATAAACTTTCGAATATCTAGCAAAGCATACCGATTTGGAAACGAACTTTGGACGTTACAAATACGTCTTAAATCAGAATCATACGTACAACTAACAGATGGGGTTAACTAATTAAAGAATCATAAGTCTTATAGATAATATTATATGTTTTTTTGTTGTTGTTGTTTTTAATTCATAAACAGAAGTAAATTCAATGCAGGTAAATAATTCGATAAATAAATTTCAGGATTTTAGGCATGTGAGCGTTTTGATATTAGTGTCCCTATAAATCGCAACAAAAGGCTTTCTCTTTAAACGTAACAAGATCACAGTACGTCTGATGGTGATGCTGAATCAATAGCCAGTGCCTATATACTTATTTTCTTGGTGTTTATTAACGACAGTCAAACGTCTTTAAGCCCTTGAGAGGCCTCCACTTGATATCTTATGCAATCATCTTAATGTACATTATTTGACGTGTATCAAAACGCGGCAGTATAAACCACCTACATTTTATGGCTGATATGTTTCTTTCTTTTTAAACTTTCCCAACAATAATAAAAGGGTGCATTACAATACAAGTTGAAGTTTTAGATTACAATTTACAAAAATTCGTGCTTAATTCATGAAACTTTATATTCAAATGCTTCAAAGTATGTCATTTAAATCCAACTTTTCCCTTTAGAAATAAAAAAAATGAATAGCTTTAAATGTAAAAGTTTTGATTTTCAGAGTTGCCTGAAGTTAAGTATACTAACTATAGCCATGGCTAAAGCATTCTTACAATATCAATAAAATATGAATGAAATACTTCATATTCGCCCACTCACTAACTATACAGCAAACCGAAGCTTGTTATTGTGTGAAACAGAACTAAAGTATTTTTGCAAATAAATTTGTGCACGGCATAATAAAGGCTCACTACCTAACTTAAATTTGTTTAACCAAATTATTTTTTCCCATTGCACATTTGATAAGATGTGGCAGTGTTCAGCATAGGTTTTTCACGCTGTGGGAATCCCGTACAATTAATCTGTTAACGCTAGACTGCTACATAAAGATGAGGAACTGGGTTGCTTCAACTAAGTATGGTTCACTTTTAATATTCTGCCCAACTCTTTCACATATTACCACCTAAAACACACACTTTTAGCTAAATCTTATTTTATGTAATCTGTTTTACTATAGAGTGAATGCAATAAAAGAAATTGAAACAAACTGCTATATGCTGCTTTAAATTGCGATGTGAAGGGTCTTTGCTTGTGTGTAGGTACAAAGGTGAAGCTCTGTTTAAAATTTTGTATTTCAGCGAAGCATGTCTCGAATTTACTTTATATCGTATGTAGAATTCCTTAAATTTAAAAGGTTCCGCATGTGTTTTGATGTGGGGATCCAAATCGTATGAAGGCACATAATGATCTCTGTATGGTCTGCATTGCGTTCTTTAGCAGATTCATGCCAATGCATAGCAATTTCTATCAAGTGTCATTCCGATATTCAGTTCTTTTCTACATCATGCAACAATACGGTTTTTGTGCGTGACCCGCTCATAAAGGCAATAAGATAAGAAGCTCACAATGCAGCGAAGGTACTTCAAACACAACACCGAAGACAAGTTCATAATCCTCAAACAATCCTGCAATTCCGCCCCCCCCCCCGCATGTGCGGCATCTCATATGAGTCTCTTAATGCATAAAAAATGTGATATACAAAATATGAAATAGGCAGAGATTTTGAAAGCTAGAGGATTATGATAAGACTTTTTCCAACCTTTACGTTATTGGGAACTCTTTTCCTAGTCGTGACTGAAATGTGCTTACTATTTTTTAAGGCAACGGAGTTTGTAATAAAATAAATTTAATTTTAATCTTTCCCTGGATATAGTTGGCAAACAAATTAGATTATAATTTTAAAATAGTGCTTCAGAAGTGCGACGGATCCGTGAAGGGGCAAAGTGGAATGATTCAACAAAACGTCGATATACCTCGGAAAATGCAACATTGTCGCAACCCCTATCACCATATCACCACTTCTAAGTGACAGCTGCCAATTAAGTAACATCATCAAGTAGTTCATCTGTAATGTATAACTCGAAATTAATATTTGTATTTTATTCAAGAACATTTTCATTTGTCAAGAACGCAACTGCATATATGCAATTTGATTTACAGAATGTACTTTTTGTTTAATCAAACAGAAAACTGTTGATTTTTACTAGAATATAACCCTCAAAGAGATGTACTCTTATAACTAGTATTTTAACTGTGGCCCCTCTAAAACTTTCAATTTGTTTCTCAGATTAAATTAATTTTACTCTAAATGTAAGCAAATGCAAAATCATGAACTTAGTTAATATTTGTTTATTTTATGTTCATTAAATCTGTGTAAAAACTTCAAATTTATTGTAAATTGTAGAGTTTTCCAAGGCAATATTTTAACTGACATTACACGCATTGGAACAAAAATAACTCCATAGAGGGACTGTTTTTGGTGCAATAGCAAATCAAGCATGTGAAAAATTCATACGCAAGCACATTATGCAATGGAAATTATGTTGTAACATAATAATGGCTTGACAATAGCAGAAATTCTAGTTTTGAGCCCAATTCTAACCATACTGATTTTTCATAAATATTTCGGTAAAGATTTACACTTGTTACCATTTAAAAGGGAGGGGAGGCGAAAAAAGCAAAGGGTGATATTTTTGTAAGTCGTAAAAGGGGATCTAACCAATTAAATTCAATAGGTGAGGCAGTCGGAGCTAAAATCAACCAATGCTGATCACACCTTGTCAGACTGGAATCAGAGACCTTGCGATTACTTGATCTAGGCTCTAACCAACTCAGTTAACCATTTTAGGGCATTGTCAAAATCTGCTTGGCGCAATGATGATGTTAACATTATCTTATTTATGTTAAATTGCTACATAGGACAAAATGCAGATATTATATGACATTGTGTTGGTGATCCATTCAGTTTGTCAGCTAGAATTCTTCTGTATGTATGTAAAATTAATTCAAGTTATAGTTAAGAAGTTATATATTATATGCAAGAATTGAGTAGTTGCAATGTAAAGAGTATTGTTGATCTTGCTTTTATACAATATATTAACGTGAAATACTTTTTTTATTTAACATTATCTTACTGTATATGAGCGAATTATCTCTAAAGGACAATGAAGTATATTTCGCGAATCTTCATGCTTATGAAATAGTTTATAATAAAGGAATTATTCCGGACTGATAAAGAAACACAATGCGAGACTCTCAAGTGTGTTTATAAATTATTTAAGAGAATTACTGTAACAAAGGATGCCATTGTAATGTCTTAGCATGGACTCAGTCGTGAGAGCAATGCTTGATATTTTTGAATATCAATACCTCTCTAGTTTTACACTGGACAATATCATAAGGAAGAAGGTATGCTTTACAGCACATTAACTGCAAAGAAGACTTTTTATTTCATTCTTTTTAAGAGATTTTTCAAAGAATTCTAAAGTTCAGCAATGTTTCGATGCAATGCAAATGTCAGATTTTATACAAAGAAAAAACATGAACCAGAACTATCTCAAGACTTGAAAAGAATTGAAGAAAAGTGCCTACTCCACATTAAGTTCAGTGCGGAAAGTAGTGCGCTCTAAAATATACTTGGAGTGGCTAGAAGGAAAACGCATGTATGAAAAGGTGAAAGCATTTTTCTTGTAGGTGGAAGACATGGCGAGCAGATGTGTCGCACCTGCTGCCAATGTTTTCCACCACCGTTTCGAGGCATGATTCCCACGATTGGTGTAACATTTACACCAACTGTATTGCTTTGAAATACAGGTGTAGCAAATTATAGTTTGTGTTTTTATTATGTGTATTTTCAAAATATAGACAATATAATGACAATATTTTGCTTTTAGATTTAAGATTTATTAAGTATTTTATCAATATTCTACAAAATTTAAGATATTGTTAAATCTAAGATCTTTTAACCAGTTTATCGATTTCATAAAATTACCGTAAAGGAAGAACCCTGCACAGTTGCTAAATTACTGAGAATTGTTAAAAAAGATGGAGTACCTCAGAATCATACGCCATACAACTAATAGGTGAGCTTAACATTTGAGGCGTTTGAGATATTATTTTACCATTCTTTCCTCAAAATACAATAAATACAAATATGCAGGTAAATGATGTGGGAAAGTATGTTTTAAAACAGGAGAGCAATATTTAAGGTAAGTAAGTGTTATTGTCTCTGTAAATTCAACTAAAACTTTTCTCTTGAAATGCGATATGAACATGGTACAATTATTGTATCAATAAAGAGTGGCAGTGGAATGAAGGAGTCAGAGGCTATCGTCGTACAGCGAACAGCTGAGATCAACATTTAAAAATGCATGCGACTTGAAGATTATATTGTACCCTTTTCTCTTCCGACAAAAAATGATATATGCAAATAAATTAAATGCAGGTACATCTGGACAATATTGACTGTGTGTAAATGTTATAGTCCCTATAAAAAGTAACACAACTTTTTTCTCTTTGAATATGGCACGATCACAGTACGTCTTGTGCTGACACGGAATCAATAATCAATAATCAATAACACTGTGTACATAGTGTAGCGACTGACGGTATTACTATGCCCTGAAGCCCTTAGTGAGAGGTCTGTGCTTGATATCTTGTACAATCCGCTTTAGGATCTGCTTATTGTATTAAAATAACCCAGTAGAAACTGAGACTCAAGGACAACAAAACATTTTGAATTCCTGGAAAGTTTGGATTCAAGATCTAGTAAAAGTGAAAGTAAATCTAAAAATGACGACAAGGACAAGAAAGACGACATGTCATATCAAACAAAGTTGGCAGTGCAATAAAGGGGTCATAGAAAGGAATGCACACATGCTAGAACATGAGCTGGCTACTGACGTCATATTTAACATAGTCTGTACGACTACAGGTACGCTTAAAACTATAAATGCATCGATGAAAACTCTAAAATTGAAATCTGAATGTACACCTGCTCATCAATGTTTGTTTTTATTCGTTTAGTTATTATTTAATGCTGTATTAATTATCAACTGAACTGGAAAGCATAATAAAATCAGATTCCTCTCTGGGTTATGTAATAAAAAATGCTAAATGTGATCTTATCTAACGACCTTTAATTTTAACCTAAAGCATGTAAATGAATACGTTTGGTCATTCGACTCTTACTATTTACAACAAATAGTTATTTCTGACAATTTTGCCTAGTAAATGTGACTTGTTAAGCATTATAAGTAATTCAGCAATAATTTCATTCAGTGGGAAACGCCCGTGTTAATCGATTTTAATGAAGTTTTAAAAAGTGGGTTGCATTATTTTCACAGTGACAGAATCGAACTTGTACTTTAATGAATTATTTAAAAATGTTAAAGGAGCGCGAAAAACAATCAAAGCTCATAAGTGCATGCTGATATCTGCTTCACCAGTCTTCTGGTCATTGCTTTGTGGAGGGATGCAAAAAAGTGGTTACATTACCGTCTGTGATGATGAACCTCACGCCTTTAAGGAAATGTTGAGGTAATAAATAAATTCGTCAATCTTATATGTTTTATTGATCTTTCAGTTTTCTTCTGTTGGTTAAGTTAGTGAAGTAACTACATGCAACTTGACCTTTTTGCAAATCATATACTCTCACGTATATATATATATATATATATATATATATATATATATATATATATATATATATATATATATATATATATATATATATATATATATATATATATATATATATATATATATATATATATATATATATATATATTACAGCGAATCTGTAAAACCAGCGAATCTATAGATTCGCTGAAAATTTCAGCGAATCTGTAGATTCGCTGACCCATTTGGTTTTTCAACTTTAAAATTATACAGATTCGCTGAAATTGCGTGACCAGTCATCCTTACCGACAGGATTACTTGTGTTGGGTGATATTTGAAATTTAATTGCTTTTATGTGACTTCCTCACTCCAGAGGTGTTTTACACACTTTTTTTATCTCTTTTTTTTTGAGAATGTTATGTATTACAATCGGAACATTTAAAATTACACATACTTTTATTTAACTGCTTTAAAATGCATTGTTTCTAGTCTCAAATAAAAAACAATATTGGAAAGCGTTCGAAAATATTTGCTGTCAATATTCACAAAGGCTTAAATTAAGTTTCTCTCTTGTGTTATCGTCTTTCATAAAAGTAATCACAGAAAATCTTAATACTATTGTTTCTAAATAAATTGCGATCATTACTCTCCTTCTGAGTAGCATTCAAATTGCTATTAGTCAAATTGCAATTATTTTTCCGTGATTGCAACACAAAAATCTCTTCACCTCCGGGTGATATAAATTGCAATTGAATTACGGTACGCTTATCCAATCAGTATTAATTTTCGATGCTCTGCATACTCGTAGTTTAATTTAACAGAAACTGATAGGAAAAGGATTTCAGCGAATAGAAACTTTATTCCGGTGTCAAAGCATATTATTGCTGTATTTTCATCAAATGACAAAAAAACCTCAAGTACATGAACTGAGTTAAAGCAATGGAAACAGAGAATGAAGGCCGATTTGAATATATTACCTTCACACAAACCAAGAAAAAGGTGTGTGAAATACATCTGGAGTAACGTTATCACTCAAAAGCAATTAAATTTCAAATATTAGCGAAAACAAGTGATCATGTCGGTAAAGATGGCCGATCAGGCAATTTCAGCGAATCTGTATAACTTTAAAGGTGAAAAACCAGCGAATCTGTAGATTCGCTGAAAATTTTCAGCGAATGTACAGATTCGCTAAGTGAGTCAGCGAATCTACAGATTCGCTGAAATTTTCAGCGAATCTATAGATTCGCTGGTTTTACAGATTCGCTGTAACACACACACACACACACACACACACACACACACACACATATATATATATATATATATATATATATATATATATATATATATATATATATATATATATATATATATATATATATATATATATATATATATATATATATATAGAAACTTTACTATTCTGAATCTTAAACCTCTTGTGTAACACAAAATAAAACATTCGAGCTTCTTCTGTCGTCTATGGTTAATAATGTGAATTGTAAGAGTTTTCGGCTACTTTAGAAATTCACAATTATGCACTTGCTCGAATTTTCCATCAATAATTTTTGTAACACACCGTTTTCCCAATATATAAAAGCATAATGCGTGTTTATATTTAAAGCAAAACGAAAAACATTAATTACGTAGACAGCTATGAAGGAAAGTTATAATTTTGATTGCTGCATACCTCTTTCGTTTTCAATAATCAGTTTCAGGAGACCAGAATATACAAAGCAACCTTCACTTCTTGTGGTTCAGAATTCAGCTGATTTCCTATTATATTCTTGCATATGGTTAAAGAACGCAAAAATATAAAACATGCAGATGATTTTGCATTGTCTTTTTTGTTTTTTTTGTTTTTTAGATTTATATACACCGATGAACCATCCCTGAACAGGAAAAATGTGATGCATGTGTTATATATGGCAAAAAAATACCAACTTCCCATGCTGGCACAAAAATGTGTTGAGTTTCTGGATAGAGAGCTTAATGCCAGCAATGCTTGTGATGTTCTTGAACACAGCATTTACTTTCATGAAGCAGAACTTGCTCAAAAGTGCATGACTATCATTGAACAAAACACAGCTGAAGCATTTGCTGCCGAAGAATTTATGGAAATATCAAAGGGCACTTTGGCAACCATACTACAGAATGACAAGCTGTCCATGCCCGAAATCAACATATTTGAGCGTTGTTACCATTGGGCTCAGCGTAAATGTGCTAACGTCGGTTCTGCTTCAGAAGCCTTAGGGGAAGCGCTCTACAAGATAAGGTTTCCAACCATGTCGGCTCCAGACTTTGTGGGTAAAGTTTGTGCCACAGATGTGCTTAGCGAGCAGGATCAATTTAAGATTCTAAAGTATATAACCATGAAAGACAACAGCGCGAAAGACGACACGTTAATGCCTTTCTCTTGTAAGCCACGCGCTCCACCTAAAGGTAAAAATAAATCCGTGCGCGCACGCAGCCAGTAAATTATGTGATTACTTGAATAAATCAATGTCAGTAATGTATGTTTATTAAAGAATCAAGTGATTGATGTAGGGAGTTAACTCGAGGTCATAAGTTAGATTCTACTTTTCCATGGCCAGGAAAATATAAACTATTCCAACCTGTAGCAGATGGAGAATTTGAATTACGAAAATTCCTTATTAACGCAGAGGCTCCTGTAAAGTCCACTCCTAGCACAGACTTACATATTTATTCAAAAAGTACCGTTTCATAATTTTTTAAACTTATGACTCAACTTAAGCAATAGCAATGCATTTTTTATTAGTGTGAACCATAAACTCTTCGTCATCGTGGCTTTCTGTATATTTTTATTTATACTTTATGTTTCAGTTCATTTCATTCTTTAGCTAGAGCAGAATATTCTTATTTACCTCTTTTGATTAATCGAGTCACAATAAACTGGACATGGGCTCATTTTATTTGTTTTATGGCAAACAATTATACTACGAACTTTTAATACTTCTGTCCAGGAATGTGGGTGAGAATTCGCCAGTATTCTCTTGGTGTAAGAATGGGAGAAGTACTACAATTGCGATCAATTGGAAATGGTGTTGTAACAGTGCTGACTGCAGGAGGCCCTGCAACCATACCAACGTCTTGTGTTGAACAAGTGATACCATCCGAAGGTCCTGACACCATACCAGTGTCCTCTGTTGAAGCAGTAATGACGGACGGAGGTCCTGCAACCATACAACATCTTGTGTTAAAGCAGTGATGACGGAGGCCTTGCAGCCATACCAACGTTTTGTGTTGAACAGTGACAGTGGCAATTGAAAACGGCCAATTAATAAAAAAATGCGCATTTGATATCTGCACCATATTTTGCCTAAGACTAGTAATTTTAAACCACAAAATATGTTGGCAAAAAATTCAAGCGAATCACTCAAAATCATTCAAGTCATTCGCTTACAGAAACCATTTCTATGGAGAATATAAAGTCGTATAGAGGAGATAAGTAGAATTAAAAACAACTTATTTTTAGCTTTTAAAGTGAATATCAAAATGTATCTTATATATGTCGAAATGTTTTTCATGCTTTTAAAGTAAGGTATTTAGATAATCTACAAAAGTTACGAGTATACGAAATGCATTATTCAGCAAAATAATTTTGCTTGAAGTGATTTAACTTTCGGTATTTATAAGCCTTGCTCAACTCTACACAGTATGTGTAAGTTATGCCATCTTTTCGTATTATAAAACGAGGAACACTGTGTTAATATATATGGAAGATATCTGGATGAAGGTACAAAACAGACATCAGGCATTTTGGAGTTTCTGTGATAAGTAGGTCTAGGAGTCATGTGTTGTTGTTCTTGTTTCTGTTGTTCAAGTCTATTATTACATTTGTTTTATCAATAAAAATTTCAGAAAGATCATATTAAATATGCCCTCGTTAGTATGGATAAAAATTGTGCTTTTGATATGAATTACAATCTTTGTAAATAATAAGCACCTAGTGTAAAATGCCAGTTTTCTTAGTTTCTTATTTTCTCTCTTAGTTTCTCTCTTTCTGATATATGTTGAAGTTTCATCTTGCTCAACTTTCTTATTATTGGTTAAAACATTTCAAACTATTGTTTTTTATTGCACATAGCAAAGTTACATAAAAGCTAAAGGTTAAAAAAACGAGAATAAACGTCAAATATTCTTTTTTAAACGCAAAATAATTAGGCCGAACAAAACAAATCTAATCTAAAAACTAACTAACACATAATCATATCCACAGGTTCACCCGCTCCCCTTCATATTCATCCGACACGGAGTCACGACAAATATTATAGCAAGACCTGTTACTTTATCTCCATCGGCATATCAAAGACTGAACATCTGACTCGTCGTAACGTGGATTGTAAAAGTAGGCCTGGCTCTACATACTCTTATGTTGTTTGGTCTTTAATTATTCAAATGTCAGCTGCATTCTATAAATAAAAAACATTTATGTAAGTGAACTATAGGTAAGTAACAAGTACACAACAATTAATGGCAAATTATTTCTCTTTGAGCCAGACACATGAATATAGCATTAGCATTAATATTTTATATGTTTACTTCCAATGTTTCAGCGATAGTGATCTCGTAACTGAGAGAGCCGTTACTCTTGGAGATGCAAAAACTAAATGCATGCACATAAAATGTACATGAAAAAAATTAATTGCTTTACTATTTAGAGTTGTATGTTTTCAAAGTACTTTATAGCATTGTTACATCATAATTTGAAGTAAAATTTTCCTTCTTAAAGACGATATAAAAAACACCAGAAAAGTATAATTGCAATAAAACATAAAAAATATGTGGATGCAATTAAATATTAGAACTTTAAATTCGTTTTAGTTTTTTCTCTAAAAATTAGCATACGAAAACTTTTTTTGCAGGTGTCATAAGTATAATATATTTGGAATGCTTAATCTATTTTATATTTATTTACACTGATAGCTTTTACTCAAATGGCAATGTTGTGATACACGTTTTAAATGCAGCACAAAAAATATGAGCTTCCTATGTTGTCAAAAAATGTGTTGAATTTCTTAATAGCGAGGTTAATGCTAGGTGTCCTTGAACACAGCACTTTTTACAATGAAGTAGAACTTGAAAAAAACGAGCATCATTGCCAAAAACATTTCTGAAGCCCTGGCTTTTGAAGAGCTGATGAAAGTATCAAAGAACACAAAGGGCAGATATACTTGAGAATAGCAGCCTTGCAATTTCTGAAATCAATATACTTCAGCGTGGCTGCGAAGGGGCTCTGCAGAAATTTGCTAACAAGGTATCGGCATTAGGAGCCCTTTACAAGTTAAAGAGAAGCACTGTAAGGCAAGGTTTCCAATAATATTCACACCCGACTTTGCAGATATACTCAGCGACCAGGAAAAATTGAAGAACTTTAAATATATTACTTCGACAGACAAAGTCTTGTGGTGTTTTGTGAAGAGCCATGGATGTCGCGGACACTGTAGATTAACTCAACAAAACTTAAGATCGATTTATCCCCAACAATCTGTTGACCACTTCAAATGCGTGTTATCGCGACAGCATCACGATTTGCCTACTATTTCATAGTGAACGCACAATTTTATGACGAGATATTGGATATTTGCATTTCGTCATGTAGTTTATGGCATTGGTGGCCATATATCTGTCACTAGTTACATTCGTACTACCATGCCTTATTGCTGCAACTCGAGAAAAAATAAAAACGTTCTCTATAAATTGACAAAAACATAGAGGATGCAAAGGAGGTGCTCAGTGGTATAACTGGTCATTATAAATACTGTGTGTTAGACTAGTGTAAAAGCGCCTTGTTTGGCTGAATCGGTGCTGTACACTGACGTGTTTAGGTTAAAAAATGATTGTAATCTTCATATTTCGAAAATATAATTATATTGACAAAGTGACATAAGAATTCATCTATCGAACCGAGGAAATGGATTATATGCATTGCATTATTGCTGTTTTACACGCTTAACTATAACTCGATTTTAACAAGCTTCAATTATTATGGCTATGCTGTTGTGTGATTATTAAAGTAAAATGCTTTAATGATTCTATCCATAAAATTCCAATGCATAATTGATTTACGAAGGTAATTCATTAGTTTTAAAACATAGAGACGTATAGATGTACACGCAGAAAATATATTATATTAAAGTAATTGTAGAACCTTTGTCAAAAAGGAAACTGTGTAGGGCTGAATGACTTTGATAAAGAATAGCGGTGAAATAAATATAAACTAGGTACCTTGTGTTACACTCAAAATATTAATTTCATCTTTGTAAGGTATTTAATGTTTACTTACAAATGTAAGTGCATGCAAAGAGTGCATTATTGGTCGTTTTTTTGTCGATTACTTTACTCGTGTTATTGTTTCCTTGTGATTACTTAGACGGGTGTTCAACATTTTTAAATTAAAAATTTACAAATAATGTTTTTATTGATTAATACACTACAAAATGTTTCTGACCAAATGTGCCACATTTCACAGAAGCTTGCATCAATTATTGAAAAGTAGTTTAATGAATTGCTGACCACGCTTATATCCTGATTTTCATGAATAGCATTATTGGTCAGCTTTGTTTGTTTGTTTGAGGATGCTTAATCGATTCCAGCTTAAAAAGATGTGAGTGACTGTATGAGAGTGAATGGTTTTCTAGTCGAAAAGTATCAAACATATATAAGTCTTGTAAAGTACTGGATATTCTATTCGATTCTATTTCTATTCTGTTCTTTGGGTACGGCCTTAATTAAAGATTAAATCTCATAAAATCGCGAATATTTTGATGAAGCTATTTTTCTAGCATTTATAGTATGAAGGTAAGGGTGAAGGTCGATCATGTGAAAAGTCTGTTGAGTAAAATGGGGAATAAAGTTAAAAATTAGCGATATATTGAAGGAGAAAGTCTATGGAAAATATGAAATGCATATTATAAATATGTGATGAAAACAAGTGAGAAAGTGTTTCCAGTTAAGTCACGGATAAAGTACCAAATACTTGAGAAACAAAAGGGTAATGAAACGATCTAAAGTGCAGACATATAAACATGGCGGACAGCAGATAATGGATGTAGGAATAAATAGGTAACATGAGCAGTTGGAAATCGACTATCAGAGTGACTCAATTAAATGTAATGTGGTACGAGCAAAAAAGAACATATAATTATATGTGGCTAAGATATATATTTTACAATATGCCAAAAGTAATAAGCGTGGATGCGTGTAATATAATTCTAAACATGGCCGATATCAGTGAGCAAGTGCTGGAACCCAAAGATTCGGAAATCGAAGAAAACAGTATGGATAACCAAAGTAAAACCGTCCCAGATATATCTACGGAAAACGGTGAGATATTTAATAGCATATCCAGAGAAAGTGAGAATAAAAAAACGGTACCTTCGAAAATTAAAACAAAGGCTAAAGGGAAAAGTCCTAAAAAGAGAAGCACGTTAACTGCCGTCAGGAAGAGGAAAAACATTGACGCAAAATTTGAGGAAAGTGAAGAATGTGAGAAGGACTGGGAAGACTGTCAGGTATTTAAAAAATTTGAAAAGAAAATGGAGAGTACAGTAGACAATTTGTTTGAAAGAATAGTGAAAAAAGTGGAATACAAACTAGACGAAAAGCTTACAGAAATGACTGAAAAAGCGGAAAAAAGCTTCTAGCTAAAATAGGCAACATTATAGACGAAAAAATAAATGCTCAAACTGAACGGTTGGATAAACGAATAGACTCCGTGTGTACAAAACTGGATAACTATCAATCAGCGATGATGGCCATTAGCGATCGCGTTGATGAGCTATCGAGCAGGAGCATGCGTCACAATTTAAATGACAGACTTGAAGCAATTGAAAACACTCTGTCAGAGGACAATGGCTTAGCTGAGCTGCGAATGAAATTGCACAGTGTGCAGATGCAAGTAAAGGCCATGTCAAAGGACATTGAACATAAAGTTGAGACCCTAGAAATCCATGGTCGCAAACTTAACGTTATCTTCGAAGGAATTGCACAAAAAGAAGGTGAAAACTGTTTGCAGCTAGTAAAAGGTATCATCAGGAAAGAAATGCATCTGGACATTAGAAATCGGATAGATATAGCCCACCGCCTAGCTCAGCCTAATGCCACAAAACCACCGGGAATAATAGTGCGCTTTAAGACAGTGACGGATAAAAGCAAGGTGCTACAAAATGGCCACCTTTTGAGAGGAACCAGGGTGTTCGTGCGACCGGACCTGCCACAGACCTACCTACAACGACGTGAATTTCTGGCAAAATCCCTAGCGGGTGCTAGATCGGTCGACCCCCAAGCCAAGCTGGTGAGAGATAAACTCAAATTTCGTGGTCGTTTATATACAGTTGAGAACATTCATCAGGCTGGCATAACAGGTCACGGACATACACAATCAACTAAGACTCAGGTCAGGTTCTATGAGTATTTATCTCAATTCAGTAATTTTTTTATATCGCCAGTGGAAATGGATGGCATGGTCTTCAATTGCGTTGAACAAGCTTACCAATTTCAAAAAGCTAATCGAAATGGAAATTTTCTGGTGGCCCAGCAGATCCTGAAAGAATCTAACCCTGCTATCATGAAAAAGCTCGGGAAAAAAGCGCGAATCGGCGACCCGTGCAGTGTTCAAACAGATCTAGACACAATGAAAAGAGCAGTACTTTGTAAGTTTTTGGGGAATGAGAAGTTGAAACAACAGCTTCTCGCCACGGGTAGAAAACGTATTTTGGAATGTAACCCATATGACAATTTTTTCTCGACAGGGTTAAAAATAACAGACAGACTGGAATTTGAGGGTGAAAATCACATGGGGTCCATTCTCGAGGAAGTCAGAGGGCAGCTAGCAAACCAAACATTGGTGTAATTTACAAGGTGCGATGCTTGGCTCGGGCAGTGTGTTTGACAGGGACCGCAAGGTTGAAGTAAATTTAATCGGAGTCTGAGATTTCGATGGATTCGCATAACAAGGCACAGTGTAGATGTCATAATGAATGATTAAAAACATTGTTGGTTATTAGCGCAGTGGAGCGTGGAATTATGCCAGAGCCAAACACCAACAATTTGTGCATGCATGCAAAATAAGTGAAGCGTTAATAAGGGGGTATGATGTGAGCGGTTATCCATGGAGTATATTTCACAATTACATAAAGTTTCTTTTTATACCGGTAGAGGTAAATGTACCGCTCGCATCAGACCACATAAACGGTTTGTTGGCAGGTGCTGAAAGATATTCTGAACCTATGTTGGTAAATTTATATTCTATGAATAACGTTATAATATTAAATTATAAGTACATATATATGCATGTAAAACCATTAAAGCGCTTCAAAATAGTTGAGTGTAGTAAAGACCATCCATGGAATATACTCCCATCTAAACAGTAAAAAGCGCATTCGGAATGGAACCCATTCTGACCGTATGTGGCCAAGTTTAGATTCCATGGGTACCCTTATGTTATTAAATTACCAGAATAAATGCATGCATGTAAAACCAGCGGAATGTTCTGAGAATGTAGTACGGTCTTCCATGGAATATATTGCAGTGTAGCAGGGACTTCCATGGAATAGAGTCTCATATAAATAAACATTTTTAAACTGACGCAGACCAATTTGCCACTAACAAAGGAACACGAATACACGGTACGTGCATGTAGGCAGGGGTAACAATACTAGTATGTACATTTCAGTTAGGGGGTAAAAAAGCCAATCGATCTAGCATATATTCAATGGATGACCATGTAATAGAGATATTAACATACAAAAAAGAACGAGGCGTACGTGATATTATCTTATTAGCATTAGGTTAAAACACACAGTATATATTTATACAGGTAAGCCCAGCGTTTGCTCTAAAAAGCAGTGTTTGAAGATGGTGTATATCCATGGAAAACATTACAACATTACTACAGAATTACTCTCTGCAAACCTTCGAAACTTCGTGAAGGAGCGCTGTATTAAAACCATATTGTGGATTATTGTTCTATTGAAAACTAGCTGATAGCTCATACTCAGATTCTATGAATAGGCCACCAAAACATGTAATGTAACCATACTCAGAAACGTACCTATTATTGTTTTACTATCATGAAATAGTTCATGACGAAAAGTCAAAATATACCCTTCAAATCAAATGTTTTAAGATATTAACAACACCCTAAACTCAACCACACAAGGACACAATGAACGCGTTACAGTCACTACATTTAATTTTTACTTTTTGGGTAAAAAGCAGGGTATTTAAAGGGACAGGCTCTCACTATGGTGCTTTTGCATCTTGCAGGAAGCTGGTGTGTTGCAAACACAGACATGACTTATGGCTAGTCTTACAGTTGTAAGCTATAATATGCGTGGAGGAAGAAATATTCCCAAAAGAATCTGCATTCTTGAATTTTCAAAACGCAAAAATGCGGACTTTCTGTTTCTGCAAGAGACGCACGCAGTTGAGGAAGACTTGAACAGCTGGCTAAACATCTGCGGTGCGGGTAACATATGGCTTAATCCAGGTACGACCAGAAGCGCAGGACAAGCTATTCTAACAACTCAAAACTTAAAAATAATAGAACACAAGATTGTAATGGATAGTAGATTGCATTTCCTTAAATTTCACAGAACAGGTAAGATAATATCCCTTGTTAATGTTTATGGTCCCAACAACAAATTCAAAAAGAGGAATTTTTAAACTGTTTTCGAAACATGTTGAACTTCTGTGACTATGGAGATGAAATTATCTGCGGCGGGGACTTTAACATAGTACAAAACAGTAATATGGACAAACTTGGGGGCTCGTCTAAACCTTACAACAGTCAGAAAAGCTTAAACAAACTTATAGAAGATTTCAACCTAGTTGATATTTCGAGAGAACAAAATCCAAAAAACAGGAAATACACTTGGTCCCAACCAAATCCTCCAATCCGTTGCAGGCTAGATTTCTTTTTAATTAAAAGGTCGTCGCTCTAGAGCTCAGTAAAAAGCTTACTTCGAGTATAATTATGGAAAATGATTACAAAAACAATATGAAATCACTAATAGACCAAGTATGGGAGGAAAATAAAGGCGATTTAAGACTAAAATTTGACTGGCTAAAGCACAACATAATGACTTACTCTATAGCCTACTGCAAGAAAAGGTGTAAAGCAAATAGAGAGCGGGAAAATAACCTTAGGTTTCAACTCGAATGCATTCATACAAAAATTTGTAACGGAACAGCCAGTGATAATGAAATAACCCATTTTAATAATTTAAAAACGGAACTTGAAACTTTCGAAATAGAGAAAGCCAGAGGAGCTTGGATACGTTCCAGGCTCCAGCATATCGAATTGAACGAAAAAAGCAATGCATTCTTTTTAATCGGTCCAAGATTAGCTATGAGAAGAAAACCATCAGCAAACTAAATACCAACAATGGTGAAATAAACGACCCTAAACAATTACTTCAAGAAATACAGACATATTATGAACATCTATATAGCTCAAAGAATAACAATACATCTAATCTTTTCAACGACCTTAATATACCAAGGAAATTTTCAAGCATTCAAAATGAATCTTGCGAGGGTCCAATTACTCTACAAGAATGTCATGAAGCCTTTAAAGAATTCAGTCTAAACAAATCGCCTGGAAGTGATGGGCTAACTGTTGAGTTCTACCAAGCTTTTTGGAACAAACTGGTCCGAAGCTGGTTGCCTGCTTAAACTATTCCCTTCAAAAGGGAGAATTATCTTTGTCACAAAGAAGGGGAGTGATAGTATTGTTAGAGAAAAAAGGGAAAGATAGTACTCAAATTAAAAACTGGAGACCAGTATCACTTCTCAATATGGACTATAAAATATTCACCAAGACATTGGCAAAAAGGTTAGCAAAACACATCTCTACCGTTATTCATTCAGACCAAGCGGGGTTTATAAAAGGGAGATATATAGGGGAAAATATTAGATTTGTTAAAGATGTTATAGCAATATATGACGCTTACAATCTACCTGGCCTTCTGTTACAGCTGGATTTTGAAAAGGCTTTTGACTCAATCGAATGGCCCTTTCTATTTTCAACATTGCGAAAGTTTAACCTAGGAAACAATTTTATAGCATGGATAAAGTGCTGCTACACTACATTTTCAGTTGTGTTAGCAACAATGGTTATAATACGGATTGGTTTCAGTTACATCGTGGCATGCGCCAGGGTTGCCCGCTGTCAAGTCTTCTTTTCATTATGTGCGCAGAAATTTTGGGTATTATGATACGTGCAAACGATGACATTATAGGATTAAATATAGGAAACAAAATGCATAAAATTAAACAATTTGCAGATGACTGCACATGCTTCGTAAGAACTATCCGTTCCATTTACACGCTAATTGAAACCATCCGCGGTTTTTACAAAGTTTTCAGGGCTGAAATTTGACACCGAGAAATGCTGTATCTTTTATCTTGCATGCTGGAGGGACAAAAATGACAAAATTTTAAATATGAATGTTGTAAAGGGGTCTTTTGATATGCTGGGAGTACATGTAGGGCGAAATGAGTCAGTAAAAAAGCAGAAAAATTTTGATGATAAAGTCAAAAAATTAACCGCTTTACTTAATCAGCACAGGCAAAGAGAATTAAGTATTTGTGGTAAAATTCTAGTTACAAAAACGTTCGGCGTGTCAAAATTTGTGCATACATTCTCTATTGTCGAAGCTAATACTGAAATAAAGAAACAGGTACAACAAACCATAAACTCCTTTCTGTGGAAATTTAAACCCCCAAAAGTAAAACACAGGGTTATTATTCGACAGTATAATGGGGGGGGGGACTCAGAGCGGTAGATGTAGAATGCACAGTGAAGGCTCTGAGAATGCCTTGGCTGGGGCGAATTATTTCAGGCACTGGATGGACGGACACTGCCCATCAATATTTCGAACCCATGGGAGGGCTATTGTTCCTCTTAAGGTGTAATTACCATATTGACAGTCTTCCTACGATTCCGGCCTTTTACAAAAATATGATTCGATATGCAACTGAAATTATTCGCCATCAAAACTCTGAATATGTGTTGTGGAACAATCAATTCATTGTCGTGGGTCAACAAAGCTTATTTATTAAAGAGTGGTATGAAAAAGGGGTGGTGTACATACAAGATCTGATAAAAGATGACGGCTCCTGGTTGTCTTTTGAAGCCTTTTCTGCAAAATTCAATATACGAGTAAACTTCCTTAGATACATGGGAGTGGTCAGTGCTGTTAAAAATGCGATAAAAAACACCCATTGATAAGCCATGCCTTAACCACGCCCAGGCCCAGTATCAACTTCAACAGCTATAATTTTACACTAAAAAGTGGGAAAATGATTAATTTAGCTGACACGAAAAGCAGGGATTTCTATTGGGATTTCATCAATCTCATTAAATCTCCGCCCGCTACCATTATAAAATGGCGCGATGAATTAAATGTACAAGAAAATGGGATACATAGAAGTTTAACACTCACTACAAGATCGGTAAAAGAACCAAAATTGCTCGCGTACACAAAGTAATCAATTGTGGCTCAAATTTGGTAAAGTGGAAAATAAAGGAAGACGACACATGTCATTTGTGTGATTTAACAAGAGATACATTAATGCATGCATTAATTGATTGTCCCACAACGAAAGAGTGGACTCGAGAAATTTTTAATAGAATAAACCCTATAGAAAATATTGTAATATCACCTAGGGAATTTATCTTTGGTGTCGAGAATTCAGCCCTGAATCTAATGCTTATGGTAATAAAAAATTACATTTGCACAATGCGAGGATACAACAAATTTCAATAAAAAATGGGGACATTATGCATCACTATGCCATAAAAGTGAACGTTGATTCAGCAGTATTTCTGAGAGATGTTTTAGGTGCTGGTGAGAGCCTGAAAACATAAGGGGGCAGGGGATAGGGTACTCTATTCATTTTGGTGTTTTCTTTTCACTATTCATTTAAAAAAACTTGCTAAATGGACAAAATCAGCGGTAATCTAAACTGTAATTAATATATGCAAGTTTGATTATGTATTGTATATTGTATATTAATAAAGAGAATAAAGGGGGAAAAATAATGATAAGCGCTACGCATCCTTCTGAATAAAAAGTCATTCTTAAAAAAAAATTTTTTAGTATGCGATGTAATTAAATATCATAAACTGTATACCGTATACAATCGTGCGAGTGGATTCTCGAAAGCAAGAAATTCTGTAGGGTTGTTTATATAAATTACTTCTCGAGGGGATAATAATTTTTTGGACCTGTCATAACCTCTTAAGGACACTACTAAATGTCTGCTTCAATGCCTTCCTATATATATGGTTCTTGTGTATCTCGTGAACAATGTTCAACCAAAACGTGTGAGCCGATTTTGACGAGACAGTAATGACCTTCTCGAGGTCGACACTGCAGTGTTGACCTAAAATGCTGTCGTGTGTTAGAGACATGTGTATTATGGAGTGTACAAGACTAAGACAAACACTTTAGGGAGGTGTTAGTGTTTATATCGATGACATGTCAGGGGCTTTTCACCACAGGACTTTATTTTCAAGTTCTAACTCAATATCACATTCATTTTGCCAACACAATTTAACCAACTGCAGTCATTAAATTTTTCTCAAATAGTTTGTGCAGATGACATAATTGGACTAAATTCCATCTTCGAGGAGTCATTGAGAGCCCTTAAGTTTCATGATTTTATCTTTGACATGATATGGTGAAAGCCAAGGTTTGTATTTTGCAAAACTTGATATTAGTAATAAATGGCATTATTAGTAATAAATGACATTATATTTGATTACATTGATTTGATCCTGGAGGTAACTACCAGCCTTTGAACAAATTCTGATGTCTTTTACTTTACCTCTTTTATAACCTGCATGTACCGCTGAACACAGCCCTTGGTTTATATTGAACAGACGTAAAGGAAATATTTGAGTCTCCACAAAGCCTCCATACTTTGCAGAAATCACGAAATAAGATGATTTAAATGTCTGGCTAACAAGAAAAGGTTGAAGTAAAAGCCATAACAAGCCATAACAAGACTCAGTTAGTGCCTTTAAAGACTATATGTCATGTTGCAGGTGCCATATTTAGTACTCATTTTTCGACGACACAGACTTCTCTCATGGAAACCTTTAGCAAATCTTTTCTTACTCTGCATTTACGTAAAACATGCACCAGTGAGTCAGTAATATTTGCATTGAACATTTCACATCACTCACAGTTAGTAATGCTATGTACGATTTTCATTCACATTCACAAGTTTTCATTTTCATTCACAAGTTTTCATAAATCAAATCTTCACTGAGGTTATACAGTTCTAACCTTGTTAACCGCAATTTCAGCTTTGGACATGAAACGGCTGAATTCCATTTGAACCAGTTTTTTTGTTATTGATAGATCTATTCGGTTTCCTTATGCAAATTAGCTTTTGGCCATAGTAGACAGTGGGCATCACTTTGTGAAAGTGGAATTACCTGCGCATTATCCGAGAATTCGTTTGAATAGATTTTTCACAAAGTAATAATGCCAATATAGCTCAGGAAATTTGCTAGCGTGTTTCATATAAATTCTGAAAAATGTGTTTGTTTTTTTTTCAAAGTAATATGTAAGTGAAAATAACAACCCGTTGATTGAATTGACAAGTTTTTAAACATATAATAATTCGAAGTAGTCTACCAAGTTCGATCTTAATCATGAATAAAGAACACACCTTCATAAAACAATGTCTTAAGCAATGTACTTTGTTCTTCTGTAGTTATGACTGCATTATAAGTCTTAAAAACTGCGATTTCACAGTCTAATTCTAGCAACGTTAAAAAGGCTGACATTTATAATCATGGGAGACTTTGCACTTTCTTAGTTCTTCTAAGTAAAATAACGACGGGATACCATACAAGTCTTTACCTGGAATTTTACATCTTCGTCCAAATTCATCATTATATTTTCTTTTGCTTTTGTTTCTCTGAGTGATGGGACTTCGAAAAATACTATATATGCCACGCTTGTGCAGTTCTCTGTACAAGCTTATATTTTTCTAACCCTTATCTAAACATAAAAAGCACAAACGAAGTATGGACTTAGGGACACTCGTAGTCCAGTCCACTGATCGTGCACATCAATGACTGAAATTCACTAATAACTGTTTAAGCTGGCTGCTTAATATATATATAGTTTATTCAGCTGGCTGCTGAACAAAATAATTAAATTGATTGAAAATCACAAGCAACACGATGCATATATAGTATATCTCTGACTGCAGAAAAATATTATAATTTATAATTAGTGGTTTACAATATACGTAGATAAGTGTATAGCTCGTGCTCTTCATATAAAAACAATCGTGTCTTTAAACATAAATAAAGGTAGAAGGCGACTTAAGCAGGCAGTTCTGTAATGATAAAATGACTGGGAGAAGATCGTGAATACACAGCGAGCATTCTGCATCAACTGACCCACACCAATCCTTCGATAGTCAATGTTACTTGAAGAAGTTTGAGCAGACGAGGGCGAATACGTTAATTCATTGATTGCTAAATCCATGTCTACTACATCACTAACATTCTAGCGCCGACCGAATGACAAAGTTAACGAAATGACAGAATTAACATAGCCAACGAATAAGCTACACAGTGGTCTGATCTGGATTAACTTTCCTTGGTGATGCCGCGGATACTAGATCGCTTTCAAGAACTTCGCTCCACAGCAAACATTTTTCTATTTCTAATTTTACTCAAGTATATAACATTAATAGTTATATCACGGTAAAAATGTCTAGCAAATTCGAGCAGCTGCTTAAAAACGAAATAGCCAACTATTTAATCAGTGCTTTTTGGCTCAAAATGTTACAGCTTGAAATGGCTTAGTGCCTATATTGGATCATTTGATTTATAAGCCCTGTTCTTAATACTTTTATGTGGTGGTTTTACCTTAATGTTTTGTATAGAATACCTACAAATGTTCACAAAGTTATATATAAAATTGAGACTCAGAATCAAGTCAATGTTTATCTTGTGAAGCCGGGATCGAAGATAATCGCAATCCGTTTTTGTTACTCTATAATATAAAGAGTACCAAATCACTGAAAGGTGGGAAAGCTGTAGAACGGTGACTTGCAAACGGCATTGCCTCATAGGTCATTTGCTTTTAGGTTGCTTGCTTGCTGTCAAAATAAAAAAAGCACCGTTTACTTACGAATAAACTTTTTTCCAAAGATCTTTCGGCGGAAGAGGGGGTAACACTGCCACATGCTTGTCCAGCGATATGTGCATACAGTTCTAAGCCATTTTGCAAAATTGTTGTAGTGGTGATGCAAAAATACATCAACCCACAGCCAATGGTCCCACTGTCCAGAGTCCTCTCTGCATTACGTGTATAATAAATGCATTTTGATATCTTACTTTCTGTTTAGGCTTATTTAGGAATCTATAAATAATAAATACCATAGCGCTCGTCGGTATTGTTTGTAAAATCAGTATCTATTGCCACAAACTGTATTGATTATTAGCACTTACGTGTTATGTGAGGAAAGTCGTTTTTGAGGCAAGGGCGAATGCTTGAACTAGACTATTGTGCAATCAGTAAAGAACCCAAAGTGTACATAGAATATCATTGACACATTTACTGAATACAAGTAGTTATTACAGAGTATCGAATAATTAATTAATTAATTAATTATAAACTTAGAAGCAACTAAAGTATAAAGATAATATAAAAGCTAAAAATAGTATACGTAAAAGAACTGCGAGATCGGGAGCAAGCAGTAGAAAGTAAAACTTGTAGAAACAATGGAGTTAAAAAACATTGAAACAAGCTGGCAATGCAACAAAGGAGTTTTAGAAAGAAATTCATACATGCTTGAAAACGAAATAGCAAATGATGTGACATTTAAATTAGTTGCCTCGTCGACTGGTAAGTAAAAGCAAAAAAAAAGACTTTTTCTAAACATTTGAATCTTGTCTTGTTTCTATCGATCTATTTGCTGGTCTAGCATTGTTCACTGAGTCATTCAAATAAATATCATAATTATCATAAAATATTACCTTGTACATGAAAATGAGGAAAAAACTTGAGAGTAATGTAACAACATAAAATAACACTTTTGGTATTTTTAGTTCACAGTGTGCTGTCTGGAGCTCTTGAGACTACACTAAAGCTTCGCTCTCGTGAAGTTCCAGTTGCAACGTTCGTAATATATACGAATAGTCCTCATGCCATGAAATTTTTATTGTTTGGGGTTTTTAAGAAATTATTATCTTGCAAAGTGGATTTCAATTGCTAGAATTACGCATACATTATTTGTTCACTTGATAGCTATGAATGTTGGTTTACTACTACTTTATATCAAACAAATAAGGCAATTTAGAGGTTGATTTTTAGGGGAAGAAGATTGTCTGCTTTTCCTAAATATTCTTATATCCTTCGTAATCTTCAAGATAATGTGTAGTTTGTTGTGTTGTTTGTCGTGTTTTGGGATTCCTCTCCCATTTGTTTCAATAATGATATTGATATTCATTGGGTAAAGGTATATCAATCAGTCTCCCATATCCCACACCTCAAAACTTACATTTATGTCATAAAATCACAAAGTAGTAACACACAAAGTAATTTTGAATAAAACAAAGTAATCGACCAGTGGGTTGGTTGCACAAAATTTCAATATCAGCGCATATCAGCTCAAAACAGTGTTTAAAATTCGCGATCGAAAGTAAAAGGTATATTATAATTATGTGTTTTATATTCGTGTTTTCAAACAGAGACACAAATATGGTTAATGTCACAAAATATAGATAAAAGAAGTATTATGTTTATGAATGTTTAGAAAACTGCAAAATCATTACCTTTGTTGCAGAAAAGAATGGGACACTAACAGCCTACAGGTACACGCTGATATTCTCTACTTGTTTTTACAGCGAAGCGAAAACAATCGTGACACAAAAATATTGCTGATATCCTCTTTTTCTTTCAGGAAAGAATGTTTCATTTGCAGCACACAAATACATGCTGATAGCCTCTTCTCCGGTGTTCTTGTCTATGTTTTGCGGAGAGATGCAAGAAGGTATCGACGTCACTGTCTGTGACATTAAGCCAGAAGCGTTTAAAGAGATGCTTAAGTATAAAAATCAGCTTTTCTCTACCAGAATTTTGTTTGTTATCTAGCTTTCTAAATAGGCAATAGTCGGTAAAAACACATACTTCAATAAAAGAACATAAAATATTCAGAAATGTAAGAATAAAAAAACCGTAAACGAAGGCGCTAACATTTCAAAATATTATTCAGATTCAAACAAAAAAATCTGCGAACGTATTTATTATGTTTTTACTAAAACCGTTTAATATAAGAATCATAATAAAATATAAGTAAATATATGGGCTACTCTATTACCTTTCAGGTTTATTTACACAGAGAACCTGAAAATTAACGGCAACAACGTCATGCACATTCTTAATGCAGCAAAGAAATACCAGCTGCCAATGCTGGTACAGAAGTGTGTCAATTTCCTTGACAATGAGCTTCAAGCTAGCAATGCCTGTATAGTTCTTGAACACAGCAACTTCTTTCATGAGGCTTAACTTGCAGAGAAGTGTTTGACTATCATCGCAAAAAATACTGCTGAAGCATTCGCTTCTGAGGAATTCATGGACATATCGAGGAATACATTGACAACCATTTTGGAAAATGATCACCTAAACATGCCAGAGATTGACATTTTTGAACGATGTCTGGAATGGGCTAAGCACAAGTCTGCAAGAAAAGGATTCTTCTCCGAAGCCTTCGGAAACGCTGTTTACAAAATAAGATTCCCAATAATGTCGGCTTCAGATTTCTCAGATAAAGTTTGCACAGCGGAAGTACTAACAAAAGACGACAAGTTGGAGATATTGAGATATATTACATCTCTGAGGAAAGAAAAAAGTCCTCATATGTTCTCTTCTACACCACGAACACCACTTTATGACGTGTATCAAAGTAAACAATATTTTTCAAAAATATTTTCATTTTAAACTTAAAATATAACTGGAATAAAGTGGATCAAAATAAGAACAATAGAAGTGTGTTATTTAGTTACTACGATTTTTCTTGTTCATTTTAAATGATTTTATGCTCTTGCCGTGGCCTCATCAAAATTATATTTTTTCACAATAATCACTCTTGTTCTGTTGGTTTCACATAGGCGTCCATAATGATACTGTTTGTTGCGAAAAGTTAACAAAAAGGCAAGAACGAATGCGGAGAATGCGAGCCCGCAGACCTAGCCATGGTGAGTAGAAAACACATTGAAAATCTGTTATTAGACAAAAATAAACAGTATGAAATATTCTATATATCTGATCTGAGCAATTCTGGGTGAATACAGCATTCGGCACTCAGTCCTATTTCAAGTCTCATTCCAGCAATACGGGAACCATTTTTGCTAAAAACCACAGTATTAGGGACAAAAGTAGGTCTCCTTAATTCTTAGCGTGTTTAAACGTTATGAAATTACACAGTAAACAAAAAACGAATGATTTCATAGCATAGTGAATATAATATTTTTTGTTTTAAAATTAAATTTGTGTGTTGCCACTTGATTACAAGCTAAAAAACATATATTATTTGTTCCAAATGGTCTCCCTAAGTGCTATATATAAGGCATGGTCCCCCTATTGCTGGTTGCAGATATATATATATATATATATATATATATATATATATATATATATATATATATATATATATATATATATATATATATATATATATATATATATATATATATATAAAGTTTAAAATAGATTTTAAAAGCTTACTATAAAACGGATTTTTTACGAATAATTAATAATTAATACTTAATAACTAGTGGTCTTACTTCAATTGCTCAGTTTCTAAATAATTTCAGCAGTTCGAGAATTAAAAGAAGGAGACACAGTGCAGATTCTTCCGCATAGTAATATCACGACCCATATGTCTTTAAATGGCATAATACCAAATGGAACTGCTAGAGTAAGGGGATTTCAGGATGACTTGGTCTTGGTACAAGCTGAAAATTTCCAAATGGTATCTCTTCAGAAATCATCGGTGCAATTAGGTATTAAAGGCGATTTCTAAAACGTTTTTCATAAAATGTGTTGCCAAAACTATTCTTAATGCCTCTGTTCTGTATATCTAATCAATTGTTTTCAATATATAATATATATATATGCTGCGTTAGCATTATAGATAATTTTCACAAAATAGCTTTGATTTATATAATTGCTTTTGATGTGTAGCCTGAGAAAGAAGCAAGAAATATTACTATTCTGTTATTTACTTTTACGTCATTCCATGCATAACTGGTGGAAACAATTATCGTTGAAACATTTTAAACACACCATAGGAAATTATCGGAATATTGCAAGTGTGACGAATTACTATAAGTAGTTCTTGGTGTATTTTTATTTTTTATTCACTTGTTTTTCGTCTTTGCTTTACATTTTATCTTTGCTTTAATTCGAGCAGTTACACACTTAATAACATACTATGTGTCGTTTCCTTACATGTCGCAATGCCATGCACTTTGACAGATTTATACTTTCAGAACTATCTCTTTATGAATGGTAATACCAATGAAAAATGCGTATTCACTGAATTCAGATAGACATTTTTAGCAATGTTTCAAATTTTTTAACCAAGATGACATCAACTTTGAAATGAATTACTACAAAGATCGATGCGTTTTATGAAAAACCTGGCATTGAAGTTATGCTGTCTAAAAATAAATTAGAATCCGTACGTTTTATGTAAAACTATACCTTGGTGTTATGCTGTCTCAAGACAAAATAGATCGATCTTCCAAGGAAACTTACTTTTGTTTTTTTTTCTTTTCTTTTTTATGACCCAAAGACGGATGCTTCATTAGATTTCAAACAACATTGAACTAATTTTAGATCCTTAGACGGGATGTAACTAAGCGAGCTTTTCCATTTGTACAGCTCCAAACACCAAAATTGAAAGTTGATAATTATTTTGAGAACCATTAGTGATTGAGTAAGTTTGTCTCAGTTTGGAACCGTCAAGGTAACAATTATGATCGAAACCATAATCCGCCAACATCACGTAAAAACCAGAAAAAATGATCTGATACAAAACATCAGAGTCACCATTGTACGACTGCTTTAATCTGTTTTTTTCCTGCATGTTATTTTGATTTTGTCGTGGATGTTGCTGGATTTTTGTAAACAATACAAATTAATGTCTAAATTAATATCGAAAATTGCTGTCAGATAACTGCTACATGCTCTTTCATGATCCTAAACTTTGGTCAAAAGAGCAGTGCCGTCCTTATTGATTCTGGTATTACAATGATACACGTCATGATATTGTTTTAAATTGTAAAAAGCTTATCTATGTTCCTTTGGGACAAAAGTGACATCGACTGCATATCACTTTAACACTGATTTACAATTCCATTTTCCATCACTACTTCTACATTAACTTTGGCCATCATATTCCACGGAAACTTCATTATTATTTCCAGTAATAGTTTCTGTTCTACTACCAATACGCATTTGTAACACCATATGCCCATGTCTTACAGTTACATATTACTTTTATAAACTATTCTTTTAGGCAAAAAATTTTTAATTAATCTAAAGCACATATTACTTTTATCACATTTATATCATTTGGGACGGTGTTAGTGCTGTAGAGGGTTGCAAAGTATTACGTAAAGCAGTAATTAGCATACAATTAGAGCAATGGCTTCTCTGGTTTAATGCCAGTACTAATTCTTTATGTAAACGAAACTTGAAACAGCTTGGAGTGATTAAAAAATGTGCATTCCTTGATAATCTCAAATGATGCAAAGACAATGACTCCTCACAATATGAATGAAAGTATACAGAAACATGGTACTTGGTAAACTCAAATGATGCAAAGACAATGACTCCTCACAATATGAATGAAAGTATACAGAAACATGGTACTTGGTAAACTCAAATGATGCAAAGACAATGACTCCTCACAATATGAATGAAAGTATACAGAAACATGGTACTTGGTAAACTCAAATGATGCAAAGACAATGACTCCTCACAATATGAATGAAAGTATACAGAAACATGGTACTTGGTAAACTCAAATGATGCAAAGACAATGACTCTCACAATATGAATGAAAGTATACAGAAACATGGTACTTCATCAGCATATGTTTAACGCAGACTGTCAATTGTTGTTACAAAATGTTCAAAACAGGTATTCAGTAAATTAAAGAGTTTCGCAAACTATGAAATCAACACAGCTTGTGGTTTTAATATCGCTTAAAAGCTGTTGCAGTTTTTTTAACACAAGGGTGAATTTTGGAGATTTGTTTATTAATGTCATTATAAACAGTGGCATAAATACCAGAAAAAGAAAGAAATACAAAGTTGCATATTTATTTTAATGTCAAAATTTGTGTAATATGAAGACTATGTTAATCGTAAAGGACATTATAAACTTGTATCATATGTTTCCCTTTTAATGAATTAACTGAAATTTGTATAATTCTAATACTCGTCGAGTAAAATTATGAATCAATGAGTCTATTAAATGTAACTATCAGTTGTTTATTTTATTCCTTCAACACCATTCTTCTTAGAGGAGTCTAGCGTTGGAATCATTCGAGAAGAGATAATCATATGTGAGGGATCCCGTAATTACAAATGTCTTATTCTACATTCTGTATCTTAATATGTTTCTTCTAGGTAATAAATATTAAATTCGCTAAAAAGCTGATCAGAAAAGCTTAGTCCAGGAGAATTTCTTGAAGCATTCTCATTACATAACTAAGAGAAAATTATACTGTTGCTGAATGGTAAAATCACAAATATAAACAGGTGTAAGCGCTCAACCTTATAATAACCGCAAAGGAGTTATTCAACTCTCTTCAAATTCGCTACTGTATTTCTTTGACCGCAGGAATATTACTGAAGTAGTGTTTATTGTTTGAGCCAAAAATGTTGAATACTTAGAGATGAATTAATTTTAATACAAAGAACAACCTGTTATCTTGTGTACCAAACTCCATGTCTGTTTGATTTTAAAACGAGTCACTCATAGCTACATTTAAGGATACAGGATACCCAAACTTAAATAGATGTTGTACCATTTTAAAACTTTGCTAAAATACCAATAAAGTTGAAATTTTTGACAAAAGGCATTGGCTCGGATAGGATACAGTACATTTAGGGAACACCTAGTTCGGAGGGAAATAGCTCAATAATTATATCCTTGATACACCATTCACTTAGCAAATATGCAGACTTATTTTAATTAAATTTTTATTAAAAATTGGAAAAAATCTATTTTTACGAATAGCTCAAAAGGCACAAGCCAGAATTCGAACAACATGGACAAATATAAAACTACTGCTAGTTACATTCATTCCATCACGTGGATGTACAAACAAACTGACAACAGTCATAGTCTTTTAAGATCTCTTTCGTTGAAAAAGTCAGTGGAAAACGGTGGATTAATATAAAATGGGCATCATGTGGCAGACATATTAACGTCGATAAGATGTTGCTTTCCAACTTCTATCTTTTTCAAACTGACATCGGAACATCACAATAAAACCACTAATAAATTTTACTGGTTCAACCTATAAAATAATTTTTCGTATTTCATTATTTTCATTTCATAATTTTTCAGACAGTTACATGATTTGAATAACCATATAAAATCAAGTAAATCTCTTCTGGAAGATGAACATGTCCTCATGTCCTCGATATCGTTAAATGATCACATGAGGGTACCACCTCTTACAGCAAAGTCTTTCTCCGGGTTGTGATTGCCGTTCTTTACATCCACAGTAAATGAACGCATTTTTGAATTTGCTCAACTTTTTGGAAATTTTAATGCGTATTTTTCATGACCAAGGCAACTTTTTCAATATTTACAAGGACGGAAAGGCGTTGCAAAGATCACAAGTAAAACATTACATAAGTATCGATAAATAAGCACAACATTTATGTTAAGCATGTTTTTAATGTTATTGGATCATCAGTTCTTTCAAATATATATAAAAAATAATTCAGTTAACATAAAAATTGAGAATATTACAATCGCATGAAAGATTGCATACTACAGTCCTCATTGTTTATTACAACACAATTTTGTTAGACTAGGTCAGAGAAAGAGAGCTTACCTTTAAAAAGCAATGACGATTTAAGGAAAGGAGTAATTCATTTCATTTTCACATTTTCCTTCTGTAATAACTGAACCTTTTGCAACTTGACAGTGCGCTTTAAAGTGCATGGATACAGTACAATAAATACTAAATGCGCAAAACTATCGAAATTTGTGTCTACAAACGTCGCTAATCCTCCCGTCCCCCGTCACACTATATTGATTTTAAAATCAGTTCCTTTTATTGACCAGCGCCGCTAGGTATTGTGTGTATCTAAACTGGCAAAACATTCTACAGCCTAAACAAGGTGTCAAACAGAGGAAAAATGTGGATCAGCAATTTCATCAACAATTATTGATCTTTCGTTCGTGCACTTCGCTGAATTCTATTGATTATACTCACAATATATAAACATGAAATAGTTAACTGGAGTAAAACGTAGCTTTTTGCGTCAATAACAGCTGAACCATTTTTAACTGACTTCACTTCTACAGTTTTTTCCTGTCTTCGTACTACTGATAGCCGAAAGCGGAGGAATATCGGCATTAAGGCAAATTATCACTTTGTCTCCAAAACGAAAGCAAGGGGTAGCTAAAGCAGCAGAGGTGGTTCCACACTATTCAAGTACACACGCACAGCCAGTGAGAGCACAAAACATACACATGTTCATCAATGAGCTGACATACGTAGCAGATTTCACTCTTGTCTCTGACACAAATAAAAATAGGAAAATGTGTAAATACAGTGCATGTCACGGAGTTCAAAATAAAAACTAGCGTCAACGTTACATTGACTTGCAGTTTTGGTGCTTGAATATAATTATCACGATCTATCATCCTGGAAGTAGCACGAATTCAACGTTCTCTTTTGGCTGAAGCTTTCGCTTAAAATTTAGAAAACATAATAAAAAATTAATACACTAATGTTTTAAATGATTCAATTCAAGTACCTTTGACACAATGGTATAACGAATGGTGTGGTAATTAGAATGAAAATTTTGCTTAAATGTATTTAAATATATTTTCGTGCTTCGAATTATTGTTTCTAAATTTAACCTTACTGTACGTATTAATTCACACTGAGGATAGAAACAAAGTAAAACTATTTTCTGTTCTTTGACAATGGTATTTTGATAAGTAAACGTAAAGTGTGACTGAATTTCTGTGAGTATATTGTTACCTTTACTTGAGGCTTGTACAGTACACAAGAGAACGACAATGACCTGCTGCATTTTGTTGTTGATTTAATATACCACCAGGATCTTTAATTAATCGAGCTTGCTAAAAAACATTCGTGATAAATCTTTAGTCCGTGACTGACATTGTTGGAAATCTTATTTTGTAGTGTACATCTCCTAAAGCTTCTGAAACTGAAGCTGTTGCAATACATTGCCTTTGAGCTCGTTCATTGCAACGCTAGAATTTGATGCATTATCTATTGTCTACCCAAAACCCCTTACCAAGCTTTACTATACTGTGGATAAATGCGTTGGCCAAAAAATCAATTTATATTAGGACTGTTAGATTTGACCTTCGTATTCCGCGCAGAAACTTGTTTAGAAATACCTTCAGTTGGATGAACATGAGTGTCGGCTAAATTTGCAATTTTTAAGTGAATTTGAAAATAAGATAGAAATAAATACTTCGATACTTGTTCCTGGTATTCTAATTCGTATGTCTGGAAGGCTTTGTTCTGAGCAATATCTGAATACAACCAGACCGTTACAATGAACAAGAGACGCCAAGACTAAAAAAGTAAATACAAGACAAAACAGTAAATTTGAAGATAACAGCACATAAACGATCTTTCCCGTATAGAACAAGTAACTAGTAACTAAAACTAACGCAATATATGAAAGGCGGAGTACGGACACGCGGCGAAAGCTGTGAATTAACAAACTTGGTTACCAGCAAGGTAAATATACACCCGGTAGTAAAAGCTAGATAACCGCGGAGTAACAAAGAATGCCTTTAACTCCCTGTGTTGCTGCTTAAGTAGATCCTATCGACCAGCTCTTTAACGTCTCCCAAGATAAAGCAAAATATGCATGGTAGTTACTACTTTTTTGCATAGTAATAGAAGAGACATTGTTAATTATAGTTGTAGTCTAGGAAATTTTTTAACAATTACATTATGTATAATTATTCTGTAATATTAATATCCTTTAATGAATGAGGAAGGAGTGTCACAAATAATCAAAGCCTATGATGATATGCTGACATCTGCTTCCCCTACTTTGTGGTCAATTTTTGGCAAAGAGATCTTAGACCTTTAAAGAATTGTTGAAGTACTGTATGTAAATATTGCAATTCTCAAATCTATAAAATTTATTTTGATTTTGCTATCGTTATTTACCTGAACAAAGGGCATATTTGACGCCATATTTAGATATCAAGTCAGGTAGTTATAGTATATTATATTACCTGGACCCAACGAGCTATAGATGCATGGCTCGGCTTTTTTTCTCATATCTCCTATCTTTCGGATTGATTAAATGATTAAAAAACAACCTAAGTAACGATTTCTAATAGGAAATAAATGTCATATTGTGTTGTTTCGCGTCACATTCTTTATGTTATGGGAATGAATCACATGTTATTCTGGATTCCATTTTAGCTTCACCTCTGTACAAAGTCGGATAAAGGGTTTTAAGGTTAACCATGACCTAGGTTGTGTTCTTTCATGGTGGGATATTTCGCTTTAACACTTTTTCCGTCTAACATTTGTACACCAAAGTACCGTTGCATAAAGAAAACACAATGAGAAATGCATAAGAAATTCAATGTCGTACCGTCAACCTTTTATCTTTTAAACTAATAACGTGGCCGGTTATATGTGCTGCGACAAATTCATTTCCAGCTTTTTATATACATTGAAATCTCTCATAATAACGATACGTATATCTTTAGCCAAAAATCGAAAACCTTTGGACTAAAATAACAGAGCCTAATCGCTGACATTGTTCTTGGTGAAAACAGAGTAAGGTTAAATGATGCAAAAAATCCAGTTGTAATCCTGCAGAAATTAAGTGATTTAATTCGAATTAATCAATTTTACATTCAGTTACAATTCTTCATTATTCATTCACTATCAACCCTGAGCCTTAGATAGCTTCAAAGATCGAGTGAAAAAAATTGAAAATTATTGTATGTAAAATTATTGCATTTTTTGTATATAGCATGTAGAGCCCCAGTCTGTGGAAGGTCCCGATATATACGCGAATTTAACCAAATCGAACCAAACTTTTTGCATATCGAACCAAACTGATACAGACCGAGCCTCAGATGGAATCGTGTTATGGATATTAATATATATTACATCAAACCCGACAACTATAACTCTATTTTTATAAATAATGTTATGAAGTGCAGATTTGATTATTTTGCTCCTTTTGTAACAAACAGGAACAAAACGAGATGCTACAAGCATTTTCTCTAGCGTTAAAATATGAAACGTAAGATTCTATTCCATTGTATATTCTACTGTACTTTTACATAAGGTTTTCAAAATGCTATACTAATTCTATTGTATATTCTACTGTATTTGTATGTAAGGTTTTGAAAATGTTATGCTAATTAATATTCCAAACTTTTCTAAGACAATGTTGACGAAACTTTGTTGACGTGACTAAAGTATCACAATTATTTTATCGTCTTTGTTGTCCAAAGAATTGTCGCATTTACGTTAACTATCAATGTGTCAGATATCTCTGTTTACCTTTGAAACACCCTGCATTTTAAGGTACAATTAATCCGTTTAGTTGACACATGTTCAGTTGATTTTATTTATTCCCTGTTCAGTTGATATGTATATTTGATTTCTTTAATCCTTCGGCGCAACGTTTTCAAATCAGTTAGTATTTCATTTTCGTGCGAGTCGGCCAAATATATCTTAGTCTTTTAAATTTATTGGTAATTTGTTGACGTTTATATCGCATCATTCGGTTTTCTTCGCCCTCTGCCGTAGAGGATAAGACAGGACTCTTGTCGTTTAACGTTGCGGTTATAAACGTGTAAACGATTGTCTTGATGTTTTCCTCGACCTTAGCCGTCACAATCAATAAAAGAATATGTACTTCTGTCATTTTCCTACATTTCAGAAAATGAACAGAAATATAGAAACAAACAAAGCATAAACTATCAAAACGTTCTAATATACATTTCTATAAATATTTTCCATAAAAGGAAATAATATTTTTTAATTATAAAATATATGAGGAATATTACTGCAATGAGAAATAAAATTTTATGCAGTATATTTTATATAACATGTGTAATTCGTTTCTTTTTTGCATTCATTTTCCTGAAGGTTAATATGATACACATTTGAATCAAAAGTGAATCTTTAAATTAAGAAACATCAAAGAATTAAACGCGCGGGAGAGTTTTCGTGTCTTGTATTTTCGCAATATGCCGCACTAAATATTGTATGCAGGATTTTCATAATCGGGAAAATCCCACAGAACTCATTTTATGTATGAAATTTGATGGGTGGATTCTAGGGGCGGGGGAGGAAGCCATGGTTGCCATGCGTGTACACGACTTTTTAAAAACAACCTAAATGGGGAGTGCCAATTGTGAAAAAATACTATCCGAAATAACCTCCCTTTCTTCAGGAAACGCGCAGTACTGAATAAAAGATATCCCCTCCCCCTTCCCCTTTTAACGAAAATGATCGCAGCTAGAGCGGACCGCGTCTGGACTCCCCGGGTAGAAATAAACCCTGCTCACTCGAATACGTAGAACAAACTTAATGCGTGTGCTGTTTTTGAACATAGCAAGTTTTAATGAAGAACTTGCGCAAAAGCGCTTACAGACATGTAATGGCTTGACAATATCAAGAAGGTAATGCACCCAATACAGACAGGTAATGGCTTATACAATATCAAGAAGGAAATGCATCCATTACAGACAAGTATTTTCTTGTACAATATCAAGAAGGAAATGTCTCATTAAAGATAAAAAATGGCTTGAACAGTGTCAAGAAGGAAATACAGCCACTGCACACATGTATTGGCTTAAACAACACAAACCAGGCAATGCAGTCATCGCACACATATAAGAGCTGTAAAAAATACAAAGCAGGCACTGTAGTCATCGCACACATGTAAGAGCTCTAAAAAATATAAGGCAGGCACTGCAGTCATCGCACACATGTAAGAGCTCTTAAAAATACAAGGCAGGCAACGCAGTCATGGCACACATGTAAGAGCTCTAAAAAATACAAGGCAGGCAACGCAGTTATCGCACACATGTAAGAGCTCTTAAAAATACAAGGCAGGCACTGCGGTCATCGCACACATGCAAGAGCTCTAAAAATACAAGCCAGGCAACGCAGTCATCGCACACATGTAAGAGCTCTAAAAAGACAAGGCAGGCACTGCAGCGATTACAGTGCAAGTAAAGATTTAAACATTTTGACCCGTTTAGAAGGGAGGATAAGGCGGATTCTGAACAATATAAAATAAATTAAAAGGATAAGTCCAATACTATACACTAATCAGCATATTATTGAACTTTATGACATGTTAGTTTTATGACATATCAGTGTTATGGCATATCAGTGTTATGGCATATCAGTGTTATGACAGATCAGTATGCTATAAAAGACGTTTTAAATCAAAACCGTTCTTAGAGGTTGCTTTTCTTTGTTATAATGGGATGAACTGCGACGACTAAACTATGATGATTTGAATGTATGCATGGCAATGGCATTAAGAAATTAACTCCTGTATATAGTTTTTTAGAAAACTACTGGCTAAGAGTTAGAGTTTATTAACCTTAATAAAATGCAACGGAACATTTCCCGGTATTCAACTGATATTTGTACGTTTATATTCACATAAAAATTGTACAAAGAAAGAGCAAAAGATTTAATTCATAAAAGATTTTAAATGTTTCGTAAATTTATCAATTTCTCTCATTTTTTAATTTTTATCAAAATTGACATTTTTGACCAATCACTGGGAGTGGAGTCTCTTAAAAAGGGTTTTCGGGACCACTTTGCTTTGTGGCTTTACGTTTTCATGATCGAAAAATTATGTAGCGTTTTAATCATAGCGATGAATCAAGACACCGGAAAATGTGTTTTCGTCGTCTGCGTATGAGGCACTGTAGCTGACGGCTTCCACCCACACTAACTCCCCCGGCTGACATTCCTCTATCAGTGTATTTCCAGCGGACATGTACACTGAGTCTACCGACGTTGATAAATCGTCAGCATGCACTTCGATCTGATAAGAATTATCCTTCATTAATCTGACATACATTTGTTGTCCTGGATTAGCCATGACGTGTATAGTGAAAAGGTACAAACCGTGGTAGGGACAGCGAAATGTGTGACTGCTTGAGTCATAGTAGCCTCCTACATTGGTGTGTGTGTATGGGTACTCTATGATATCACCAGTGTCATAGTATATGATAGATGATGATGAATATGCTGTGAATCCTACAGGCTCATTCTCTACAACTGCAAAATAAACGCAGTTCATATTTTTATTGTATCTTCAAGCATAAAATATGTCATTTAGAATGTCCTTAGGATTATCAAAACTATAAGCAAATCTACAAAACTAAAATTACTATTTTACTAGAAGAAAAATAATGAAGATAATAATAAAATCATAAACACATAATATCGAGAAAAATGCCATTTAAATATATTTTCAGATTATTTAAAATCTACAAATAACTTTCAACGCTTTGCCCTTGGCATTGCACATTTTAATAATTATTTTATCATCATAAGTAACAAAGAATAAAGCAATATATTGCTGGACTCAACGAAAATAGCACTATTGTTAAAAATGCATTTTAGATCTAATACGTACTTGGATAGCAATCGTAGTACACTGCCATATAATCAGCGACATTAGGTGAACACGCGCTGTTGATGACACCTTGATATTGAAAGTAACATGACGTCTCATTGTTACACGCCACATTAAGACTGATCCATGTGTCCGGATCAACATTCTCTACGTCATCTCTGCAATCGTCTGCCGGGTGTGGACTACAACATGAAGTCGCACATGTGTCGCTGTAACTACCATACTCAGCCCCAGTGACGTATATATAACTAGGAGAATCACAACGCAAGTACAAATCTTCGTGTAAGCAAGCATAGTCGCTCTTTTGATCTGAAATGACAAATAACAGGCCGTATTAGGGCCACACACACACACACACGTACACGCACACGCACACACACACGCACACACACACACACACACACACACACACACACACACACACACACACACACACACACACACACATTGTTATTGGTAGTAACAGCCACATTGTTATTTGTAATAAGAAAAAAATTGCCTTTTAAGAATTAAAGTAATAAAAGCGAAGATATGATATGTTGAGATATGATACTACAATAAGAATATTCTGTAAAATACCTTTATACTGTAATTTGTATGTCTCATTTTAAATTTCAAATTTTCAAGTAGTTGTTTTCATGCGCATTATCTAGAATATTTCGCATATTTAGTAGTACTTTAACATTTCACCCACTCTTTGTTTCTTCTTGTTCACTTTCTTCTTGTTCGCTCAATTGCTTATTATTGACTTCCTGGCTTTCCGGATTGTTCCTCATGCTATTTCTCTGCTTATCATTTGCAGCAGTTCCATCTTGAAAACGAAACTCTATTATTATTATTTTTTATTATTCATTAAAATCTATTGACACTATTAACTGAATTCATTCTCGAAGGTACATTCGTGAGAACTTACTATTTCTAGCGGATTCTCTTCCTTCATGCTTTCTTGAGGAATCAGAAAACACAAATGCTTGCTCAACTATTTCAGAATTTTTTGAATTTTGCTGGAGCTTGCTCCTTTGTTTTCCAGTAACAACAGCACTGCCTGGAATAAAAGCAAACAGCGATTGATTCTTTCCTTTATTAGTTAATACAACGATCAACTGGTGGGGCACTCATTAGGGTAGGTTGGCTGCAGGGTCTCCATATTTTCAAAAGAAATGTGGTGGCAAAGTTACCCAAAAATCGAGGCTTTTTACGTCATTTAAAATTTATATGGTACCAAATATAATCTTCCTTTGTGTTTATTTGATAACGAAAACAGAACTATAGAGCTTGATATGTAATTATATACCAAACAGCAATACATAAAATGCGGCATTATTAGTTGCCATTCATATATTTTATAATCATAACCACAAAAGATACAGTGTATTAAACTGACCTTGTCTAATGCCCATAATAAGGTCTCTGTGGTTACTGAGTTCATTTACTGCGTCATTGAGACGTCCTGTGAGCCGATTAATTGTCTTTTCTTGATCGGCGACTCTTTCTTTTAGATTATCTATTAGCGAGGACTGTCTTTGTAGTTGTAGTTTTATACCTTTCATTTCATTATTGATATGAAAATTGAGCCTCGGCTTGAAGATTTTGTCAATCCCATTATTGTACTGCAATACAGTGTAATATGTGGGTAGTAACAATCTTATAAAAATACTAAATTCTTGGAATAAACAATGTCATGAAGAATACAAAAACCATTGACTTTCAATAGTTAGTACGTAAATTAAACCAAATAAAATATATTATGCCATTTTTATCACAGATACAACATATTCGAGAATACGTAAAATTGAGTATACGGTATTATCAGCCATTACAGAAATACATGTTAAATATATGAGATATCATACAATGAAGTTCACTTACAGATAATGCATGGTAAATATGTGCGATGTCATACAGTGAGGTATACATACAAACATGGCGGTTACTGTAATGCGGGATAAATATATGTGATATCATACCACAGGGTGTAATAATTTTAATTACTTCTAAATTATCCCACAATATGGCGAAACTACTTTCTTCTACAATTTTACCACTACTCTATATGTATTTTATTTACGTTTCAAAGTACTGCATTTTACTTGCTATTGCGATGTATTGTAAAGATATTTTATGATGTTAAATGTACAAATCAACTTTTATTTACCTTTTCGTTAGGTGACGAGCTTCCAGTGCCTAAAAATACACAAAACAAAATTGTGCATGTCATATACATTTTGTCTCTATTAAAAAGAACTGTTCTGAAAAATTAGCGCATCACTTTTTATATCCACATATGAGACATTGGTCAAATGATACACTTATCAAAATGATAAAATAAAAAGCTCAAAACTTTGCTTTATCTCAATTACAGACTCAATCAGACAAGTGATTGCCGGAGACGGATCGGCCCATACCCAAAGAGGATATCCTAATGCACTACTTACCCTTTTGGTGCACTTGTTTTCAAAAGGATGTAAATACCAAGTGGGTGTTATTTTCAATTCTGTAACAGAGGATCTCATCTACTGGACTTGTTTAGTTGAATGTTTTATATTACTAACTTGTAGCCAAAATTTTTCATATTCCTAACTAGTCGGCCAAAATGTTTCATGTTCTTAACTGGTTAGCCAAAATATTTCATATTCCTAGCTAGTTACCCAAAATGTTTATATTAATAACAAATTAGGCAAACTGCTTCATATTGATAACTAGTTAGCCAAAATGTTTTATATTCCTAACTGGTTAGCCAAAATGTTTCATATTCTTAACTGGTTTCATACTCACCTCTAATAAGAGATGTTATGCAACGTGACTGGTTACAGCTCAACTTTTGGTCAACCCGTTTTTAAAAAACCATTGTTTCTATTTTGTGTGCTCTCTAACAGTTTATAAAGTCATGTCTACTCGGGTTTATTGTTCTTTTATTATGCATTAATCATTTATCTTCTTGGCAGAAAGGGTGTTTGAAGAAAAATTTCAATTCTTTTACCATGTTGTGGATGTATTGTCTTTTTAAATTGACTCTGAAGATGAGTACAACCCTATCTCTGCCTGCCGCCCCTGTTCCACCCCTTCCACCACCTACCTGATGCCCCACTTACTTAGATTTTGATCACTGTGCAGTAGGTCGTCCTGGCGCATACACTAGTTTGATCGCATCCCTAAAGAATGTACGCTCGGGCAGGGAAGGGAATCTGCGGCTTTGTGTGCACGCAATTCACAGTGACGTCACTCATTTTGCACACCGAGGAGGGGGGGGGGGTGTGGTTGCGAAAGTACTTTGTGGATGTCCCCATTCTGACATAATTCAATATCACATACACTAAGCAATTTGTTCACTTGATCTATAGCTATTTGATAACATTTAACAAGTTTGTCAAATGATCAGATGCTCATGTTGTTTATGTCATATTCAATCGTTTTTATGTGAATGCCTACACTTCTTTCAAAAAATTATTCACCCTATGTGTTATTTAAAGAGCCAATATGGTTTTCTTTCGGTAAGCGCATAGCGTTAACAGTTGAATGAGTTCATTGTTCAGTGGTGATCAACTGGACACTTTACTTACTTGTGCGTCAACTTTATGTGATTGCTTGGATTGTTCTGCTGCCGTGTACCAAGGCCCACCTGTCACTTTTATCAGTTGAATGTGACACAATGTCACACAAAGAGACTGTCATCATTATTCACTTATTTGTTTATCATGGATGAGATCAAATAAACAACTATTTACAGTTTAAAAGTTTCGAAAAAAGTCTGTTATCGGCGTTTTAGAAACGAGAGTTATGTGTCAAATTATGGGTAAAAAACAACAATCTTTCCACTTAAACTCCACTAGCCTCTAGCCTCAAAGTAGAACGAATACCTTTGGTATAGATGTATGTTCCTTTGTTCATGTAAAACTTATGTTTACTGGAATCGATTTGGCAGGAGAAAATTAAAATTTTGCGACATTGAGGTCGTTATTAAAATATGGGTCAGTGAGAAAATAAATAGGAAAAACATTTGCATGATCAGTTGAGTTCTTCGATGCCTATGCGATGTATCTACATAAAAAGAGGTGTCCATACTCAGAATAAATTTGTGCACACAAAACATCATTGTACAGGGATATATTGCACACTTTTAACTGAGACCTGTTAAATTTCTTGTTCTTATAAACAATAAATATTGAATCCGTGCTGCTGCAAGACCCATTACCAATTTTCCTTTAACAAAACATAAAAGAATATTTTTTCTGTCATGAAAACTTAAAAGAAAGCACAAAATTATTCACAAGAATGAACATCAAAATATTCCAAAAAATCTTGCATATTTTTTAAATAAGGGTACGTGAAATTTTACGTAATGACGTCCACGGCATAACTGCACTAATTCTGAAGTCGATCCCACTTTATCGAGATATCTTGTACAAATGCACATAATAGAGGACGGAGTAAAATGACTGGAATAGCCGATAAACCGAAGTCGGCGGACCCAACAAAAAAAAATTCACAAGACAGGCCAAACCACGGACCACTTGTATAGAAGTTGTTTGCAGTCCGATGCAAGTTGTAGGAAAACAATAGAAGGCTGGATAAAAAATGCAATATGTGTGGTAACTGTACACACAAAAATGTCTGAAAATCCTTTTTTCATACTCAGTAGCACAAAAACACGCCGCTTCGTCCTGCAAGGGCAAGCTTCACTACAAGATCTGTCCAAAATTGATCAAACATGTAACCAACCAGCACCCCCCCCCCCTCCCCCCTCCCCGGCAAAAAATCAACGGTGAAGTCCGAGGCACGAAATCAGCTTTTTTTTTGACTCATAAAAGAAAAAGACAGTAATGAGATTGTGAAGTATTTATTGTACATTACAATGTATGCGCGGCCTATTTACAGAATATATTAGAGCAATAAAATGCATAAAAACATGTGAACATATTGTGTTTTTTTTATTGCGGGTACCTGGGGGTACTACACCGGCAACATCTTTACAAATCTTATACAAAGCTTACGTAAAACGGTCACTTTTCTCGGTCACATTGTCCATTTCACCCTGGCATACAGTAACTTCTAGTTGTTGAGGGCTACTCCTGATTACGTACACCTTTTTGGCTCTAGGATATGAGATCTAACTTACATATTCAGGCAGGGCGGGTATGACGTCACAATGTAAACAAATGCATGGGCGTGGGGACATTACCATGCAGCTTATTCTTACATTAATTCTTAATTTCAGCCCCTTTTTCTATTTCTTCAAAACTTTAAAACTTGAAGACATGTCTTAAATATCTAGTTTCTGTTTTTATGCACCTGACTCTGACTGCATCTAAGATACAACGGGACCGGAAATGACGTCACACAGAGCCGTGTTGGCATGACAGTACTGGCCAGACAAATATAAGTCAACTTCATGCAAGGAGCACACAACTTTTTGCACGTTACAAAAAATGCGTTTTCAGTGAAGACAAATGCTGTGACTGGACTTACGGAAAACCTGTTTATTTTTTTATTTTTTTTTTTTTAAATAAAAACCATAAAATATATCCAATAACAGTGCTTTAACATTGAAAAAAAAAACACTCAAATAAACTCAAAGAAAAACTTGACTATTGACAAGAAGCGTGTAAGATTTCAACAGCTTATATATATCATGATTATGTACAGGCCATCTGGCGGCCGCTCGCACAACTAAATGCTACTCATTCTACTCGGTCAAGAAAGCGTATACAGTTAGTTTGTGGCTTATTTGCAAAACAGCCAAATATGTCAACTGTTTATGATGTGATTGTTGAAAATTTTAGCGTAACTGTGACGTGTTTCATAACCATAGTCACGGCACGGTCACCATGGCAACGGCACAGTGAAAATACGAAGCAGCATCATTACCATGATATACCATGGAAACATGCCGTTTCCAATCGTAACAGTAACATCAATAACATAAACAATTCCACAGTAACCGAATAGTATCTATGGCAACTAATCATGGCAACCACGAAGTTATGACGGTTAAGAGGCCGTGGCAACTAGGATATATTTTGTCAACTTTCCCGCACGTAGGAAATGCTTAGCTACTTAAAGTACTTCAGTATCAGTAGTAAGTAAGCTTTGATTCGATTCCAGGCAGCGGCGTCCTTGACACTCGGCCGTGATCACGTGAGCAGCACATGCGCGCCCTGTGGCTGGCACGTGTTGTCTGCGTCAAATCGACAGCTACAGAACACAACCACAGGCCGAATAGGATCAGAAAATGTTCCCTCGACACGCAATACTCCGCCGCCAACCCCCCCCCCCCCCCTCCCCCTCCGAACCTTAACCATTCCTCACACCTACACCATCACTGGGAACAATCCCGCTTAACAGCGTAGAGCGTTTTCATGTCAAATGCTTTATAATTAAAAGCAGAATTTTCTTTTTGATGCACTATTTGATTAGGCGGAGACATAACTCAGATTGCTGCCGACAGGTAACTCCACAACTCGACCTTTATTATGTCTAAGTGTTTTTTTCCGAACAAGTCTATTTTAAATGCAACAGTGAGATTTTCAACTTACTGTTTTACTCAGCTTCCCCTTACGGGCCAAACGCGATGACGTAAGCAATAATCTGTTCATTCCAGGGGCATGACACCTCCTTCCTTAATTGACGAGAAGAAATCGAATGTCACCCATTGAAAACGTCGGTACATCACGTGATCAACTAACTACGACAGGCCTTACAGTAATCCAAAACAACGTTATACAAACAGCCATCTTGACAGGAAACTGTTGACTGTAGCTGGCTGTATTGTGGTCTATTTACAAAACACGTCACTCCAAATAAGCACATTGGCCTCCTACCCTCTCTATCGCTGCCCTCCCCCTCCACTCCAACCCCCCCCCCTCCCTCACAATATTCCCAAAACAGTCACGCCATATCGCAGACTCCTCTGCCTTTTCACAATTCGTCTGGTCGCAGCTTCTTGACGCCCTGGACGTTCATCATGACTGGTTTACTGGAAAAATATACAAGAATGTCAAGGGACATTGTGACTAGCCGAGATCTAATGAAAAACAAGAATGTCCAGGGACATTGTGACCAGCCGACATTTAATAAGTCAAGTATCAACAGGCTTGTAATGTTGCCACGAAGTGGCTGTCATATTTTAAAAACGAGTTTCAAAGGACGGTATTCGCTTACTGTCGGGCTGATCTCAGAACAATAAATTTCAAAGAAGCCTTAACGCTGGACCACCACAATTTTTTGAAATGTCATCTGACTAAAATTACTTGCTGAAGAACTATTTTGAAAACATTGGTTGGTCCATAAAACTTTCAAACGGCGGTATGTGGCCGTCTATAGAGGGTCCATAAAAAGGACTTTTTAAAAGAAAATATGCCGAACCCCACCTCACCCCCCCCCCTCCCCCCTGCCAAGAAAACAAATATCTGAAGAAAGGACTACCAAGGATATATTTACACAAAATCCGGCAATCGGAATTGTTGGATTTTGAAAATTGACTACCAAAACATTAAAATGTGCTCCATTTGTTTTAAAAAAGTATATTTTCAAGAAAGACTTTCCTCATAAGCATTTATGCACAAGAGTAAGACAATCCGATTACAACTGTAAGAGTAGCATTTTGAAAACTTGCGACCAATTTACAGACACTATGTCTATTTCTATTTATAGACATACTAATTATCTAAGGAGACTATTTACAGAAACCCTCTTTATTTCTATTTACAGACGCAGTCTTTTTTTTTACAGACGAACCGACCTTATACAGACATGCTGCATATTTATAGACACATCGATTATTTATAGAAACACTATTTCCAGACACACTGATTGCTTACAAATACACTGTTTACAGCCACACTGACCGTTTACAGACACTTTTTACAGATATTCCGATTATTTACGGATACAACGATTGTTTTACAGACACACTGACCGTTTACAGACACACTGACCGTTTACAGACACACTTACTCGGATCCGGAGATGCTTCTCTTGATGGCAGTGGTTTTCGCCGCAGACGGACTCTGTGCTTGGTCTGAAACAAACCGCCAACCCCTGTATCACGCTTCTCGAGCTTGGCGACATCAGCACCCACCCACCCACCCGCCCGCAATAGCAAGTTACGGTAATCTAAATCACAGTCATACCGACAAGTTCTCAAACGAAATATCTCTGAAAGATTTAGAGCAATATAAATGGATAATCTAGAATTTCAAAAGAAAACTTTACAGAGAACTTTGGAATACAACAAAGGATGCTGTCTTCAAATAAGCACACCATTAGAATGCTTTCAAAACGCCTTCAAAAACCAGTATCTCGAAACGGAAACACACACAAAATGTCACATCGTCAAAATCTGTCACCATGAAATTCTGACACTTGACAAACTTTTGACAAGATTCTGACCGGTTTTTCGTTGATTTGGGATATAATTTCGTCACTGCTTTTTTTTGTGTGTGTGTCAAATTAATGCCGAGACCTTGCCATAAATTTGTCTATATTTTTTACGAGCGAACGTTGAGTTTATCCGTGATAAATTAATTACAACTTTGTGCTCCATGACAAAAATTGCTCACTAAATTTCTAACTATGGCCAAAAATGATAAAATTGCGCTAAAATATTTACGTATTTATGACGATGGCTGATGCTGTGTGTAGTTGCGTAAATAACAGAACGAACAGAAGAAAAGACGGAAAATGAAGAAAATAGAACGAGTACTGTACCCGCACCTTGGAGCCATCGCACTTGGGTGGCGGGTCCGTAGCCCTTCTCGTTCCTGGCGGCGATGCGGAAGATGATGGCGGGCTTGGTGGTGTAATCGACGTGCGCCGACGCCAGGCTGGCCGTGGTGACGATGCACGATGGGCTCGGGCCGCAGTACACGCGCACGAACGCCAGCTGAGCTGGGCTGCCTGGCTTCTGCAACCAAAACAAGTTCCAAGACAACTATTATGAGGTTCGCAAATTTCGAAAAAATAATCGGTTTCGGTTACTGGAAGACATTTTGTCCGTCCGTAATCGCGGTGTGCATCCAGTGTGTAGTTGGTGTGTGTAGAGGCTTGACTTTCAAGACTCCCCCCCCCCCCCCCATAAAATTTCGAATAAATTATCCTACTGATATCAAGCTACCCTACCCCCTACATCCGAGTCCAGGTGTGGTTTTTATGAGGTCTTTTTTCCGGAAATTTGTCTGAATAGGGACATCATACTTTTGCGCAAGTAAAAACGTCATGAGAAATAATCTAAGTGGTAAGAAAACCAAGGGTGTTTTGCGCGCAGGATCATGATCTTATTACGTCTATTTATTTGTTTACTCAATCTGACACACGTCTCTGATACAGGTCAACATTTGAATTACTTCTGTAGTCCTCATAAAGGTACATTCAGGTGATACACAAAGTAAACGAACGATGTAACCGACGGTAAATGGACCCTAAGCTGGACCCTAAGCTGGACCCTTAGCGAGAACCTACGCTGGTAGGAAGTGAAACTTTTTGTAATCGTACACATTTTTTTTCTGCCAATGTTTCGGCCAATCACCGACCGTTTTTTCGGTCACTAATTTCGAACGATAAAATAAAGAAATAAGGGAAATAAATAATTACACAAAAAATTGTACTGCAAGTTGGGGCCAAGCTATTTATTTATTAAGTATAGTTATTTTTATTATGTTTTTTTATTATTTATTATTATTATCACCTTCATTAATATTATTATCAACAAAACTCCAGCAAAAACGAAAGTGAAAGCAGCCGGGCACGAACCTGTTCCGGCTGGGCGGCGGCGTTGCGCACGGCCAAATAGACAGAATACTCAATGATGCGCCCGGCTGTGTTCTGAGGCGGCTCCCAGCTCAGGTGGGCACCCTCGGGGCTCTGCAAAACAACGGATGATGTCGCATATGTCGATGGTGTGACATGGGTCTCTTTTATTAATTTTAAAACACATTACAATCAATGTTTTTGCATGTCTGGATTTGGTTTGTTTTAGATTGTGGCAGGGAGAGACGGACCTAGCCACCTTTCTGATCCTGACTGCGGACGGCACCGAAGGCGGAGAAGGGAGAAGTGAAAGTTTCGAGGCGGGGGAGAGGGGAAAGATAAGTTGCTGGGGAGCAAGTGGGACTAGTTACCTTGCTGATCTTGATGGCGGACGGAGCGCCTGGTGTGGGGAGGAGGGGCGGGGGGGGGAGTTGTGGTGGCGGGGGGGGGGGGGGGGGTTTGTGGTGGCGGGAGGGGTGGGGAGGAGGGGCGGGGTGGAGTTGTGAGGGGGTGCGGGATGTAAAGGGACAAGTCACCTTGATCTTGATAGCGGACGGAGCGCCTGGTATGGAGAGGCGCGGCGGGGGGGGGGGGGGGGGGGGGGGAGTTGTGGCGGTGGGTGGGGGAGGGGCGGAACAAGTCACCTTGCTAATCTTGATGGCGGAGGGAGCGCCAGGGTAGCCGGGCAGACACGTCTTGAAGGCGGAGACCTCGCTGAATGGGCCCCGCCCACACGCGTTGATGCCTGCCACACGGAACTTGTAGGCGGTGCCTGGCTGCAGCTCCTGGCGTTTTAATACGCTGTGATCAGGCACGCTCACCACGTCAATATCCTACCGACAAGGAAAAAAACCCACAATGACTTTCTCTCAGAATATTCATGCGCAGGCCGCTGACGCTTTAATACAATGTGATCAGGCCCGCTTAACGCCCACATGTCTTGCCGACGAAGGAAGAAATCACAGACAAAAGAGAGGAACTATTTTATGAGTATATATTCTATTAATTCTATTAACAAACACTGTCCTGCATCAAGCAAAGCAAATAATGGAACCTACTCTTCACTGCACGCATTTCCTGTTCTTTTTTTATATAAATCGACAACACACACGCAAACAAAAAATACCTTTAAAATATCATTTAATTTTACTGAGTTATGTATTTCTTTGAGTTTTTTTTTCGTTTATTTTGCTATCGCTCTTGCTGCGAGGCTGTGGTGTGCGCTTACCCGTACCTCGCCATTGGCCTGAGCGGCGTCGGACGGCAGGTGGTAGTGCGACACGACGCACGACGTCGCCTTGATGATGCCCACGTCGAACCACTGGTTTTCCTTTCTAATGGCCACCGTCGGCTTCGTCTCCGCCTTCGGCTCGGCTTTTGCAGGCACCGGCGTACTCACCGTCGGCGATGTGTCTGTCGGGATGTGGGAGGAGAAAGAAGACAGAAGCCCGTGCGTTAGATTAAAATAACAAGAACATGTCCAGGGACATTGTGACCTGCCGTAATTTAAAATGTCCATTTCGTCCTACAGCCAGCGAAAGCCTGGACACCTCGTACATTTTTGTATCTTTTTTTATGTAAACCACTTCGTACCACTGCAAAAGGCATTTCTGCTCCTTCCTTACCATTTCAACCCCCCCACCCCCAGCAGTATTATTGTAGGCAGTATAAGTAAGGCGCCCTCACCCATTGTGTCTTTGTCGTCCTTGAGATCGGCACCTAGTGACGTATCCATGGCTTCCGGTCGCGTTGCCATGGCAGCGTCCCCGGCACCCTGTTCACAACAACAAAACTCTTTCATGTAGAACGGTACCTACACCCCCGTGTATAACAACGCTTCTTATAACCTCTTGTGTAACAACACTACTTACAACCCTGTGTATAACAACGCTACTTATAACACGGAAAACGAAACTACTTAGAACTCCGTTTAGAACAACGCTACTTATAACCTAGTAGCAATGCAACTGAGACGACGTGTACAATAACGCTACTTTTAACTTTGTATAACAATGCTACTTATAACCCCGTATATCACAACGCTACTTTTAATCTCACGCTCAACAACGCTACGTATAACATCATTGAAAACAAAACTACTTATAACTTGAACGTCTAAACAATTTAAAATACAGTAGAGGATATCATCCTTCAGCGCAGCCGCGGCAGAAGCACCAGAACCACACCTCCTCCGATCCCCTCCCCCCCCCCTGACCCCCACCCCACCTCACCATGCCAACCCCACCCCCTTTCCCTTCAGCCAAGAAGCCCACAATTTCGTGTCCGTCGTACCCGATCCTGACGCGTACCCCTTATGGTCCCACCCCAACACACTCCCCCGGATCGGGGCGGAGGCGTTGCACCTGCTCCTGGCCGACCGCCTGGTCATCATCTGCTGTAGGGCCTTGCTCCAGTGCGTCGTTCGTGTCCTCATCCTCCTCCAGCGCCGGCTCCATGGGCGGCCCGCTGGGCGTCGGTGCCACCACTTCCGGCACGCCTTCTGCTTCCGGTTTGCCGCCGTCTTCGGGGTCTTCGGCTACTTCCGGCTGCGCGCCTTCGGCCGGCGGTTCGTCAACCGCCATATCTTCGGCGGACGGTTGACTGTCGGCCTGCTCTGTTTGCTAAGGACATTGACAGGAATAGGAAATCCAGGTCTGTCTTGTCATAACTGTGCTAAACTAACTCTATAAACTAAAACAAGCTAATGTCTAATCTAAAACAGTCGTAACCATACAATATCATAACAGCGAAAAAAAATCATTGGATCTGTTTCTAAAACCTTCATTTATTTATTTATTATAATTTTTGTAATGTTTTTACGTGTACCTGCTGCTCGGGTTGCGGTTCTGCTGCGCTCACTGCGGGAACTTCCGGTGCCGGCGCTGCCTCAGATTGTTCGGCCTGTTCCGCCGCAGCTTCGGTACTCTCCGGGGCACTCTCGGTGCTCTCCGCGGCCGGCTCGGCATGCTCCGGCTGCTGCTCGCCTTCCCCCTCACCGGGCTCGTCCCCAGGCCCGTCCACCTGTGGCACGAGCAGCTTGCCATCACTAGAAATGCTGACGTCATACTCGGAATCTGATGACGTGTCACAGGTGCCATCCAGCTGCATTGGCATTCCGCTCTGCTCTGCATCCCCTGTTTAGTACAAAATTCTTCAATTTATATCAAAACTAAATGCATCAAATCCTTTCTCTTTGCAACTTCTTCAAATTTCAGTTTCCATAAATATTTCTTTTAGACTGTCGAATCCACGGTATTCTTTTTTCACGAACGAATGTTGAAGTACCGTTTTTTTCTACCCTCCCCCCCCCCCCCCCCCACCCTCCACATTCCATTCTTTCACTCTCACGACTTCCCAAGCACTCGTGCTTACACACCTGATCGCTGCGACATCATAGGCGCCGCCATGACAGGTGACGTCAGCGTGGTAGTCACCTGCGTCACGTGACCGTGCCCCCTCGATATAATCGTGCCGTGACCTCCTGTAATAGTGCGTAACACAACCAGGTAAGCCATTCAATGCCTCTATTACACTACAATTGCTCCCCCAAATTCTACTATTTTTCTTCCAAATAGGTTTTTGATGGGGGTCCGAAATTTCATGAGAACATCGTTTCTAAGTGTATTCAATTAATCGGGCCCACAAATACAATACACAGTGCAATACACAAACGTTTTCCTGACTACACTCGCATTATGACGTCACCAACGTCACTCACCGGGGATACTGAATTAAAGAACTATTGCAAACGGTTACCATGGACAGCGGAGGTGCTGGTTACGATGGTGATCATGGGCTTGCCCTGGGCGTTGGTACCGTGCACCACCTGTGATCCGGACTGCACCTGGATGGGCGTGACGCCTCCCGCGCCGCCCTGGCCGGGCTTGGTGGTCACCACGATGTAGCGCGTGCCTCCCGGGCCGCTCTGGATCTGCCCGCCGGAAGTGATGATCTTGGTGGGTGTCGCGCCTTGGATGCCTGACGCAAGTGAAGAGTAGGGGTGGTACGATGCACCGACAACCGTATGTTGCATGGGCTCCAGATTTTCCCATTTTTATTGTATTCTAATGATATCAATTCGCATTATCGGTAAAGCCGGCGAACTGATAACTTCTTTTTTTTCAGCCACTGGAAACGCACTTAATTACAAGGCACATTTTACCCACGAGCAGGGTTCGTGATAACTGCTGAGCGTCGGTAAGTGAGGAATGATTGCTCGTCGATTACAAGCTCATTATAGAGCTCCACATGGTTCTGGAGGTAAATTAAACTAGCCATCTAAAATACATTCACCAAACATTCAACACTGAATATCATATAACAGGAGTCATTCTTCCCGCTTAGGAAGTAACAACGCACACACAAGAAAGGAGAAAGAGCGCGGGACTGTACCTTGGCCTGATTTCGGCGCGGCTATGACAATGGTCTGCTTGCTCTGCGGGGTGGCCTGCCCGGTCACTGCCTGTCCCGGCTTCGCCACGCTGATCATAGACGACGGCAGCGTCCTCACGATTGTGTTCACCGACTTGGGCGTCGATCCCGTTTGCTTGAAGAAGAGAAGGGAAAAAATAGCTAAATATATATAGTGGAACCCCAGGAGAAGGCACAAATTAACAAGCCATCGTAGACGGCACAGCCCCTAACCGGACATGGACAAACAGCTGTCATGCTCAAATTCAAGCATTCAGTGAAATATCAAATCAGTCCGCCTGATAGTTGAAGAGATATTGCGTCAACAAAACAATGTATCAAAAAGTGACAGACAGACAGACGGACAACACCCAAACCAATAGCTCCCCTCCGAGGGCCAAAGCCCCCGGTTGAGGGCTAAAAATGGAAGCCCTAGTTTTTTTAACAACTGACCAGCATAAAAAATTGTCCTCAACATATTGAAAAGATCTAGGGAAAACAATTTTTCTCAACAGACACTTTAATACAATATCCTGACTAGTAGCACCACCCCGGTGTGTGGATTTTTGAGCTCGTACAGCCCTGACTATCAGCACCGCCGCGGTGTGTAAATTTCATAGCACCCACGACCCTGGCTATCGGCACCGCCGCGGTATGTGACATTTTAACACCCATAGGCCAGGCCATCAGCACCGCCGCGGTGTGTGACATTTTTAACACGCACAGTCCAGGCTAGTAGCACCGCCGCGGTGTACACGCGCGTATGGCGCCTTCCACGTACCACGGTCTGCACACGCGGCTGGACGCTGCTGACGCCCAGGATGTTGGCGGGCGTCTGACCGCCCTGCTGTTGGCTACTGTAGATCGTCTTGGGCGTCATGCCGCCCGCCTGGCTCGAGATGATCGTGCCCGGTTTGGCCGCTCCGCCAGCCTGGCCCGCTTGTGTCGTCACCAGCTTGACGATCGTCGCGCCCTGCGGAATGCTCTTTCCTTGGAACGACGTTTTCTGTTAAAAAAAAAACACAGAAAAGCTCCAGCAAATACTAAACACATCCGATGCAATGTCGCTTACTGCCTAATGGGATAACAATGCTCCCAGCAAATGCAAACTACACTGCAAGCTATGTAAACTAAACCAAGACGTTTGCGTTCTTACACGAGAATTATAGTGTAAAATCTGCCTCTCCTAAAACACCACACCATACATGTGCACACTATTTTCATGTAAGTTTGAATACTTCAATAAAATACACATTTACATACTCAAGAGAGGTGTTTTCTGTTCAGAGCTTTTAAAGTGGGTGAAATTACCGAGTGACTACTCAGTCATTTGTTCTGCTTGACACTTCAAAAACACCTCAAGGGACAAATTACGCAGCCGTATAGTTCTTTCCGCACAGTTATGTAGTTCTTGCTAAGACCATTAATGGATTACTTTGAAAAAGTAGCTTTGCAATGCCTTATTACATGTTCCCCACAACAATATGAACCGAGACTTCCATAATCGTTTTATACCAGACTTTACTTGGTAAAGCAATAGACATGCGATATATGCATACAAGACTGGACTCATAAACAGCCTGATGCTAGCTGTGCAAAGTAAAAACACATACAAGCTGCTTGACTACAGCCTAGCCACGTGAACAGAAACAACATAATGAGGGGTGGGGGGGGGGGGGGGGTAGGAGGTGGGGGTGGAGGAAGCAGCAAGTCAACAAAAGGCAAAACCGTGAACCGGAGGCTCTGGAATGTCCCTGGCCATGGGTTAAGTAAAACTGAACAAGCACAAGAGCACGTGGCGCCCTAGAGTATGTGTGGAGGCAAGGGGATGGTGAAGTGTGTGTGGTGGGGGGGGGGGGGGTCTGTCCACTACAGGTGTATCCAGGACAAATCCGCGGAAGCAATCCTGTTCTGTGTACGAACTTCTTAATCCACAGCTGTGATACAAGCATTTCTAACTCACAGAAGACAACGGCAAATAAAAGTAAAAGTCAATTCACCAAAAGCCTTCAACAAAATGTTACAATCGAAGTAAGTACCGGCACCTCTCCGCCCCCCTACCCCGGAAAGAAACACAAGTTGAGACATAGCAAACAAAAAGTATTCTCCAGATAAAATCGAAATACAGAACACCATTGTCGTGATGCCGTGTAACATGTAGCCTTTCTTTCATTGAGGGATGTGGTTTCGTCTTCCGCTGTGCATGAGCAAACGACTCATAAACGCAAACATGCCCCGTCACAAGTCCCGTTAATGACATCAGTTAATCAATACGTAAGGGGGTCTGGTCAACTCGTGCCTTTGCCAAGTCGAACTCCTAATAAGTCGTACCTTTGGTCAAGTCTTACCCTATTTTTGGTCAAGTCGCACCCCTGCGAAAGTCAAGTCGCACCCTACTAACCAACTCGTACCCCGCGTTAATACACAAATTTTTTATAATACATTACGAAATTATCCACTATTTTTGTTCTGTGTAAGAATCTCTCAAATTAATTCAGTGAAATAATATTATCAAAAGGTTGTATTCACTGCAAGTTAGTCAATACAGTAATATCCAAAATTTTAATAAACCGGCGATTCCATACCACAGCGAATGTTATATTAATTGCAATCATCTTGGTATGCAGTAGATATAGTCAACTAAATGTGCCATTATTGTTTCATATTTCAGTGTTACGATCAATTGCAATTACTTTAGTGCGTTTACCAATAGTAATTCCTAAAAAGGGATTTCATTCGCCAAGACCGGAGTACATTTACTCGGTGCTATTCAGCAAAATGTACTTTTATTGAAGTATCGTTTTGCAGTTTGATCCAGAATTGCGTGTAAATATCCCCTCAGAGGTAGGCCAGTCGTCGAGTTTTATTAATTGTGGAGTGGATACCAATGCTAGTGATCGTATGCAGAGAGAGTATATAAAGATATATTTTAACTGGATACTCATTTTAATCATACAATGTTTGTGGATATATGTCTGTCGTGTAAATGAGGGGATTCGGCCTCCGAAACAGATAATAAAATTAACTGAAAAAGAAAGCTGCAAAGAGCCTCAAGCAAGTACCGAGCCACATCCGCCAAAATTCAGACCTCGTGGGATGGATACCGCAGCGTATATGTTACAGCGAATCTGTAGATTCGCTGACTCACTTAGCGAATCTGTAGATTCGCTGAAAATGTTCAGCGAATCTACAGATTCGCTGGTTTTTCACCTTCAAAATTATACAGATTATACAGAATCTACAGATTCGCTAAGTGAGTCAGCGAATCTATAGATTCGCTGGTTTTACAGATTCGCTGTAACATATACACGTTCGGCATACAAGCTACCGAAAGCCGTTGGGCGCATTTATACAACAACACCATAAGACCTACTGCAAAATTTTGAAAACAACCAAGAACATTTATTTGTATAAGTGTTCAAATTTTGTTGCGAAATAACATTTCCGAAAGATTTGATGAGCGACAAAATAAGAATTAAAAAATAATTTGTTTAAAATTGAAGGAAGGTCCAATAAAATTTAAAATATTCTCTCCTTGTTTCTTGGTATTCTTTATATACTTGGTAATATAAACCAATGATTAAGTTACACAACAATATAAAACATAAATAAAATTAAAGGGAATACAACTTGGTAACCGGGGTACGACTTGACTTTCACTAGGGTACGATGGCACTTTGTTGCCGCCCCGCCTCCATTCTATTCTATCTCGTCAGTCTGTCGCCGGTGTTCCGTGTCGGTATTTTCCCCAGGCGAGAATATTTTACTATACAGCTCTCACGCGGCAGCCTAAGCCCTCGAGAGTGTAGAAGGGACTTCTCAGCATTTCCCACATCATCAACGCAGACGCTGCTAAACGCCATATAAATTCTACACACCACTGAAATTAACGTGTTTGAATAAAGCTGGAAATACATTTCAAACGATTTCCATTTCATTGCTCAAGTCAGTTTATTCTGCGTAGGGGAAGGGGTGGGGAGAACTATCGACATGGAAAACCCGCAGTCACTTATCCCGAGGGAGGGACGAGGAGGGAGGCAGGGATAAACAAAGAATGGCAAAAACACATAATGAAAAATACATGAATGCATGCACTTATATAAAGACATGGTGGGGGGGGGGGGGTGGGGGGAGGGGGGACACAGGCAAACGTTCCGATGCCTCAGCATGCATGCATGGTGCCAGCATGCTAGGAAGCACGCATGCGCGCGCACCTGCAGGGCTTGGCCACCGATCGTCTGCATGGCGCCGGCCTGCGACTTGCCAGACAGGAGCGCCATCTTGGGCATCTTCACAGCACCAAAACAAAGAAACGTCGCAGTTGACGCAGACGCACGTGACGTCACAAAGCCAGATATATATATGACGTCACACAACCACACGCATGACGTCACCGAGCCAGAGCTTACGGTGCTAGAGCTATCAGAATAGACGCACATCCCCAAACCCCTCCTACAATCCTCCTAGACATTTATTTTTTGCTAAATAGCCCGCAGTAGAAACAACAATTTTCATTTAGATCCTCTTCTATTTTTCGATTGCCTCTTTCAAAGGCTGACGCTTAAATTTATAATTATTACTCACTGTACAAATGGCTCCCAAAAAAATCAATAATTAGAAAATCTTTCCACGAGTTTCAGCAGACAGAAAAAAAAAGATTAGCGTGCGATAAGACTCCGCATAGACAGACGGGTGATGGCGTTGTTACCTGCGCCACCTGCATGCCCTGGGTGGTCTTGACCAGCGTGACGATCTGCGGCTGGCTGGACACCTGCCCGCCCTTGTGTACGATGATCTGCTTGCCCTGCTGACCCTGCACCACCTGGCCCTGCTGACCCGTGCCGCCACCGCCGGGCTTGATGACTGTCTGAGCCGTCACCGGGTTGTTCTGCACGCGGATGGTCTGTGTGTGGGGTGTGCCTGCCACGCTCTGCTGCACGACTGAAAGCAAGCAACACGTGTCAAAATAGAAGACACGTGTCAAGTGCCTGCCACGCTCTGCTGCACGACTGAAAGCAAGCAACACGTGTCAAAATAGATGACACGTGCCAAGTGCCCGCCACGCTCTGCTGCAGGACTAAAAGCAAGCAACACGCGTCAAAATAGAAGACACGTGTCAAGTGCCCGCCACGCTCTGCTGCAGGACTAAAAGCAAGCAACACGTGTCAAAATAGAAGACACGTGTCAAGTGCCCGCCATGCTCTGCTGCAGGACTAAAAGCAAGCAACACGTGTCAAAATAGAACACACGTGTCAAGTGCCCGCCACGCTCTGCTGCACGACTGAAAGTAAGCAACACGCGTCAAAATAGAAGACACGTGTCAAGTGCCCGCCACGCTCTGCTGCAGGACTTAAAGCAAGCAAAACGTGCCAAAATAGAAGACACGTGTCAAGTGCAAGCCACGCTCTGCTGCGGGAACTGAAAGCAAGCAACACGTGTCAAAATAGAAGACACGTGTCAAGTGCAAGCCACGCTCTGCCGCACGACTGAAGGCAAGCAACCCGTGTTAAAACAGGAGGTACGTGTCAAGTGCCCGCCACGTTTTTCTCCATGACTGAAATCAAGAAACACGTGTCAAGTGCCTGCCATGTTCTTCTCCATCAATGAAATAATTTCAAATAAGGCAACGCGGGCCAATTAGAGCTATTCACATTCAATATAATAAAGCGAACATGTCCAGTAGCAATCATGCGCTCACGTGTGCCCCCACCTACTCCCCTCCAACCCCCCCCCCCCCCCACCTTCCCTTCAGTTTTACTAAATAAACAACTCACTTCTTTGGCCCGGCCTTCCTGGCACCGGAGTCACCTTGATGCCAGAGGGCGTGACCACAGTGGGTGTGACCACCTTGATGCCAGGGGTGCTGGACTGCGTGCCATGGGTGCCACTACTGCCAGGGGTGTTCATCTTGGATGTGGCTGCAGCTGCAGCTGCCAGAGCAGCTATGCCGCTCATCTGCCCGCCCTGTCCCGGCTGCAAATAAAAAAATTAGCTACGTTCATAAAAAACCCTACAGATGTGACAAGTAACACATTTACAGCTTGGTCATCCCACGTCCTATTAAATACAGAAGTCTGGTACCCATAAAGATGAAGTAGCATCTATGTGACTAATAATCCATAATTGAGGGGGGGGGGGGGGGGGGGTAATTCATATATAAAATCAAGTTAATCGCAGAGTGGTTAAATAATCGCATAAACTGGTCAACTGCACAAAGATTTTACATGACTGTCTGCTCATTCACATTTAAAATACACCGGATAATCGCATGGTCCGAATAAACGCATGATCCGGATAATCGCATGGTCCGGATAAACGGATGACCCGGATACTCTCATGGTCCGGATAAACACATGATCCGGATAATCGCATGGCCCGGATAAACGCATGGTCCGGATAAAAACGCATACTGTTGTATGGATTAATGGACTATGAAATCAACCGATGTCCCGACTGATACAGCCGAGCACTCACCGTCTGTCCAGCGCTCACGATCGTCTTTGCCTGGCCGCCGGGAATGCTGATGATCTGTGGCTGAGCACCGCTGCCGCCGGGCGTGGTGGCGCCCACCACCTTCATGCCCTGTGACGTCATGGCGACGGGGCTGCGCTGGCGCACGATGCGCGCGCCGCCCGGGCGCAGCGCCGTGGTGGGCGTCATGGTCAGCGTGCCGCCCTGTGTCAGTGTCGTGCCCTGGGAGGCGCCCACAGGCCGCACCTGAACGGTCGACTGAGGGGTGCCTGTGGGGAACAAGGGCAGAGAGATTACATACACGAAAAGGGTGCAACAAGTCATAACAAAGAAAAGCGGCTGCCGTATATACTTAAGTCATTTGTTAACTCCTGTTATTACCAAGTAAAGCACTCACCGGCTCTGACAAAAGTAGACTGAGCGGGAGCGGTGGTGGGACTCGGCAGCGTGGCCGAAATCAGCTGCCGCACAGTGGGCGTGGCCTGTTTCCCTGGCAGCCCCGGCGTGACGGGCGTCTGCGCCTGTGACGCGGCCGCGCCGCCCTCTGTCTGCGGAGACGGCGGCACGTCGTATTTCTGGAGCTGGAGGAGGTAGGCGTCGGCGGTGGGCACGGCCCCCCAGCACACCTCCAGCGTGTTGGTGCTAGCGCGGACGAGCTGGACGCGGGACGGTGCCGGTGGCTTCTCCGTCTCCAGGAACCACAGGTCCTTGAAGCACACCTACCCAACAACCCGAAAAACATAAACATACTAAACAAGCCGACAGTTTGACTGATCTGACATTTACGCTCACCTGACCTGGCAACTAATTCGAGCTTAGTGTCCACTACTTTAAACAACGAGCACTTTATTCTTCACAAATGAATATGTGTGTGGAACCACAGGAGTGCCACCTCGGCATTGCCACACCAGTACACCACCCATACCTGCTCCAGTGGCATAAATTGATTGATTGATTACTTGGTTATCGAGGCTTTTCTGTAGCTGTGATTGACTGATTACCAGTGATTGACTGACTGATTGACTGATTACCTGGTTGTTCCAGGCTTCCCTCTAACTGAGTGGCTGATTACCTGGCTTCTCTGTAGCTGTGATTGACCGATCACCTGTGATTGACTGACTGATTGACTGATTACCCGGTTGTTCCAGGCCTTCCTGTAGCTGTGATTGACCGATCACCTGTGATTGACTGACTGATTGACTGATTACCTGGTTGTTCCAGGCCTTCCTGTAGCTGTGATTGGCCGATCACCTGCGATTGACTGTCTGACTGACTGATTACCTGGTTGTACCAAGCTTCCCTGTAGGTGTGATTTTCTGTAGCTGTGACTGACTGATTACCTGTGGTTGATTCTCTGACTGACTGATTACCTGATTGTTCCAGGCCTTCCTGTAGCTGTGACTGACCGATCACCTGTGATTGACTGACTGATTGACTGGTTACCTGATTGTTCCAGGCCTTCCTGTAGCCGTCGCGGCCGCTCCAGACGTACAGTCGCGAGTGGATGGAGACAGCGCAGTGACCGGCGCGCGCCCGCGGCAGCGCGTCCTCAAACACCTCCATGGCCAGCGGCTCCCACGTCATCGTCTCTGCAATACGCGGCACACATATACGTCACATGTCATACAAAACACGTCAAAAACGTGACGTAGGGCCGTCAGAATTATTCTCGAAAATATCTCCCATTACTTTGATATTTGAATGAAATTTAGCTGAAATTTAGTACTTATACTGACTCATAAGAATGATTTTTTGTTCAAGATTGAGTGTGGCCAGCATGCTGGTGCACGTGCAGATACCGGGACTGACGGAGCACGTGTATTCAACAAGAGTGAAGCCAGCGTGTTGGTACACGTGCACTTACCGAGATTGAGGGAGGCCAGCGTGTCGGTGCACATGCACTTACCGAGATTGAGGGAGGCCAGCATGTCGGTGCACATGCACTTACCGAGATTGAGGGAGGCCAGCATGTCGGTGCACATGCACTTACCGAGATTCAGGGAGGCCAGTGTGTTGGTACACTTCCACTCCTTCTCATGGGTCGCCACTTTCATATCATCCATGACCAGGGGCACCCAGCCGCCGAATACAAACATCCTACAAATCAGATAAATGCCTTTTTTCGGCTTCTTCCATATGCCGTTTCAATAAACCGCGTCATGACTTAGTATGAGGCAACATGTCATACACTGAATGCCACAACTCCACATAAGAATCTACAGAAGATTTTTATTACTGTCTCCAGAAAAGCTATCAAAAAATGTGATTTGGTATCTTTGATTTATCACTTGGAGAAATCCACGCTGCGCGGATGATGCTAACCTCTGTCCTATGACGGTGGAGGAGTGGAGACTCCTGGGCAGAGGAGGGATGCCTCCCAGGTTAGGCTTTGTCCACGTGGCCGAGTCTGCAAGAAATAGTAAGAACATAACCACTCCTTTTTCCCCTTTTATGTCAACACAAAGCAGCGAAATGTCATGCGAGTGGAGTTACTCACCCACACTTGCATCTCTTCACAAACTGGAATGTTCATACATATACATTAACACAAAGTGGAAAGATTTCAAAAGTAGTTCTAGATTATCTCAGAATCCCCAGTAGGGTTCCCGGATTAAGGTAGTTTAATACATAAGAGTCCGGACCACCGTGGAGGTTGCTCTTATATATATATATATATATATATATATATATACAATAAAAGGAAGTATTTACCGATGTCGAGCTGCCAGAGATCTCCCAGTCTATGGCCGCTCATGCCGCCATAGATGATGAGCTTGGGAGCCAAGCCCTCCTTGTTGGTGAACGCCACACAGGTGTGCGACTCCCTGGGTGGCGGCGGATTGCCGCTCGTCATGGGGATATCCCACGCCAGGGAAGTGGAGTTCATTCTCAGCTCTAATGTGTACAGGTCATTCAGATACCTGCAACACCGGCGGGCCCATGGTTTAAGAGTTGAAATGTTCACATAGTTCCATGCGCCACTCGTACTGGTTTGTTATGACCAATAGGTATAAATAATTAATACAAAACAACAACAAAAGTACAGTTTAAGTAATACTGTGGCATGATACTCTAGCAAACAGTAAGTATTTCGATTAATAAAAAAAAATGTGTAAAAGATACTGAGTGAGTTCGTTTAAACTGAAAGAAATCTGTACAGTTCAATAGCCTTGATTGACACTCTCAGATTGGACGAAATACCTGGGAATATTGTTCTTGGGATCTTCACTCTCGTTGGCCAAACCCCCAAATAGATACACTTTGTTGCCAAGCAATGTGAAACTGTGACCTATAAATTAAAGGACATCAGATAGAGAGCCGATTCTCGTGCTAACAAAATCCGTTATCCTTACTATTATTGACAATACTGTAGTGACGTACTAAATCACGTTATTATTGTCTATGGACTTTGAATCTGAGAAAAATAATAACTTAAGATATATGAGTATACATCGCAAATTTCAAGTCATACATTTGCTAAATTTAATATCAACAACTTCAATATTCCGAACGGAACAATTTGCCACAGATTCATTCTGAAATCCCTCTTCGTGCAAAAAGGGGCTCCGATTGGGTGGGTATGCAAGACACTACTGTACCTAGCCTGGCGCATGGCGGAGGCCCGGTCCGAGGCGGTTTTGGTTTCAGCCGCCGCCACTCCCAGCGACTAGCCTGCAGCTCATATAGCTCATTCGAGTACTTGCCATACTCAACCATCCCGCCGAACACGAGTATTCGTGTGCCATCGCAGACAAAGCCATAAGCAGCACAGCCGGGAGGGATATCTCCTCTCACCGCGGGAACAAACCACTGGTTTGTAGCTGAAACAGACCAGTTAAGAGTATAGCAAAAAAAGAATAAGACCTCTGGTGGGAAAAATCAAATATGATAAATATCAAAGCAATGCAAAAGATTGGTTAAATTCTATTCACTTTAACTTACAAGCTAAACTGAGTATAAGCCGTTTTTGCGACATTTCTTCCATATTTTTCTATCATTTCTTTCATTATTTTTTACCCGGTTCCCTCGCAGTCGAAATTCAAAACTCTTTCGCATTTTATTCGAAACACCCAAAGTGTGATTTGGCTTATGCGTATTTTAAAATTAAACAAGTCACTATATGAGCTTTTTAAAAACCTTTACGTATTATTCTCCCCGCTTTATAGTTCAAGTTTGATAAAGTGGAAGTTTGCCGACTGATTGCATTTTACTTATTTCCACCATTGTTGATACGTTTATCAAGATCTGATGCGGTCGATACGCAAAACTTATCGACCAAATTCAAATTACGAATCCTTTCACTATGATGTTGTAACTACCGATACTTAAAGAAAATAGGCTCTAACTGTAATGCCAGGAGTACCTGTCTTTTGTACCTCAACTTTGTGCTGTAATTTCTACAGGGCGATATTTGCAGTCCATGACTTTTTAGGGTGCCGCCATTTTGAAAACCGGATTTTAAACATTCGTGAACATTTTACTGTTTGTAAATTTGCCAAATGTAAGGGAACAAGTACATTTCGGCGAGCACAGAACATATACGATCATCCTTTATACAATAATACTTTCTACAACTTATCAATGAAGCATTTTAACTGTTCATAAAACGGAAATAACTAAAACAGCTGTGTTTGACAAGAGCTTTGCGGCGTATTATCTCTCCCGACTTCGAAATTTAAACTCACCTGTGTTGAAGACATGTAACTCGTCAACTATTCCTTCATTGCCACCTCCAAAAACGATCATTAAATCTTTGATTGCAACTGCTCTGTGTCCGTGGCGGGGCCTGGGACAAGGCCCACTCGAGTTTGTTATTCTCTTCCACTTAAGAATGGGTGCCGCCATTTTGATCAAGCGAAATAAATCTGTGGATCACGTGATCAAAAGACGCTAAAAATTAACCGAAAAGTGTTACAAAAGTTAGCAATGAAATTCAAACAAAAATAATGATATATTAAAAAACAATTGCAAGCATATGGTATAAATCAATATTTTGCTCTCAGTAGTGAGATATATGGAATTAAAATAATAATTATTAATTCCCGACATGCAAAATTCTGGTTCCGCTTCCTTTTCTCGTCAAATCTCATAAAAAGTCAATGTAAATTTCAACGGCTCTACTTGTAAATAATGAAGAGAATTTTACGGTTGGATGTTGATGAAAGGATTGCAAGATCGATTCTAACAAGGTGTGTCGTAACAACCTGCACTTGAAGCTTTACTAAATAACATCTGCCAGAATGAATAATATAAACTGGAGGGGACATAAACTATTGTTGAGTATATCCACTATTCTTGGCCAAGAACCTTTGTTTTAAAGAAAGTCAGCCTGCTCTTACAGTTCCTACACAGTAGACAGATTTCGATAAGACAAGCTTCCATTAAAATATGTGTTATTTGGAAATTATGATGCCAATCCATTATCACATGAATTGGGACAGGTGAATACCTCGTAAATAAATAAACGCGTGATCAAAGAACCAAAAATGGTTTCACATGTACATGCAAGGAAGCTATCAAATATATGAAAACTTTTGAAAAGCATTTCTATAAAGTCTGAAGGTCCAACTTACAGCGTTATAGCCAATCCATTGACAAATCCAGTACAGTGGTTTTCAATTCTACATTTACAAATTTTTCATCGTGACCACAAATTACATATTGTACTTCGCTACTGACGTATTTCTGTCATTGGTATAAAACACATTTAACAAAGATTATTGTGGTAGACAAGTGACTTGAAATAGTCTGTGGAAAAGGAATAGCTTTTATATGGAGTACAATTGTCGTTTAGTAAGGAATATTTATTAGCTGTGTGCAAATAATTATAAGATGATTTAATAATTTTTGATAAAGTGTGCTTGGTTTTTCTTCATGTAAACTTTAATTTAGGGAGATGGAGTTTTGTGTGACTAGATACAGTACGGACTGCCTCAAGCTTTAGCTCGGTTGTTGTATTACTATTTTTTATTTATTTTATTTATTATTATTTATGTTTTTGCTCTTTTTTGTTGGATTGTACTTTTAATGCAAATTATAGCCCAAATAGTGCTTGGTCTATATCTCTTGGCTTCGGAGGTATTATCGCTATGATTATACATTTCTTCAACCGAGTATTATGAAAGGTAGCTTTGGTTAACATTGCACCTGCAGATAATATTTGCTATGGAAACTTTCTGCATAAGAGGTTCAACATTCCTTGAAGCTATAGCCAAAGTATACTTTTCATCTGTCGGTCGGTAACCATGCACGAAGACTTCCTGTTCCTTACTCAATGAAGCAGTGTTCGCCTCCGAGCGGCATGCTCCATTCTTGCCAGTATAAATAAAATGAAAGATTCTACAAGTACCAAAATAGCTCTTAGATACATGTATGGTTTCGAAAACGATGGTTTAATCCATGATGCCTATGTCAGAGCATTTCAAATGTGCTTCACCAATGATGATAAACATATAATCTCTCCATATTGGGAACCATATCATGAACTTTGAAATTTCTTTATGCTTACCACGTTTACGATAGTGAATTAACCGCTATATGTTTTTTAGAATTTCTCGGAAACAAGGAAAACAACGATTTTGCTTTAAAGTAACAACCAGTGTTGCGCAATTTGTAGATCGGGTTTGTGCAAATGACAACAATTTTAATACTACTGGGAGGTGTCTTATCCATAACCTGACTACAGCATTAATAAATCCCTCGAAGAACTTAAACTTGATAGGGTTTTTAAGCAAGCCGTATTTGAGCAAACTAGCAAACATTTTTCTTCTGAATATGATCCTTACGCAGTCTTGAGCTTTCTCTTTTTAAATATTTTTCCACGTATCAGTGTTGCCAATTTTTTTAATCGTTGATAGAGTCTGTGTTAAGCTGAGGGTTGACAGTTACAGTAACATTGAATCTGACTTTCTTGTAAAATACAATAATACGGACAACTCAAATTTTCACAAAGTAATAATAGGATCCTTTGTTCACGATATTATCTAATTCTATAATGTATTTTGATGTATTTGTCTTTTATTGCAAAGAGACACTTGTTCTGGATTGCTGAGTTTTTGTGTCGCTTACTCCTTCAGATGTGATTTTTTGCAGATATACTTTGCAATACAGTACATTATTGTAAAAGCTTTTCAGCTTTTACCAGCCATTAGTAATTTACAAATTTAAAATATTTTTAGTCCAATTTGGTGCTGTTTAACAAAATTCTCCTTGAATAAAATAAAACGTTATCATTATGATTTCATTTGTATTTCTTTTCATGTGTAGATCTTGAGAATCAAACTTTCTTCCTTTGTGGTAATTTTCAAATATGTGGTTGAAAATTTCTTTTCGGCATTTTCAAGTATGGGTGTTATGTGTCAAGGCCCGCCTTGATTTTTCTATAAGTAACCTTAAGGACTACATAGCGATATAGCTTCCCCTCTCTCTGGTATTATTTATCTCAAAAAGAACTTCTATGTATGCCGGATGTGAATCAAAAGTACTGGCATCATCTTTGTCTTCATCATCCGTGCACCTTTCTTGTGCGTCGAAATTTAAAAGTTTTTATCTTAATCTAGGCTCAATTTGGTTCATACATCACCTTCCATGGATTTGGCTTCTTAGCTCTGCATCTTTACTTGCAAAGTGCTTTCTTACCACTGTTGTAGTCAGTTTCATTTTGAAATGGTATTCCTCAGCGCTGAAATTATAACTTTTACACATAAAACAATGACTCCCATCAACCTTGTGTGCATGATTGATACAAGCCTCTGAACGATTGAATCAAGAACAGAGCCTTCATATGCTCTTCCATTGCAATGGTTGTTTTCTTTGAAGTGTGCTTACTGTTTATTCACATAAAAGCAAATTCCTTAGGTAACACGCCAGCTTTACAGCACACTCACAGCATTCATTTAATTTGTGAAGCCCTTCTAGACAGCTCGTAACCGTCTAACCCATCTATTACTGATGCTTATAGAGAAGACATGGCACACAATTAAGTTAGACTCGATGCTAATCAATACACAATTGCTACAACGTATTGTACGAAGACTTTTCGAAGGAATATAGACTTGAACAAGGAATAGGCCTTTCAACTTGTTACACTCTGCCGGGTTGCTGGTGATTATATATGATTCCTGTCTATCGCCGAATAATGCTCAGTCTCTTTCGTTAAAAGGTTTCAGCCTTATAATAAGTTTATTTTCTCCCTGAATAGTGACAAAAAAGCCTTCTAATTAGAATAGCCATTTGAAGCATTTTAACAACACGTTGGATTATCAAAGAAACGTGGCACTTGCATTAACATTTCCCGACTCCACAAAGACGAGGACACTGCGGGCACAATTTTTTGTCGCTGAGCATGACAAAATTACAACAAATGCAAATGTAAACAAAAGCGCGTGTTGCTTGTCAGTATTTTCTTTTGCGGCTTTAAACCAGAATCTTCAAAGTTGTGTGAGCTGTGGCAACGGAATTTTGGTGTGTGAGTATTTTGTAGTAAAACTACAGCCTTTACAATAAATTTTCGACAATTAGGTGAAAATAAACGAGTGCTATTCAGTTTCAACGTCAGCTTCGAGTCAGCTGTTCCTTTAAAAAGCCAAACCACACTTTGGATGTTTCGAATAAAATGCGAAAGAAGAACCGGGTAAAAAAAGAAGAAAATGATAGAAAAATATAGAAGATATATCGCAAAAACACTCCATACTTGGAACATAAAAGAAATTGAAACTTGAAAATATTTGTTAAAACTACCAGTAACACAGGACCGTCCGCCAGTTTTGCGTGTTTTTTCAACGATTTCTTTTTTTTTGTTTTCGGTGTAGTGGAATTCCCCTTTCGAATGTCGAAAGTGTACAACTTTAGACATGTTTCCAGAGATTACAAATCAAACTGTAGTGTTTGTGTTGAGTTATAGAGAAATTAAATATTTCCGGGCAAAATTTTTTGGACAACTTTTATCCGCCTTATTATTTTGTCATCCCGAAATCTAAGGATTTTGTGAATTATTTTATTAGACAACTACATAAACAACTAACATTAAAAGAAAAAGTACACCAAAATACCGAACATGAACTGGTTTAGGTAGTCCTATCATTGAAAGGGGTATTATTTTATTTAACCGGCTTCTCGGGTGATAATTGGCCAGACAAAAATGACGTTTTTGGGATATATGTTTTTTTTCGGGACGGCGAACTTGCATGAACACTAGCGAACGACGTAGGTTACTGGTATTAATAATTTTTTTAAAATAGCATAGAGGTTGTTAAAACACGATTGCACTTTGGTGTAAGTGAAATTTGACATTTCGGCGAAATCTCTCTATCATTTCTTTCATTTTTACCCGGTTATTTTTATTCGAAACGCAGAATTTTTGCGCATTTCATTGGGAACGGCCAAAGTGTGATTTGGCTTATTTAGCTCCGAGTGTGCTCTGATTTAAATGGCATCGCATATCTCTGTCATAGCTACGAAGCCTTACATTGTTCCGCGATTAGTGGTCAGCTTCATATGTTCTGAGGCACGAATCCTACATACCAGTGCCAATTATTCGAACATTTACAGAAAGTTCATACCTAATATACCCGATATGTAAAGTAGGCACAATTTTTAATGGACGGTATATCTTTTATTTCTTTATTGCAGTGCAGAAAAGTTAGCTTCCGCCCTCGGCTGTCAAATGTTTGTTTGCACTGTGACCTCTAAATGTCATTCGACAAAGTAAGGTGAAGAAAAATTTACATAAAGGGGTTAAAGATTATCTATATAATTCATACTAAAATAGTTGATAGATCCAGAATTAGATATAAATTTATTTTGTGCACCCACAATATTTAACTTTTAATCTCTCTCTTTTTTTTTTTAATTCCAGAAGTTATTGCTGCTTTTTCACGTAATAAACCATATATCACTACCGTTGTACTTTGAGGGATTTTGCAAACGCCAATAAAGACTTGTGGTTAGTTGAATCTCGCACAAAGTAGTCACAGAGGTGCCTCAAAGCGAGCGCAATTGACTTGCATATCGTCACATAGCGAGGATTTGAAGCGGTGTGTGCCAACCTTGTGTGTAATTTACCTCCGAGTCAGCTCTTCCTCAAATTTACTTCTATGTCAACTCTTCCCCAGATAACTTGTTTATCTCTCTGTGTATCTTGTGTATCTAAATTTTCTTTCAACAGGCAAACTTTCGAATATAAAAAGCCATCTTGTGATTTTTTCAAAATTTTTCACATATTATTCCCCAGCTTTAACACCCAACTTAACTGAACATGTTTCTGACAAAAGGGAATTTTGTTGATTTTTGTCGTTTTTTATATACCTTTATCCCAACCGAATTTAGTCGAAGCCCAAAACTTTTCTGAAAAAATTCAACTTCGAATCCGCATGCGGTATATGCATTGTTTTTGTGGACGGTAATGGTGGTTTCTATATCCAGATCTCAAGAAAACATCTATTTCTCTCAGTACAAAATTGTTACTTGACTATTAAAATTCTGTGCCATAATTTATAATAGGGCCATTTATGTGATGAACCCTTCCTAAAATAACGCCATTAGCCAGAGATGTGGGCCAAGATTGCCAAATTTGACACCAGTAGGAATTATGACTATTCCTTTCATAAGGAGACCGCAAGAGTCATCTAGGACTATATTATTCTAACATTTACAAAAAGTTCCTGCTTCATATACCCTTTTTGTAAAACAGGCACAATTTTTAATGGACTGCACATGTTTTGTCTCTTCGTTAAAATGCAGAAAATTTAGCTTCGGCACTCACCTCTCAAACGTTTGTTTACGTTTCGCGCTTTAAATGTCCTGTGACCAAAGTGACCAGAAATTTAAATAAAGGGATTATAGATTATCAGTAAAATGCAGACTTAAATAATAGATGCAGATTTTAGGCATAAATTCATTTTGCACACCAGCAATATTTAACGATTGTTTTTTTTTTTTTCTTTTTTTTTTCATTCTTTTTGCAGCATCAATACAAAACTGAAGTATCAATTCGATCTGAGGCACGAATCCTCCTTCCCAGTACCTATTATTCTGACATTTACAGAAAGTTCCTACCAAGTATACCCTTTTTGCAAAACAGGGACATTTTTCAATGGGCTATACGTCTTTTATTTCTTCGTTGAAGTGCAGAAAAGTTTGTTTCCGCACTCGCTTGCCAAATGTTTGTTTACGTTACGGACTGTAAGTGTCGTGTGCCAAAAGTCTTCAAGTATGGTCCTGCAATTTGAGGTATTCCTCAGTCGCTGGAGGGGTATTGATCAGTGCGCCCATTAACAATGTAAGTAAAATCGTGCAGGTGCTCACTAATATCACGTAAGTATTGCATTATGCTTAGAGTTGTCGGATTGGCGATAGCTGATAATGTCTCAACTGTTTTCGCTTCGACGACTTTCGCAGGTAAATCGTTCCACATGTGGGTGGTGCGTATGAAGAATGAGTGTCGGCAGGTTTGGTTTGACCACAGTCAAGTAACCAAAAATTTAAAGAAGGAGTTATGGATTAGCTGTAAAATATATAAATTTGTTCTATACATCCACAATATTTAATTTTTAATGTCTTCCATGCTTTTTTGAAAGTTTTCGGTGGAAAATTGCAAAATTTATTGGACATTTGTGGTTATTTCTGTATTCTTTTCTTTTAAAGAAAGCTTAGGACAGAAGTTGTATAGCATTGCCGTTGAACTTTGAGGGCCTTTAGTAAATGCCAGTAAAGATATGTGGGTCCTTGTATCTTGCTCAAAATCGCCACAGCGGTGTCTCAAAATGCTTCGGAATATTCCCTAATGATTTTCGTCAATTTTCAAAACGACCAGTTATTACCAGCACAAGGCTTGAATTTCCTGTGAGCGTTAACAGGCAGTTTTATACCTGTGTTATTTCGGAAATCGTTGGAAACGCAAAAACTGTTCGGCAGAATTGTAAATGTGAATGTGCTTATGGAGTTAGAAAGATGTCAGTTTTTCCTAATCTAGACGCAAGTCACTGTCCTGTGGCGTTATTTTAGAAAGGGCACATTGGTTGATCTAGCTATTTCACGCAAACAAATTTAGGTTGATTTTGTTCGTCAAAAAGGGTAAATTTATTCATTTACTTTCTAATGTTCTAGTGGCTAACAGAGCAGTAATGGATTCGGTTAACTGCACAGTTAACTTTCGTGAATTCGGCCCCTGATGCTCATTATAACTGAACAGCGGTGATTCGATCATGTAGTAAAGAGAGACTTCATGGAGTTAAAACCTTGAAACATTGAAAGTGAAAAAGAATTTCTTGGTATCTGGTGGGGGTGGAATTTCTCAGAACAAGAGCCAGAGATAGTATAGGAAATGTCACCTTATTAATGTTTTTTTTTTTATAGGATCGAGTTCTGTTGCCTGCTGCCTTGCCTTGAGTGACGTCATGGGTGACATCACTCGCGCCTGCTACCACGCGTCTCTGTACGCCCTTGTTATCGCGGCAGTCGCCATCTCGGGTTTCACCGACAACGCCAGCACCGAGGACGGACTGGAGCACTATGCGGAGAAGCCGTGGCGCTTCCTGCACCCGGCCTACCCGTGGCTCGAGTATGTGCCCATGCCGCTCAACACGGCCGTGAACTTCCTGTATGTGGCCATCGGTGTGTATTGGATAGTTAAGCTGCAGCGGTATGCGGATACATACAGGGACGCCTTCAGGCAGGGCGACCTCTACATGATGTACATGTTCGCTTGGATGTCCATTCTCTACGGCAATGTGCAGCTGATACGTATCGTTACGCAGCACCACCGCGCCGCCATCTTGGATCAGTGGTACACGCTTCCTATCTTCGCCTGGGGTGCCTGCATGTGCTATCACGCGCAGCACGGGTGGAGTCTGTCGCGCAATCTCAAGGTCATACGCCTGTCAACAATGGCGTACGGCCTTGCCCTTGTACACCCGCTTGGCTTCGATGTCGCACTCGTCTTGCATATCCTCATTGTTCTTTTTGTTGTCGTCAGGCTCATGTACAAAATGGAGACCATTCCCGAGGGTACTACCGCCGCTTTCTGGAAAACGTTGTTTGCATGTTTAGGGTTCGTGGTGTTGAAAGTCCTCGATCATAAGCTCCCCATTATTCATCCGGTCTTTTCCTATGTATCAGGGCACTTTTTGTCAAAAATCTGCGACAGCCTGCAGTTTTATTTCGGGTTAGAATTCTTCCTCTATGTGTTCAGCCACAGAAATGAGGGCTTAAAAAAAGATTAAATACGTTTTCGGATCTAACAAAACACGGTACTAAACGAAGATAAGCTGATCGGAGGCCCTGTGGTTTCCCTCGCCCTTGCACTGTATTATTAAATTTTGCATTTTTCCCAAGCAAGACGTGTTTTTATCATTATTTTTTGCTCTGTAAAGGAAAGTAAATACCAGGTGGAGGGTTTTGCTTTCTGTACATTCTGTGCTCGCTTTCCAGGTATTTTAGGCGCAATTCGGGACGCACTCAATAATCTGAGGCGGGAGTGGGGGCTGAGGAGGGTGGAACTGCAAAATTTGTGGCGTCTTCTGTTAATCCAAAACATTACCGTACCTACAGACCCAGGTTGCTTCACCCTTCCACACCCAACCCAACCCCCCCTTCTCTCCCATGCGTTCCGTCCCGCAAAAATGTTGGTCTTAAAACAAAAGGGTTGCTCGTCGACCGCTTCTTTTTTTCCCAAATTTGAATTCACAACTAAAGTTTTCCCCAGGAAACAATTTTTGGGTCGCTGTAGGACACAGCTAATCGGTCTGTGGCACATCCTCGCTAAGTACATTCAAATCCGTTAATAACAAGGGCCGGACATTTCTCACTGGACAAAACCACAGAAACACATCCCTACTACAGAACTGGCAAATTGTTCTAATCGACTGAAATCGAGTTCTGAGGTAATTCAGGTATTGCATAATCTTCTGCATCAGTGAAGTCTTTATAAAGCTCACCCTCCCCTCCCCCCTCCCTATCTCCTTCGTTCCGCATCCGTTAAGAGTCGGAAGGATTCGTATTACCGGAAGGGTTGAGACTGAACAGAGAGCAATGTGTTAAAAATGGGTCTAGGAAAACCCCCCCTGGAATACTCCCCCCCCCCCCGGAATACTCCCCCCCCCGACTATTCCCCCCTGGAAAACTCCCCCCGCAGGAATATTCCCCCCGAGGAATACTCCCCCCCCCCCCCGCCCATACTTTACATCGCCATTTCTTCATGCAACAAATGTGGAAACACTTTTTCAAAAGTACAATTTTTCATGCCATTAAACAATAAAATGACGACCGAAATATTTTTTTATAATTTTGATGTACCTTCACTTTTCACATTACACTTACAAACGGTGTGCAATTACCATTTAAAACTTGCTTCTAAACTGATGTGTCCCATTTTTGAAAATGTCAGAATTACTAATCATTACACTAAGTCATTACACTAAGTCATTACACTAAGTCCCAGGCATTCGAGATTCGAGATTGGAATCGGGAAGAAGCCACCAGTTTTCCTCTTAATAATACCAGTGACTCCGGAAGAATTCACTACTTAAGCCCTACTCTGGCTTTATTAATTGCAGTCACCCACGATTGCAACCGCCAATAAATCCCCAAATAATAAGTGCAACTGAAAGTTGATTGACAGTAAATCATCCTTCGTCCCGTCTGCAACCGCTAATAAATCCCCAGTCAATAATTGAAGGGGTCCATGCATAAACTTGATAACTCCACTTATCAGGAAAATGCACTGTTACCACCACGGTATTTCTTGGCCTCTGTTCTATCACATATGTAAGTCTTACACCTCAAAACCGATTAGAAGTGGGCATTTTCGAGAAAAATGCGATTGGAAAAACCTATGTTTGTTACTAAAATTTCAAACTTTAAAGGCGTTTTTCTCCAGTGCTGATAACTGCAGTTATCAAGTTTATGCATGGATCCCTTCAATTGTGATTCGGATTCCATTGATAGATTGCACATCAGAAGACCCTATTGCAATCTTTGGCTGTTCAAAAGTACTTTTGAAAAACTGTTTCAACATTTTTTGCATGAAACAATGGCATGAAAAAATAGCAATGGCAATATAAAGTATGGGCGGGGGGAGTATTCCTCGGGGGGAGTTTTCCAGGGGGGAATAGTCGGGGGGGGGGGAGTATTCCGGGGGGGAGTATTCCAGGGGGGAGTTTTGCTGTTCCCGTTAAAAATGTCTGCGTGGAATGTATTTTCGTGTTTTTTTGTTTGTTTTTTTTGCCTGGCACGTTCATTAGAGAAAGTGAATTCCTGTAAAAATTAAATCTCAGATTTGGAGGAAGCGAGGTTTTTTTTCCAAATTTTAAAATGATCTTCTCATGGAAATGCCTCAGGCGGCCAATTCGCGTGATTTCTTCTTCCAAAGAGCAGAGCGTGTTATATAGCACGGTGTTCATTTTCAAGCTCATGTTTGTTGCCTTGTAGTGCTACTTCATTTATTCGCCTATTTACCTTGCCAATGTAATTAACAGAGCCAATACCCAGATGTCGCACTGACTGACTTGCCGTCGCTTCACGCCGCTAATGCACACTGCCAGCTGTGTCGATAGAAAGCCTATCCAGAGCGGTATAGTAACGGCAAGCTGTTTATCAAATAGCGAAATATTACAACACTTAATCAAAGAAATACACATGTTAAATAAATGACATATGTAAAAATAAATGTTATGAATGATAGATATGTTCAAGCACACTTGTAAACGGAGTGAGTGACGTCATTCACAGTTTCTGTGCCTTTCTGCGGCGCAGTCATCTCCCGGGCAGCGGACGAGACAGAGTGAATATTGAATCTATTTGATCATGCAAGACCGTAATATTCTGGCGTGACACTGCATCATGAAGGAAAAAATTGTGACGTGGAATGGGACACCTTGCCAGGTAGCCAGTTCACTGATTGATTAGCAAGGTTCTCATAAACAGAGACCTTTTCTCAGTTCTATGCAGCCATTGCTTAACACTGACAAGTAAACGCGTTGTGGGTATGGTTGTCTGTTTTGTGCTGACATAGAGCAAGCAGGGGAGGGGGGAGGGGGGCGGGGGATTGATCCAACGCGATTAATTTGGCGAATTGATGAAGTGAAGAGGCTCTTCTTATCGCATACATGCTTGGGTCTCTTTGTAGACTTACATTCATTCAATTGATGAATCGCAATTAACAAATGTCCACATTCATGCTGATATTCGAACGAAAAAAAAAACAACTAGCATATCACTTTCATTTCAGAACAGCAACATTAAAACCAGAAGTAAATTGCACATAAGCATTCTTTCTACGAAACAATGGGTCGTTATTCAAAACATTATTAAAATTACCTAAATTCGATTTGAGAATGTCAGTCGTAATTTCCCATGATTTTTTTTTAAATATACAAATGTTTCTGTATTTTGTGGAACAAAGGTAAGGCGAGGGAAAAAACCTTTCTTGTCCCCGGCAGAGGCACGAAAATCGCAAATACAGAAAGAACTGACCCGACCGGGTGTCACACATTGCGAGTTAAATAAAAAAACATATTTACCCAGAAGGCAGAAAAAGCAGTGAAAATGACCTGTCAGAGGACAATTTTAACCTGAAATTTATGCAAGTAACATCGAGGGCATAAAAAAAGTACTTAAATTTTAATATGTGTTATATCATGGAACATTTCATAAAAACAAACTAGTCAACAATTTTGGCCCATGCCGGGTTGTCGAAATTGAAAAAAACGTTTTCCCTGGAATACTTACGGCATTGCACGTGTGTGAGGGGAAAAAGAAAGACTGTTCCGTGGCTTTAGTTAGTGAGTTAGCTTCTGCAGAGAAGCACGAAAATCTTATGCATATTGCATAACTTCTCTTTGCGTGTGGTAGAATAGCGGTGTGATTTTGAATGTGTTTGTTGTACCAGTTGATTGATCTCAATTATTTACAGTATTATGCCGTAATAGAGTAGAATGAATGTGGGTGTTGGTGCTACAAGCACGATTAGTTTCATTGATGAATTTTGTTAATGTGCTGCAGAGGAAAATCTAAATGTTATTGATATTATCACAAAAACTGACCTCGCTCTTACAATAACCTTTGTCTTGGTTCCGCCCATTGTGTGACTATTGAATAATATTGTTAGGGTAGTGGATGCCTGCTCCCCCCCTCCCCCTCTCGCTCCTCCCCCTTCCCCACAGACTCAGAAACAGCCTCCTCTTGAGCAAACACTTACAGATATTTCAACCAGTCATAAGATATTTCAAATAGATGTAGTAATTGATTTTTTGAAGTTATTTAATTAATCTTTCCATATTTTAGTGTGTATTTTTTTTCTTGATTTTTCTCGATTTATGTAGTGATTGTAAGTTGTTAGAAGAGATTGTTACAAGGGTAACTTCTTGCTTTGACGTCGCTTTTCATCAGTAGGGAGTGGAAGTTATCGTTAGATGAAATTGTTACATTGTTGCTTCTTCCTTTGACATCTGTTTTCATCACATAACTTTTCCAGATCGTGGTGTAATGCATTTTCGTTGAATCTAACAGATGTGGAATCGCCAATCATCCCGAAATCTCTCGTTCTGGAAGGTTCTTTCAGCACCCGACAGAGCTGGGCTCTGGTGTCCGAACCGGCTTTGATATAATGAAATGTAAGCACTTGCTCAATTGGGATTTGAATTAGATGGTTGAGCCTTTTCTGTTTTGACGTTTCCGTGTGAAGGCAGTAGTCCTCCTTGCAAGATTTATATTTGTTGTTTAATTGTTATTTTTATCAATGAAGTTATATTTATTGTATTTTTAATATTGTCTTGTAAAATGTAAGTGTTTTTTGCACCTTTTCTTAATACGATTATTTTAATCTTAGGAAATAATAAAACATTCCAAACCATATAGTTTCTGTTATTTGTTATTTATATCTATCAGATTGGGCTAACCTGATTGGACAACGAAAGAGTCCTTGGCGCTGCAATTGCCTCGTTTTCAGTCATGCAAATAATTATGTCTGAGTGCTTTTGGAGTGATTGCATCTTTCGCATGTCCCTTGTTGGATTATGAATTATATAATGCAGATAAGTAATATCTTATCATGTGACGTCACAAACAAACAATACACACATTTGGGTTTGCCTTTCAGAGACCCCTACTTATTGTTCACCTAAGAAGTTTAGAGACACAGAGCCACCTATGTGTTTTACGAGGTGCTGCGCAGCTATACACTTAGATTTTATATAAAAAGTCCGGAATAAAAAGTTTGTGGGTTGGTGGTAGTTAAAGAAAGAACTACATTCATTATATTTATATTTTACTGCAGAAATGGATCATGTATATCGCATTTGACACCTTGTTGGAACAAATCAGTTAGCTGGTTCGAGCAAAACTGTCACCTAAGCACAGGTGGGGTCGTACCACAAATGTCACAAAATTCAATATGTGGTGTATCCTCCACCCGAAACATGACATTTTTCTGCTCTCCTATACATGCTGTCGCGCTGCATTTAACCAAGCCAAGCCTCAGCGCAACCCCTCACCCACCCCACCCATAATGCGGCTTGCCTTCGTTGGACAATCGATCATCGTCGGTGGAATCGATTTCAATGGCGGAATTGTTTTTTGGTGATGAATCGAAGTTTTGTTTAGAGAGAACGCGACGCGTTTGGAGTCGCAGAGGTGAAGCTCGCCATGGTGATCAGTTTGTAAAAGGTGCTGGTCAACTCGCTAAATTTCTTTGGTCAAGTCGCCAAATTTTTCTAAACTTTTAAGTAACATTCTTAGCTGTTATATAGTACTTGTATCGTGTGTTAAAATAATCTTCCTTTTTTATTGGCCATTTTGATAGTGGATATATGTAATTATTGATGGTGTAAGTCTAAATTTGAGTCTGAGAGATAAAAATGTGTTCAGTCATGGACTGAATGTCGTATGCTGTTTGATTAACTATGTTCACCTGTTGTATTGATTTACATAAGTTACAAAGTATTTACATACGATCTCGTACAGCTGTGAGGCTCAAGGGCCCACGTATTCCTTGGCAAATTTAGAGCTACTGAGTATCATAAACAAATTTGAATTTGAACACACCGGCTCCATCGATTTACCTTAATTGGAGCAATCGGGCTCGGGGAAAATTTATATTTTTGAGTATAATTATCCCATCGGATTAACAAAGATTTGAACACGTAGGCCACTTAGATGGCAATGAAAAAGATCATCGTAATATTAGCAGTGGCATGGGTATATGCTTAGGAGGATTAGCTGCACGCGTAGAATTTAACGAGTACATGTGCCAAACAAAAAAATACCTTAAACACCCTATTATTTGAAATAAGAATTCTGAAGCAAATAAGAAACCAGATATTTTTTGGTAGGCCATTCCGGAAGACTACGGTTAATTCAAATGTCACAAAAATCAATAATGCTTCATAAATAATAAATAAATAAATAAATAAAAATAATGAAAAACTGAATTTACATTTGACTGTTTTTTAAAATGTCGGTAGTTCAATATTGAATAACCTACTGAAATTTAAAATTTTTTAAAATTTATATGTATTGTCATTTTTTCATGCTTTTCTATTTATGAGATAAGAAAATATTTTTTTATATGGTCTGCAACATGAAATGGTTAAATATGAAAAAAAACTTAGATTTCTGTGACATTCGATTTATCGGTAGTCTATTCCGGAATAGCCTTATCTGGTTTCTTATATGCTTCAGAATTCTTATTTTAAATAATACGATGTTCTTAAGAGACCGATAAATAACGAAGTTGAAATGGTAAATGAAAACAACCACTCTAACAAATTCAAATATTTCATTTTGTACCCTTCATTCCACTCTTTCTTATCTCTCCTATCTCACAATTTATTTGCGCTCATTAAACTATTATGTCTAAACTAACATTTGTTTCAATAAAAGCTAAAACTTGAAATAATTTATGTGCGAGTATGTCATCTTAAAATACCTTGGCGAGTTGAACAAATTTGGCGAGTTGACCAAGCCTATTTGGCGAGATGACCAAGACTAATTGGCGACTTGACCAATTTTTAGAGAGTTGGTAATTTGGCGAGATGGTTATTGGCGAGTTTGTTTTTTGGCGAGTTGACTATAACCCGTTTGTAAACGCTACCGAACTGTTTGGTAGTAGAGGGAATACTGGTTTGGGGGGCATAAGTTATCACGCCAAAGCGAACTTGGCTTCATTGATGTTAACTTGAACGCAACGCGCTACAGAGATGAAATTCTGCAGCCGCACGTTCGATTACTCGCTGGGGCGATGGATCCTGCCAGGTTTCAATTTGTTGATGGTAATGCCAGACCCCACAGAGCTGCATTAGTTGAGGATTACTTGGACCAAACAGGGATATCCAGAATGGAGTGCCCAGCGAAAAGTCCGGATCTTGATGCGAAAGAAAATTTGTGGGGGGTTATGAAATGCAACATTTCTCGCATACTGTGTCCTTGTCACAACTCGAGAGACTTCCGAACATTCCACAAAGAACAATACAAAAATGTATCGACAGCATGAGTGTCGTGTCAGGAGTGCTTTGTGGATTTATTTATTTGGATTTTGCTACTTATAAAGTACAGATCTTTTGTCTAAATAAATAAAAAAAATTAAAAAATAATAAATCACAACACTTAGTTAATACTTAACATTTCCCTCGACAAAAATTGAATTTATATGTACACGTAAAAAACCTTACTTTAAATCTGAATCAACAAGAACATAAAATTTTAACTCGAAACGTTAACTTCTGAATGCTAAGTGGGTTAAAGAGGTACTGAGCGTGGTTTGAAGGGCTGGAAACTCGTTTGCAGTTTTCACCTTTGATTTTACACTGTTTCTAACATCTTTAATTGCTTTGTTCTGAATGTCCAAAAAATACTCCGCTTTTGTTCACTTTGTAGGTATTTTGGCCACTGATTGTGATTGCAATTCTCATCGCCTTTTATACTAGTTGGTTTTAAACTGCAACGCACAGTCGTCATTTTCTGTGGATAATTGTATTAGCGAGTGACTTGTAACTCGGGAGACGCCAGACTATTGTTGGATTTGTAAGGGAAATGTGACGCAGGTAGCTCAGATGTCAACAATATCAACTGCAATTCATTTTGGGCGAAGGGTATTACTAGTAGGGAGGGGTGGGTGATGCCTCTAATTGACTTATCAGAGTGGTGTCTAAGAATTGGCGGGAGGGGGGGGGGGGGGGGGGGGGAGTAGGACGTGTCAATAGAATGTCACAGCATGCAGTGTTTTTCAGAACAAGAATGTCCAGGGACATTGTGACCAGCCGAGATCTAGTGAATCAAGTATCAAAGGCTTGTAGGGGCACCAAAAATTTGTAGTAGCATTTTAAGAACTGGTTACTGAACACTTTTCAAAGACCAGTATTTGTGACGGATCCCCCCCCCCCCCAAAATAAATTTCAGTGAAGTACTAACCTTGAACCACGCCAAAAAAATGAAAGCAATCTGACTAAAATTACTTGCAGAAAATCTGTTTCAAAAAACTTTCAAACAGCGGCATTTTGAAAGAAAGATCAAACGAAGAGCATTATTCTAAAATTTAGAAGAAATCAATTTCAACTGCAGGAGGCAATGCATTGTGGATAACGCTTCACAACAAGGGGAGGGGGAAAAGACCCGGGAGGGAAGGGGTTTAGGGGGGGGGGGGGGGAAGACCCGGGAGGGGAAGGGGCAGGAAAATGCCAGCTACATGGATTCATTTTTAAACAGGACAACGCATCCCCGCATTCAGCACGGAATACACAGATTATTTATGAGCACATGACCCTGTATTGCGCACTAGCAACCTGGACTAGGCCAGTCTGACGACGACCAGCTGGTCTGAACGAGGACTTTTGAAACCGTCATCCGCTGCACGCTCGTTCAACAAGACAAAAACTCAATTAAAAGTAGTCAAAATATACTTTTATTTGTCAAAGTGACTACATATACGCCTAAAAATTAACATATATATCATGCATAGTTTTAGTCTATCACAGTCAAGCACATTTTCTACTTTGTACAAATAAAGTTCATCAAGAGCCACGCAGCAATTCCTCAGAGGCCACAAAAAATGGGGCAGGGTGGGAAAAAAATGGTATCGCAAAATCACCCTCAAGCAGCTGTGCACTCAAGCTAACTCAATTAGGATTCTTTCAGTGGATAATATCGATCAATAGGTATTAATATATTCAAAAGGCAAAGGATGGGACAGGGTTCCATTTTTGTGGCCCCCAATGACTAGCCGCTGGCGTGGACTGAATTCGGCCTGCGCGAGTATTTGCAAGTTATCGCCAACATATATAACACAACGCAGATTCAGCAATGCGTATAAACAGTCAAATCTAAATAGTAAAATCACCCAAAGAAAAAAAATCCTGTGAATTTCAGTCATTAACAGCATCACCGTCATCAGTGCTACGTACGGACTTGATGCGAAGCAGTCGTTTGACACCACGCGAAATATCTCTAATATTCCACATAAAATATGAACAATAAGGCACTGCTCATGTCTTAGCACGTGACTTCGAGGCAATCCCCGTGGTATATTTGTGGAGAAATGTTCTCAGGTGAGCCATGACTAGGAACTTGTTTACATCTGCACCAGTTAACGTCACAGCGGGACTAAGTTTCTCAGAAGTACCTCGTTCCACAGCTATGGAGCTATAGAACGACTGAACAGAATTTTAACACCCCTCCCCCCTGCCCAGCCACCCATCATTTGCATGTAAATTTA